>JARHVA010001576.1:2775000-3040000 GCA_037957365.1 Torreya grandis
CATATGACTATTTTAATCTATACATGTTGACTACTACTATGGATAGTGTGTGTGTTATTACAATTGGTAAGACTTGTGTAAGTGTGCATATAAACTTGGAAGTTAAAAAAAAAATTGCTATGTTATTGTGTTTCATGGAATGATAACTTGCTTTTCTTTATGTAGCCACTTATTTAACATTATGTTCCCATGTGTTTAAGACTACTTCAAATGATTGATTATGGAAAACTAGTAGTTAAATCTTCAAACACTGGAATGTGGTAATATGGGTTACCATATGGTGTAGATAAATGGAAACTAATTATATTTTTGAATTGAATCATTAAATGTTATGTTTACCTAGGTGGTATATCTATAATCATTATTTCTAGTATGGAACAGAAGATAATGAAAGACTCATGCATATGTTTGATGGACTAAATGTGTGTTGTTATTAATCCTTTATATAACATGTTGTATGATGCATTTAATAGTAGGAAGTATGTTGATTAATCTCATGGTTGAAATTTATTTGACCAATCTACATCACTAATATAGATTAAGGAGTGAGATAAACATCACTAGCTTATTGGAATTGCAATGTTAGATGAAGTCAATCTAATCAAGTGGTGTGTATGAAATTGATTGATCTAGATCATTATCATTTATTATATGTAAATATTTGGAACAAATTATGTTTAGTGATACATTATCATTTCATGAGTTTTATTCACATGTTCATACAATATCGTACAATATAATGGATTGTTATGATACACTACATGTTTAGTTTAGAATCATACAACACATGGGTACTTGCTAGTCTCTTTAGATTCTTATGTCATTATTATCTACTCATACATGAAGGGAGGGCCATTCCTTGATGGGATAGTGTGGGGGAGTGTTGATCCATGGTCGGGTTAAAAAGTGTTCATATGATACTCTCCCTCCTCATAACAATACTACTATTGAGATGACACTTGATATTGCCACAGATACTTGAAGTTTCAAGGTATCCAAGTATCTTATTTTTACATTATAATATATTTTAATTATTATTGGGGAGTTGTAATTATACATTTATACACATTGATAGTGGATTTTGTGTATTTAGATGAGTTAAGTTAAAAGTGTTATAATTACTTTCTATATTGAGTTGTATTTCTCTCATGATATTGGAGATCCATATTTTATGTTGTAATATGAGTTGATGTCATACTCTTATTATCTATGCTAGAATCTCAAGATTTAGTCTAGTTTTTCATATGTGTTTATTTGAAAAAAATTATGTCATTTACTTAGATCCCAGTGGAGATGTTACAAAAATTATTCCATTTCAAGCGGTTTATTTCGAATAAACTTAGAGTAAATGATAAGTATGGTCATGTGGATCATATAATCATAAAAACAAATTAAATTAGTCTGTCATTAATATATAACCTATTCAATAAATATTCATTTCACACATGGATTCAACAATGTATTAAAAATAATGAAAAGTTTGGTAATCAAGATAAAGCTTGAAAAAATGGATTAAAAATTTAGATCTACATTGCCTAATATAATAGATGAATAAAAAGAAAAAATTATGAGGGTAAAAAAAATGTAAGATTATTTTGTATCTATAATAATTATATTTTGTTCAACTTAGATGAACTTCATGAAACTAATATGTTACCTAGTCAGTAAGCACACAACCATGGACAAATATGGTGTAAAAGTATAACATATTTGATGTGAATAAATATGGAAAAAATCACCATATACATGTTTATATATTGAATAATAGTATTTAATGCCTTTGAATTTGTTATAAACTTACTTTATAAATAATGTATATATCAACCATATTCAGGGGAATTATAGAAAATGCTTTACTCTAATGTTGCCTATTAGGAAGTCTAACCTAGAAAAGAAATAAAAGGTAGGAAAAAAATGTTTGATATCTTTATCTATTATAACACTAATCAAACAACCCTTAAATAAATATCATGGCTGGATTTATATATAATTTAAATAGCCTTCTACCACTAGGTAGGTGGTTTTAAGTATTCAATGCAAGGTACCAACTAAGGTATAAATTAAATGTGTGCCTATCTTCAAAGATAAAAACTATATTCATTGGATCAATGGTAACATGACAATGTTGGAATGATGAATTAATTTGTCTGACATGGGATCAAATTGAAATTTAATCCCTTTAATGGATCATTATTATATTGAATTTAGGGCCACAATTTTCATCTTCCAATTATGAGTAATTTTCTTAATAACTGATTATGTATAGTCATTATTTATCTTTTTTGATATTCATCTTTTTTTATACTAATGTGCAATTCACTTTATATCCTATAATAATATATTATTTTATTTAAAATATAATTCCATGATATTTTTGATGAGGTGAAAATATAGTTAGTGATTAATCAAGAATAATTAAAGTCACGATCCAATTTCTAGATCTTGACTATCTAGACATGAAAAATGGGCATCATCTTCAAGTTATGAATTGGTTTGTATAAGTCCAAGTATCATATTTGGGAAGATCATCGTATTTTTACACTTATCTTTAATTAGAATATTGTTAAGCCTTGAATTTTTTTTGGACATGGTATAGTGAGATCTTGTCAAGTTGAAAGATCTCACTCACTTAGAGCTTTGTAGTCCCTCAATCCTTATTCTATGATTTATTTATCCTAAAATTATTCCATGTGGCATCATCCAAAGACTCAATTTTTCAATGCTTCATAAATTACTCTTTTTTGGTTTGGATGGGTAGATAAGTAGTATTATGCCACATGACATCATCCCATTTACCCAAAAGATCCCTTGCTTAATTTTTTATCTATTTCATCTCGAGGGCCGAAATAAGTGGGATCATGGTATGTAGAATGATCCTAGAAACCTAAAGGGTTAAAGGTCTTATTTTTATGTCTGAAGTGTTTCAAATCCATGTATCTCTAAGATGCGGACAAGTGGAAACCACTCAATGAATCTTGACCTATAGATAAAAAATGACCATTAGTATTTGACTAAAGTATAGCCATTGGATTTTAAATAGATATACTAATCATTAGACTATTCTATGAAAATTTAATAAGGAAAAAAATTGAGTGAAATTATAAAATAATAGCAATCCAAAAAGTGCCTTTTTCCAAGAACAAAATTAATTCATCCCATCAGATAAGTAAGCTCTAAATAAAAAAGAGGAAAAAATAATCATTTTTATATTTTTTGTTCTATTTAATTACTAAGTTAAACATAGAATCCAAGAGACTTTATAAGTTTTGACAATTAAGGACCAAATGGAAGGGCATGCATGTTCTATGAGATAAGCTAGATAAACATCAATTTTAATCCATTTAAAAGTTGATGTGGATGATAACACAATGTCTATATTTTAATTTATGCCATGCAACATCCATTCACTAACTCAAAGTCCACTCAAGTGTATTTTCAGATTGATAACATGCATAATATTGATTAAATGAGATATTGACACACAACTATATATGATTCACCTAGGACGTAATGTTAGACCTACAAAGATAGAAACCACCCTTGAGGCCTAGATAGATAGGGTCATGCCACTTGGCATGATCTTGGGCATCCATGGGATTGATTACCATAGGAAATATAATGACTATCCAAAGGTCATAGATAAATAGGATCATTCCATGTGGAGTTATTATGTTCATCCATAGGGTCAATGATATATTGAATAAATCGAGGAGGACTAGAGAAGGTGATGATGTGAGATTATGCCACTTGGTGATAAATTACATGTACAATACATAAAATGTACACACAATAGATCTAGGATGTAAATAATTTGAAGAGAATAATAATTATCATAGGTTAATGAACACATAACACATAGATAATATGGGGAAAATATAAAGAGGTAAAAAACCTATAAATATGTTATTCAATTAATTGATAAACAATTAACCCCAATACAAAGCCTTCTCACTCATTCTTTATTTGTATCAAAAAAAATTAACAATACCTTTTACAAGATATTTTCCACACATAAATATCAATTAACTCAAATTTTAATGTTTTCACCAAGTGTCCTTTTTTATATATATTATAATAGGGGTTAAAATCTATTTACAATGGGGATGAGGAGAGGTGACAATCATAACCAATGGTTCCATCCTTCCCCAATAATAATTTTTAAATAAATGGTAAGTAATAAACAACTACATTTTATTATTTATTTATACAAGATTTTTCAACCCATGTTAATAAATAATAAATCATTTATTATTTAATTACTTAAATGTACTAAGGGTTTAAGATATCCCACTTAGCCATTAAATGTTATAACACTCCCCTTTAATGCTAAGTGGGAATAGAATGTCATAGTCACCTTAATAAATGAATTACACTATGTATAAATATGAAGGATTTAAAAACCATAATCATTCCAACTATCACCTTTTGAAACAAAATAAATTAGAATCCATAAACTACTATAAAGTAGGTCTAGGCTAGCATGATCATAAGACTACATCTCATAGTTTATCATGAATGATCATCTAAGCATTTTTGGAGAGTTTTATATCATAAATACCTCCATTACAATATAATTTTAAGTTTTATGGTAAAAAATTAAAACTTTCATATGAATTTTAATTAAATCACATAAATTCCACATGAAGTTTGTAATACTCTACAATGAGAATAAGTATAGAGAATAAGAAGGAACACATGGCCATTAGGAAGTGGAATTTTAATGCACACTACTCTTAAATGGAAATTTTGACAGGCCCAACATTATACAAATTTGACAGTACTTGGTATCAACAAGTGGTTTTGTGAAGATATCTTCCACTTATTCATCTATAGGATAAAACTACGTATTGATATCACCAGTGAGGACTTTTTCTTAGATAAAATGTACATGAACTTAAATATGTTTAGTTTTTTAGTGTTATAATATATTTTTCATGAGATATACACAAATTTTGTTTTTAAAATTAATTGTGGTACTATGATAAATATCTCATTGAATTTATCCGAACAATTTTCATAGCCACATGGCTTCTTTAGTAGCTTCCATAACACTTATGTACTCTACTTTGGTAGAAGAGATAGATACAGTGTGTTATTTTTTTCTGATCCAAGTGTTATAACCTACACCAAAAACAAATACATATCTATAATTTGTGATATATAGTATTACTAGCATGGTCAACATCACAATAACCATATAATTTAACATTATCAATGGAATAATAAAAAAACTAGAATTAATAGTTCTTTTGATATAGTGAATAATATGTTTATCTAATTTCCATTGATCCAAATATGGATCCTGCATGAATCTAGAAGCAACACCAATAACATATGAAATATCTTGCCTAGTAATGGTCTAATAAATAAAATTAACAAAAATTTATCTATACAAAGTAGGGTTAGATTTTTCACGGTTAGGTTTTGGATCAATTTTAACACTAATTTCAATAGGAGTATATGTGGACTTAAAATTAATAATATTAAACTTAACAAGAATATTATGTGCATACTAAGATTGTGATACAATAATATGATTTTTATCCTAAAATATAGTCTTTCCTAAAAATTTATGTAGAATACCTAAATTAGTCATTTTAAACATTTGATTTAGTTTATCCTTATATTTATGAATGAAACTAATTAGATCACTAGTAATTAGAATATTATCAAAATATAATTCAATTAATATTAAATGGCCATTTTAAACTTTAAGAATGAGATCATTATAAAATTAGTAGCTATAAAAACCTAGTTCTTAAAAAAAAAAGTAATTTTAGAATACCAAGTTAGAGGAGATTATTTTAAAATATATAGTGATTTATTTAACTTACACACATAATATTATATGTTAGGGTTAGTGAAACCTTTAGACTAAGTCACACACACACACACACACACACACACACACACACACACAGAGATATATATATATATATATATATATATATACATATAAATCACCATTTAGAAAAAAACATTTTTGACATATATTTGGTGGATAGTCCAACCATTTTGGGATACAAGAGCATTAATTAATCTAACAGTACTCATTTTTAGTATAAGAGAAAAGGTTTAAACATAGTCAATCCTAGGTTTTTGAGTAAAGACATGAGTAACTAATATTGATTTAAACTTGTCAATTTTATGAATTGAATTATATTTGATATTATAAATCCACCCAAAAAATATGTCTATTAGGCAAAGGTGGGACAAAGTCCCAAGTTTGATTTTTAGTTAAGGAATTATACTTAGCTTGAATATAAACTTTACATCTATTATATTTAATCAATTCCTCAAAATATTGAGGTTAAATTTCATTTATAGTCATTAAATCATTATAAGAATGTTGAATTCTATGTAATTTATTAAGATTATCAATCCTAGAAGGTTGGATTAGGGATTCTACCCATTTAAATATTTTAGATTGGACATGAAATTTAAGGGATTCCTTAGAATCTAAGTTATCCAAATATGGATTAACTTACTCTACAAAATCTATTTCTTCATAAAGAGAAATATGAGAGCCAAGTTCATTAAAGGAGAAACCATGAGGAGGTTCCATAGAGGGTTTACAATTTTTTTTTTAGAACAATAGCATTCCTATTCTCAATTATTTAACACTTATATGGATAATATACTCTTAATCCTTTAGTCTTACCTCCATAAACTACAAAAATAAAATAATAGGAAGTAGGATCAAAATTATTTCTTTTAAGTTTAGGAACAAAGATGGAAGTAGGGATACTAAATATCATAATGAGCTACATTGGGTTGATTTTTAGACCACATTTCTGAAGGAGTAGAAAGATGAAAATATTTATTAGGGACTCTATTCATAATATTCATAATAGGATTCATGGCTTTCTCCCATAAGAACTTAGGAACATTTTTATATAATGCAACATTGTTATAGCCATTTTTATAATGATGTAGTTATTTCCTTCAACAATACCATTTTGTTGAGGGGAATATGGAGCTATTAATTTCCTTTGAATACTAAAACTAATGTAAAAATAATAAACCTATTTACTAATATATTCATCACCATTATCATATCTTAATATCTTAAGAAAAATACTAGAAGATTTTTTGAAAATTACTTTAAATTCTTTATATTTGGAAAACACTTTAGATTTATTTTTAATGAAATGTGACTACACCATTCTAGTATAATCATGTATAAATGTAAAAAAAATATAAATAATCATTAATAGATAAAAATTCAATAGGTCATGAAACATAATTATTAATTAACTCTAATGGATGAGAGGAATTCATGTCATGATTATTTTGAAATGGATTAGTATGTTGTTTACCACATAAACATCCTTCACAGGCTTCATGATGAGATGAAATAGAAGGAATACCAAAAATAAGATTATGAGAATACATATCATTTAACATTATAACATTAACATTCCTTAATAATTCATTCATAATTCATATTCATTTATTACTATGTGATGAAAGACAACATGCAAAAAAAAGCAACAAAATATATATAAACCATTATTTTTGAAAGATGTCAACAATCAGAAAACTAGGTTAATTTCTAATGGACTAGTTATCTTTAATCAAATTTATAATTAAATTATCATTTTTAAGTTTATAATATGATAATAAAATCTTATTAATATTAGGTACATAGAAAACATCATTAATACTAACATTTGAAATTTTTTCCTTTCCTCTCTTAGTTGCTTCTAAAAAAGAATTAATTCCTAAGAAAATATTTTAATTAATATATATAATATCACATAAAATTTAAGATAAATAATTCATATGGTAAGATGCACCATTATCTAAAATCCATTAGTTCTCATTAGAATCAAATAATAAAACATATAAAGCAATAAAATTAGAATTATGTTCTTGATTATTGTTCAAATTATGGTTCTTCTAATTGTTTTGATTAGATTTATTTCCTTTGTTATTTTTAGGAGTTTTATTATTAGTTGTCTTTATTTTTATAAAATTTTCCCTTCTATGACCATATTTACCACCTAGATTAAAATAGTCAATAAACTTAGGTTTATGATTATTATTACCAAATTTTTTGTTCCCATTTTTACCATTGGAAAAATCAGAATTACATTTTTGGTTTCTAATGTTATCATAAATAGGGTTGAGAGAGAGAAGTGTTTGAGTGGAATTCTATTTAGAATCAAAATTCAACATCACTTTCTCTTCTTTAAATAAAAGAGTTGTTAGGGTAGTGAGGTTATGGATATGTTTCTCTATTTGGTTCTTTGAATTCAAAATTGAGATAAGTTTATGGAAATTTTCATGAATATTAAGCTACATATTAAAATATAACAACTGATCTTGAATTAGATTATAGTTTCTTCCATCTAACTAAGGTTTAATATTATTAATTTTAGAAATAAAGTTAAAAAAAATTTCATCACCTTTTATAGGTGTTCTAAATAATTCAAGTATGAACTTAATATTATTAGAGAAATTAGTACCCTCATGCATAGAACTAAGGAGTTTCCAAGCATCGTTAAGACTCATAATTGTTGATATGGAGTAGTAATTCATCTTTAACACTCCATAATATAATTTACATGTATTCTTGTGATTTATATTGAAACACATTTGAAATCTTAGGGGTGACATGTCATATTGGCAGGGATGTTTTAGTCCCAAAATTATATCTCATAGCTTTCAAGCCATAAAATCTTCTTTAACATGTTTTTTTTAGAAATCATAGTTTGATCCATTAATACTTTGAGATTGATCTAATATAAAGTTAAGAAAATCCATTATTTCCCTTTAAGAATGATAATATAACACTAGATAATTCTTAATATTAAACTGTTTTTAATGTGAGTTTTTAAATTTACTTAGTAGTAAACAAATTTAAAAGTGTAAACAAGTAATATGTGTTCAAGTATATACTAAACAATGCAAAAAAATTAAAGAAAAAGCTACTAATTAATGTGTCTCAAGTGATATACATAGAAAAACTATCTTAACACTAATTAAAAAGGGTGTAATATTTATAATAGGAGGATTCAAATAAAAAAATGGACCACATAAATGTGTCTAAAAGGTGTCAAAACCTATAAAATAACTAGTTACATGCCTATGCTTCACAAAATATTTTCTAGATCAAATGTCAAAACAATGTCGATAGTAAGAGTTTTGCACATGAGAGACTTTGCAAGAAAGCCAAAAATAAAAATTAATTTTTTGAAATAAATTTTACCAAGCCAAAAATAAATTAAAAAGGGTTATTTTGGGGTTTTTAAACACTAGACCACCCTGGTTATAAGCCTTTAACAAAATATAACAACTAACTCATCACATTTAGAGATTTTAAATAGTACACACACACACACACACACACACAGAGGAACCTTATTTTTCTAGATATATATATATTCTTACCCAAAAAAAAAACATAAAGTTTTAACTTTTGGTAACTAGATTTAAAGAAGGGTGGGGGCCATAGGATTTCTTGAGTGGAAAAACAAAAACTTAATAAAAAAATTATTTATTTAATAAATTTCATATAATTTATACTAACCTTCATATATTTATCTACCTAATAATGACTCACCTATAGAGGTATGGGTGATCATGATAGGATGAATAAGCCACTTAAAATCACCAAATTTTGCCAATCTCCCTATTTTTCTTGTTGATGTTGAAAGAACCTAAAGTATTGAATTTTGGTTGACAAATTAATTTTTTAAAGCTTCCCAAGATGCATAATGGTGCCTCACATAGAAATAAATTATTATAGGGCCTTGAAGAATCCTTATAAGACTCTAAAAATGCTTTAAGGAGGCTTATACACAATATCTAACCACTTCCAACGATACATAGGCTATAAAATGAATGAAGAGAATTATTTTGAGAACGTTTTAGGCATATAGGCCATATAAATTCACCATAGAGAGGTTAAAAGATTATTTAAACACTTGAAGTAAATCTTTTTTTTCTTTTACTAGGATCTATAATGATTTTGAATGAAGATCTAATGCATATAATGTTGAAATAAGCCTCCAAGTTGATTTTTAAAAAAATCTTCCTTCCTCTACATGGTACAAGGCTAAAATAGGCTTAAAAATTAAAAACATATTTGAAATTTAATATATATAAATTGATAAAAAGATTTATTAATCAAATACATCCCACATAGGCTTTGAAACCATGATAAATTCCATGTACAATATATATAATGTACACACACACACATACATACATACATACATACATACATATATATATATATATATATATATATATATATATATATATATGTATATATATGTATGTATGTATGTATACACACACACACATGTGTGTGTGTGTGTGTATATATATATACACATACATACATATATATATATACATACTTACATATATATATATATATATATACATATACATATATATATATACATACATACATACATATATATATATATATATATATATATACACATATACATACATACATACATACATACATACATACATACATACATACATACATACATACATACATACATACATACATATATATATATATATATATATATATATATATATATATAATAGTATCCATGGTTTGTTGACGGATGCATGTAATAGTGATTTTACTCTCACACTTATCACAATAAGTTCTTGATGTATTCATTGCCATTATCTACCCACTAATAAAGGGAAGGGCCACTCCTAGTGAGGAGGTGTATGAGGGACCAATGGTATTTGGTTGAGGGTCAAGTACCTAAACAATGATATACCTCCTTAAAAATTATTAAATCTAACAATAATTTCATACTCATGGATTTTTAGGAGTTGACTGACTACAAAAATATTGAACTTTTGATGTATTAATCGACTGTAATATTTAGTGCCTTATTAAATTATTGTATTTTAATGTAGATTTTTATTGTATTTTATAATATAGGTTGTTATTATATTAATTGTATGTTATTATACCTTATTGTATTTATTAAATGATGATTTTATAGTACTAAAGCTTATAATTCAATATTTTGATGTGTTTAATAGCTGAGATGACTTTATTTTAGTTATTTAAATTTTGTTTTTTATTTATTGAGAGGAATTATATATACTTATCACTTGATTAAATGGATTTAAATCTATAAATTATTTGTACTTATTTTACTCATCAATTTAAATTACATCATGATTGATAAGTATATAATGTTGAGATAATTATGCATAAAATAGTAATGACACTAAATGTGTGTATGTGTTAAATTTTAGTTTTAAACTAAGTTGGATGTATCCCAAGTGATTTTAATTCTGATGATAATAAAAATTATATGTGTAGATAAATAAAGTTTAACTACAACACAAGAGACTTAGAGGAAAAACTATAAGAAATGCTAGCCTAAAATAAACTAAACTAACTGTAAACAAGAAAGATGTATTATAATAAAATTAAAAAAATGAAAAAGAAGAAAAATAATTAAAATAAATGTTAAAAATAATAATGTTTAAAAAATTTATCTTTGGTTTGCTCTTTGAGATTGTTTCCTTCATTAGTTTATGATCAATAATTACTAGGTCTAGGAATGCCTTTGATAAGGTAAGGTCCCCATAAATTTTGATTGTATTTACCCTATTTGTCATGGATGTAATCCAATTTTAACACTAAATTTATGGAATCAAATTTTCTATCCTTGAATATATTATTGCATTTTTTGATGTTATGCTTTTTTATTTTTGATTGTGAAAGAGATAAATTATGTGTCTCTCATCAAGGAATTATAAATATTAAAGGAAGTATTCAAAGAGATATTCATTGGGGATAATACCATGAATGTAAATTCATATTTAAGGTAAATATAATTATAGTGGAAAGACAACTTCAATATCATATACTATATAGAATGGTGTTTCCCTAGTGGCAATTCAAATACTAGTGTGGTAAAACCAAAATATAGGATAAAGATTGAGATTCCAATCCATGCAAGAATCTGTAATAGTATCATAAAATATATTTTTAATTAAATTTTTGGTTTATTTATCTTGACCATTATACTGATCATGATAACAACTGAGAAATTTTTGATTAATTTTAGACTTTGAGAAAAATTCCTTTATTCCACTATTTTTGGAATTACCACCATTTTATATATGATGGTATGTAGGATACAAAAATAAAAAAATGATTTGGTTTGGTATTTTTTTATGAAATGGTAATTCTAATAACATTATAAAGGATAAAAACTTATACCCACTTGGTAAAGTTTTTGATGGTAGTGATAATGAAAACATGGAAATCTTATGATCAAGGCAACTTGATGATGAAATATAATCCCCAAATAGAGAATGTCCATGGATATTCAAGTGTTATAAGCTTAGATATAGTATAATGAATTATATTTTCATGTAATTGACAATGATTATAGTCATTAATAAATTTTATGGTGTATTTTCCAAGTATTGGCTAATAGTAATGCATGTTTAGTTATTTATGGGTTGTAGCATGTCCACTACAATGATTTCAAAAAAAATCTTAGTATGATTTATCAAGAAGAGGGAGACATCATATTTAGTGACGCATCAAATTAATATTCCATAATAAATTATGATATTAAAGGATAATATGATTAAATACATAATTAAAGGCTTGTTTTCTAATTCTAATCTTGTCATGAGAGTCAAACTCGAGAGAATAATTATATTTAAAAAAAATAGATGATCTTTGCATCTAAAGGGATTTTTTCAACAGTGAAAATTAAAATAATCATCCTTAGGTACTAGGATACATGGGTATTTTCAAATTTTAATGAGAAATTGGTCATCATATAACACTTTACATGAATCAAAAAGGGAAGCCAAAGACATAAGATAATTAGTGAAAACATTGTTTTCTCTTGATATTACCTCAATAGTGAAAAATACAATTTATTTAATAGGTTTTGTAGTAAATTCATGATATTAGTTAAGGTTCTCATTTTCTTAGTGGAAAGGGCCATAAGTTTTTTGGCATAAAAGTTTAAATTCACCTAATTTATGTAAGTAATATAAAGGTCAATGGTTTCTTTCATAATAAGTATAAGAGCTTTGTAATTAACCATATTATTAGTAACACTAGATTCTAATTAAAAATATAAAGGAGTTATCTTTCCAATGGGATAATAAAAGATGCATCATTTTTCAACTCCTTATAATAACATGGCTCCATCAAATTAGAGTTTTTAAGTGTCAATATGTAAATCAATTATAACTTTGAGTTGTTCTTCATATTCAATTTTATGGTTAGTTTGGGTTTAACTAATTGAATTTTAATATTTTATAGCACTTGGTCTTGAGATTAATTTTGAAACTTATAAATTAGTATTTAAGGATTATGGATTTATCTTTAAGTATTATGGATTAGTTATCACCTTTGATGAAGAGGAAGCCATCATTAGGAAGTGTATCATGAATGTGTCATTGTTAAAGGAGTGTGGTTAAAATTTGATCCAAAAAAATATCCCCTTGACTTATTTTTGGCTAATGAAATTAAGATCAAATTCCATCAAGAGGGTAATCCATTTTACGATCCTATCATTATGAAAAATAACATGGAGAAGAAATGAAAGAGATTCAAATATAAAATGACTTACATCATTTCAAAAAAAAATTAACACTAAATATTTTATACTAAAAAATAGGTGGTGAGAAATTCACACTCAATCTTAGTGTACTTAGTCTTATAATCAATAAAAGATGAATAAGAATAATTTTATTATGAAATAATTTCCACAATTGAGACAAGGATAAAACATGTACAAGATGAGAGGGTGATTATTAGATGGATGTCTTAAAGTTGGAGATTAGAGTAGTGACTTATTAATATTATCAAAAAACATTTTATAATCATATATCCATTCAAAAGTGCCACATTTTTAAATATTTTACTTTATAAAATAAGTTTGATTATCCTATTCATGAAAAAATATATGAATTACCCTAGGCTTCCAAATGTAGGTACAAATGTGAGGGATAAATAATGGTATAGGAATTTACATAATATATTTTATCTTAAATGATCCCTCATATAATGACCAAAAATCTTAAAAGTTTTATACTTTTGACACTAAAGAAATACTTTTATAGATTAAGGTTAATTATGTATCTAATGATATTCTCAAGGATCATATCAAGGTCAATAGGATGATCTTCATGAGTCTTAAATTTGAATATGGGATCATTCACATATGTTTCCAATTTTTTTTGGATAAGATTGTGAAAAAATGTGTCATATCACATTCATAGGTTGCCCTAGTATTTTAAGGACAAAAAACATTAATGCATAAATATATTCCCTCTCAGTGGTAAAGGTAGTATTATATTGATATTTTGGGTCAATGTGCATTTTATTATATTTACAAAACCATCCATAAGGAAAGCACTTTGTAGCTAGCTGCACAATAAAAAATGGCACAAATAGAAGGTAGTGAAATTTTTCCCTTAGGGAATACTAGGTTGAGATTACAAAAGTTGACATATATACAAATGACCATTGTGAACTTTGTCATGACCCATGTTATTATGGTGAAGTATTTGTGAGAATAAGTCTTCTATGACTAATGTGTTAAGATCTTTTTGTGTTGTCTACATTATTATTCAAAGCCTCGTAAAGGCACTAAGCATGAAATTATAAAAATAATTAAAATATTAATTTTCCAAGTTTAAATTAAAGGATTTAATTTAATATTTATTAATTTTTTTTTAATCCATGAATGGACTAGGTTTATATTTAAACCAATTATTACTATCACTAAAACTTGATTTTTTTTATAAAAGTAAAAACAATCATGGTAAATATTATTATTATTATTATTATTATTATTATTATTATTATTATTTATCTTGTGAAAGAATATTTAGGCTTCCATTTGGGTCAAAAAAAAAATAGATTAAGGGGAATCATTGCATCTAGAATTCCAAGCTTCATAACAACTGCACCAAGTGTAGAGAGGGAATTGGTTTGCATACATTTTGTCTTTAGGACATGGGTATTTTATGTGCTTCCAAATTTTGCATACATGCATATTAGGGCATATGGTATTTTATAATTTTTAGTATGGGTAGATGGATGTTCATACCCTCTTGAAAATCCTTCATTTTAATCCATCTAGGAAATTCTCAAGCAAAGTTTGCATGCCCATTGTGGGAGGCTACAAAGAGGATAGGTTTTATGGCACCATGAAAGCCAAGGGAAACTAGGGAATAAAGGAAAGAATGAAACTTATTTCTATAGGAAAGATCTTATCCCTTTTTTTGAATTTTTTTATATATTGGTTTTATTTTCATCCATAGCAATCAAGATATTAAATTATTGGTTTAAGGAAAATACTGTTATATCATGCTTTGGTATGCATATACAAACCAATTCCATAAATAGGGTGAAATTACTACATGCTAATGAGTTAAAGAGTTTGTTATTGACTACAAATTTTTATATGATTTAGGGATCTTTGATTTTGATTATTGGATGGATGGAAATTGTTTGTTAAATTATTTTATGAAGGATCAGTGTGAAACATTTGACAAAATTACACAATAGTGGATGGTTGTAAATTATTTTCTAAATTTATTGGAAGAGGGCATGTGTGAAATATTAGACAAAATTAATCCATAGAGGATGGCTTAAAATTTCTTTCTAAATTTATTAGAAGAGGATGAATGTGAATTGTTAGACAAAATTCCTCAATAGAGGATGGCTGGAAAATGCTTGGTAAATTACTTACAAGAGAATAAATGTGATTTTTTTGAAAAAAAAACATCGATAGAGGATGGATATAAATTTATTGATAAATTTATTGGAAGAGGATGAATGTGAATTATTTGAAAAAATTATTTAATGAAGGTTGGCTGCAATTTGTTTGATAAAATACGTCAAATAGGGTAAATGTGAATTGTTTGATCAAATACCTCAATGAAGGTTTCATTAATGATAATTATTTATGGTAAAACCTTACATGGATGGTTAAATTTATTTTAGTGGATGAACCTTTACATGAAATATTATCATACATTAAATTGATTATCATATGCCTACATGATGATTTCTTACCTTGTATGGATAAACATATACCTTTAAAATGGTTGATTTTAATACATGGCTAATTTTACACATTTCATCTATGATTATGTACTATTTTATGGCTAAACACATATCTTGAAATGGTGTGTCATGAAATTTTATGTGGATGATATCATGAATGGAGTGGTTGGATTCAAACACAAATTTATTGGTTGTGAAAACTCCACTTGTGTGGTTGATTTTTATATGCATTAAAACATACATGTCCAAATATTGCATTAAATAACATGTGCATGCATTTTTATTCCTAATGCATGCATTTGTATGTCTATAATACTCTTTAATATCATGTGTATAATTTTTATAGATTATGAATACATTTGTTGGCTGGAATATTCTTAGATGGATTGTATGGCCATGTGTGAAAGAAAAAAGTATAACTTGTGCATTAGAAATTTTTGTGGTTATACGCATATTTAATATGCATTGTGATAAAGTTATTAAATGACATATGCATACATTATAATAGTTGGGTTAATTCAAACTTTGTGTAGTTTAAAACATGTATTGGAATGGATAATTTATATGATGTAAACTCTACATGGATGGTCACTCATATTTAATGCTTGTGCGTATGTTTGTTTTAGATTGTGAATAAAGTCATATGGCTACACATTAAATCATTTAATATATAAATAATCTATTGGTATGGATGTGAGTACCATTAAATTATTGATTTTTTAATTATATAGTTTAACATATATTTACATAGCTAGGTGCATGCATTACCATGACCGATTTCATACCTTAAAACCATGGCTTAAATATATCTTGAATGGCATGTGCATATTCATGTGTGGTTTATTTGTTATATGAATTAAATGTATAGTTATTTCACTCTTGTATAGTTTATAAAACACCCTTAGCATGGCTTATTTCATGCATTGTATGGTTGGACACAAACACACATTTAATGGTTATGAAAATACTCTTTATGTGGCTAAGTGTGCATACATTTGAAATGTCCAAGTTGTAGAATTCATATGGTTATGCATATATTTGTAAAAATTAATATAATAATTAGTATATGCATTCAAATAATTGATTTTATATACATTGAATAGATATGTATGTGTATCCAAATGGCCAATTTTATATGCACTTGAATGGCTGAGTGTATGCATTCAAATGGATAAGTTATAGTATGAATTAGCATGGATAATCAAACTTGTTGAATGGATGAAATTATGAACCTTGGATGGTTGATAGTACCTTGTATGGTTGAACATGTATTATTTTAATTATTTTGTGTGATAGTTTCTTTTATGTGTTTGGAACAACTGAGAGTATATAGATGCATTCATGTTATTAATTGTAGTTATGAGTAAATAGATTCTTAATCAAAGAAGATATTGTTTTATTTCTATGGATTCATAACTAAGCTAATATATATGAATGGTTACCATCTAGGATAACATTATCATCTATATTATGACCTTGTTTAACATGTTTTACTACAAGAAGTTATTATCCTGAATAATCCCCTTAGATGATTTTGATATCATGTTTGAATTTTTTGCTATTATGGAACAACTTAGTGTCAGTAATGTGTTCTTTTAGCCATTCATTCTTATGGATACACAAAAAATTTATGTCATTATATAATATGTAGCTTGATGAATTTAATCTTTCACAATCATAAAAGAAGGTTTTAGACCTTCGTTGAACTTGATTATTATAATTTGGAATGGTGTTTATATTTTTGTGGAGTGTTTTCATTTGTTGAATCCTATTATTGAACTTATGTTTTATGTGTCTATTCTCTTAAGACCTTCTTTGGACTAAATTATATGTAGAGCTTAGTCATATCTCTTATAAGAACTATATAGCAGCATTTTTCTAATTTTAAAGAGGAAGTGATGAATGTTGGTGATGGCCCATTTTGTGTTATGGATACTTACCTTTATTGAATAATACCTTCCCATAAGGTAAATTATCTTCAAAAGATAAGGATCACTTTCCTATTATTTCAAAAAGGAAGGATTCCTAAAGATAATGAACTTATAATATTTATAAGGGTTTATAAACTCATTATTACATAAGGATTAAGGCATCATGGTTTACTTTTTCTATTCTTTAATAGATATTTTGGCATCTTGATAGAGTTTCCCTAGTTAACCAGTCCATTAAAGATTATGATTAATTATATGATAACCTCCCTTATTTGAAATAAATTACTAATCTATGAAAACATGGGTTTATCTATATTGACACTCTCTAAACAAAATTTAATCCATGAAGTTAATAAAGAGCTTGGGTGGCAAACCTATATATGCATCATGCAGTAGAAAGCAAAGTATGAAAAGGAATAATATAAAGGCCCAAAATTATAATGGTATTCTTATATCACTACTTACTCCCTATTAATTTAGGATTTTATCTATTATTTTAATAAAATTATATCATTAATTACATATAATAAGGATTAGTTGAGTTAGAACTCTTGTTTTAAAAAAAAATTTAGTATCAGATCTTGTATTCTAATATTTTTTAGTAAATGTTTCCTTAAATAAAAAAATCTTAGTTTATTTTGCATTTTAGCTGTGTATTGTTAATAAAAATATTATTACATAATGGTGATTAGAATAGGAAATATTCTCATAGGTAATCATAAGGTGTTAAATGACACTAGTTTTACTTTGAAACCATGTGCGCTCTTAAATATTACCTAACCATAATATTTTGATCTCTATGGTTTGGGATGAAGTCACCCCTTTCCAAAGTTATGTTTCATTAAGGTGGACTTTGCTTGACTATCGATTAACCTGAATGGGCCATTAAATAGGATTCAATGTAGTTAAAGTCTAGTGTTGGAATTGAAAATGAATACTCAATATCTATTGGTGATTTGTCTGAGAAGGTCACCATAAGATAATTAGGACATTAAGTCCTTAAATGGATTAAGGGTGTGACTTATGCTTACAAGGTTGTTTAAGGATAAAATAGCTTATTTACTTGGGTAAATCAATTTATTTTTGAATCTTCATTGGTAGGGGACAAGCTTGAGATTTGGGTTGCTAGTAAAAAAAATGGTTGTGAAAACCATTGTTGATCCTACGATAAAAATGTTATAACTTCTATTTCAGTGAACTTAATATCCTAATTTGAATTATTGGAAAGTTCTCAAATGTTAAATTACAAAATTGGTATGACTCTATTTTGATGAATGGTTTGAAGTTGAGTAGAATATCTCATTAGGTTTAAGATAATTATGGTTGAGAAAGGTTATTAAAAGGCAAATCTACCCTTGGAATGTGGTGTAAATAAAGACTAAATGAAGAAAATTATTTATAAAGCCTTATAAAGTAATGATAGAATTTATAGAAATGATTATAAGGCAAGCTACTACTATTATTGCTAATGTACCTTGTATAATTAAAAAGGTAAATTATTATATAAGGATAATTAATTATTGATTTTATGTATGTGTATTTGTTGGTAGCCATGGAAAGCAACTATATGCCCTTGTTTGACTTTATGTGTCACCATGGGTGACTGGTTTCAACTATACAAATTTTAAAAAGTCATGTGACTAGTGCTTGGGAAGCACTATTTTGTCCAAAGTAGTGAACTTATAAGTAAGACCATGAAACTTTTCCTAGATGAACATTGATATTTTGTTGGTAGAAAAAATGATGGGTTCCTTTAACCATCTTATAAATTATCAAAATGTTGAGGGCTTGGTAATCCCATCATCATTAATGACTGGTATGGGAATAATCTTAATAATATTATAATATACTGGATTGAATACTTTGGTCTGATATGAGATATAATGTAATAATTATTGAGTTGATATAACACTCTTGTGATGAGTGGACTTCAGTTGATTAAAATATATTAACATCTATAAGTTGCCCATGGTTGTGTAAGGTTGTTCCAAGGATGATTTGACCTTTGAAGGTGTGAAAATCAAGTCATGGTGAGAATAATAGTTGGATATTACATGATTATTGTTAACTATGGTTATTATTTATGTATGCAATTTTAGTCAACTTAATTACAACCATGATGCAATTTGAAAGTGAATAAGTGCTAAGTTATATATTATTAAGGTATTGGAATATATGAATTTTAAATTAATGATTTTGTGAACCTATAATTTCCATGGCAATAATATGACCTTCACCTTGAGCTTTGGTTTTGTTCACCCTTCCCATGACCACACTATGTAGAATAAGTAACACTAGTCAACCAGTGGCTTATTTAGGTAGGCCAATTGGGTGTTGGTGATAAAAGCTTGTTGTTGTAAATAAAAGGAATATGACACTTAGATAGGGATAAGGATCCTTAGGTGGTCCTATTTGGAAATTAATATGACATTATAGATATCATAAATTATCAATGTGGACTCACACATTGATGCACCTTAAATTATATACACTTATAATAATGACACACTTCTCTATAGAACCTTCTAGAGGTATTTACCCCTATTCAATTGTTCATAGTTGATTCAAATCTTGTTATGAGTTATTTCCTTATCCTTAGTCATTAGGATGGTGCCTCTTTAAGGATGTAAGGATGTCATGACCCAAGTTATTATGGTGAAGGATTTGTGTGAATAAGTCTTCTACAACTAATGTGTTAAGCCCTTTTCGTGTTGTCTAGATTATTATTTGAATACTCATAAAGGCATTGAGTATTAAATTATAAAAATCATTAATATAATAATTTCCAAGGTTTAAATTCATGCTACCATTTGGGGCAAGTAGAAGGAGAGTAAGGGTAACCATGGCATATGGAAGGCCAAGTTATATAGAAACAAAACTAGGTGTAGAGATTGAATTGATTTGTTGTATTTTATCTTTAGGATAGGGGTATTTTATGTGCTTCCACATTTTTCATACATACATGTCAGGGAATATGATATTTTATAATTTTTATTATGGGTAAATGGATGTCCATACCCTCTTATAAGGTCGTCATTTTACTCTAGTTGGGAAATGCTCAGGCAAAGGTTACATGACCATTTTGTGAGGCTTCATAGAGAAGAGGTTTTATGGCATCATGAAAGCAATGAAAGCCAAGGAATAAAGGAAAAAATGAAACTTATTTCATCAATAAAGGTATTATCTACTTTGTTATATATATATATATATATATATATATATATATATATATATATATATATATATATATATTGGTTTTATTTTTAGCCATAACAAGTAAGATAATAAATTCTTGGATTAAGCCACATGCCCTTATACTCATGCTTTGGTATGTGTACATGAAACAATGCCATAAACAAGGTGAAATTACTTAATGCTAATGAGTTAAAGAGTTTAATTTTAATTTGTATTTTTTTTATGCTTTACAGATGTTTGATTTTGATTATTGGATGGCTAGAAATTATTTTTTAAATTGTTTTATGGAGGATGAGTGTGAAATATTTGACAAAATTACACAATAGTGGATGGCTAGAAATTGTTTTCTAAATTTATTAGAAGACGACATCTGTGAAATGTTTGAAAAATTCCTCCATAGAGAATGGCTTGAAATTTATTGCTAAAATTATTGGAAGAGGATGAATTTGAATTGTTTGGCAAAATTACTCAATATAGGATGGATGAAAATTTATTACTAAATTGATTGGAAGAGGATGAATGTGAATTATTTGACAGAATTTATCAATAGAGGATGGTTATAAATTGCTTTATAAATTTACTGGAAGAGGATGAATGTGAATTATTTGACACAATTCATAAATGGAGGTTGGTTTAAATTTGTTTGATAAAATGCCTCAAAGAGAGTAAATGTGAATTGTTTGACCAAATAACTCACTGAAGGTTTCATTAATTTTTATGTTTTATGGTAAAACCTTACATGGCTAGTTTCATTTATTTAAAGGGATGATACTTCACTTAAAATATGATCATACATTAAATGGATAATCATATACCTACATGACTGATTGCTTAGCTTGTATGGATAAATATATACCTTAAAAATGGCTGATTTTATTACATGGTTGATTTAACACATTTAATAGTTGATTATGTAATATTTTGTGGTTAAACACATACCCTGAAATGGTTGGTCATGCACTCTTATGTTTTTTATTTCTTTCATGGAGTGGTTGGCATCAAACACAAATGTATTTGTTGCAAAAACTCCCCTTGTGTAGCTAATTTATATATCCACTAAAACTTATATGGCTGAATATTGCATTAAATAACATGTGCATGTGTTTTTATGCCTTATATATACATTGTTATGTCTAGACTAATATCTAATATCATGTGCATATTTTATTATGGATTATGCATAAATTTATATTCCTAGAATATTATTAGATGGATTGTATGGACATATGTGTAAGAAAAAGTATAGCTTGTGCATTGGAAGGTTTTGTGGTTGTATGAATTTATAATATGCATTGTGATCAAGTTATTAAATGACCTATGCATGAATTATAATAGCTATGTTAATTCACTCTTTCTGTATTTGGAAACATGTATTGGAATTGATGATTTATATTATATAACCCCTAAATGGCTAGTCATTCATATTTAATGCTTATGCATACATTTGTTTTGGCTTGTGCATATAATTTCATGGCTGCAAATTGAACCATTTCATAACTAAATAATCTATTGGTATTTATGTTAATACCATTACATGTTTGGTTGTTTAATTTTATAGTTGTACATACATTTATATGGTTGGGTGCATGCATTACCATGACTAATTTCATATCTTAAAACTATGGCTTAAATATATCTTGAATGGAATGTGAATATTCATGTGTGGTTCATTTATCATATTCCTTTAATTCATAGTTATTTCATTCTTGTATGGTTGATAAAACACCATTGGCATGTGCGATTTCATACATTATATGGGTGGACACAAGAAAACATTTAACAGTTATGAAAACACTATTTATGTTATCAAGTGTGCATACATTTGAAAAGCTAAGTTGTAGCATTGATATGACTATTCATATATTTAGAAAACTTAATCTAAGCATTAGTATATGCATTGAATAAATGTGTATATGCATCCAAATAACTTATTTTATATGCACTTAAATGGTTGAGTGTATGCATTCAATTGGTTAAGTTATAATATGCATTAGCATGGATAATCATACATGTTGAATGGATGAAATTATGAACCTTGGATGGTTGATTGTACCTTGTATGGTTGAACATGTATTATTCTCATGATTGTGTGTGGTAGTTCCTTTTATGTGTTTGGAATAATTGAGTTTATATATATTCATTCACATTGTTAATTTTAGCTATGAGTAAATAGATGCTTGATCAAAGAATATAATGTTTTATTTTTAGGGATTCATAACCAAGATAATATATATGAATGGTTACCATATAGGATAACCTTTCCAACTATGTTCTGACCTTGTTTAACATGTTTATTGTAAGAAGATATTATCATGAATAATCCCCTTAGATACTTTTGAACTCTTGTTTGATTTTTTGACTCTTATAGAACAACTTATCTTAGTAGTGTGTTCTTTTAGTCATTCACTCTTAAGGATGCATTGACAGTTTATGTCATTAGATAAGAAGTATCTTGAGGAATGTAATCTTTCAATGGTCATAAAATAAAGTTTTAGACCTTCAGTAATTATTGTGTCCTATTCAATCTAGAACTTAATTATTATAATTTGGAATGGTGGTTATATTTTTGTGAAGTGTTTTCATTGGTTGAATCCTACCATGTTGAGATTATGTTTTACTTGTATATTCTCTTAAACCGTTATTTAGACTAAACTATATTTAGACCTCAGTTATAACTCTTGTAAGTGATATATATCTACATTTTTATATTTTAATGATAAAGTCATGACCGTTTGTGATGAACACTTTTGTGTTATCGAGACTTACCTTTATTGAATATTACCTTTCCATAAGGTAAATTATCTACTAACAATATGGACCACTTGCCTATTATTTCAAGAAGGAAGGATTCCTAAAGATAATGAACCTATAATATTTATATGGGTTTATAAAATCCTTATTACTTAAGGATTAAGGTGTCAGGGTTTGTTTTTTCTATTTTTAAAAATCTCTTTTGGAAACATGATAGAGTTGGCCTAGTTAAGTAGTCCATTAAATGAATGATCTATGAAAATTAGGTTTGATATATATTGACACTCTAAGAAAAAAGTTGAATCCATGAAGTTAATAAATAACTTGGGTGGCAAACTTGTAGCTGCATCCTGTAGTAGAAAACAAAGTATGAGAAGGGAAAATTAAAGGCCCCAGATTATAATAGTATTTTTATATAGCTACTTACTCCCTATTAAGTTAATCTTTTATATATTATCTTTACATCATGTTATTAGTAATTTTGTATGGAAATGATTAGCTGAGTTACAAATCTTGTTTTCTAAAAAAATGTGGGTTATTAGGTTCATTACAACATTTTTGTGAACATGAACTATATTAGAGATGCATTTCTAGTAATCAACGAGTTTAATAAACTTAGAATCAAGTTTATTAATAATTATTTATGGCAAAGTTTAGAAATTTATGGAGGAAACTTTTTGTTTCTATTGGAAAATGGGATATGAATTAGGCTAAATAATGATATTATGATAAATAATGATATGGGAAATGCTCGACTTGTCCTCATACAACTAAGATAAATCCTCTTTAAATTTGTCAAAGAATAAACTAATATTATCTTTTTATTTAGGATAGGGTGATAGTTATCAGATGTTATTATGTTAGTTTCCATAGACTGCTTGATTATCATTATATGACCATCTTGGAAGTGATAAGATGTAGTGGGTAAGTTGGAGAGAGGATCTTTGGGGTCATCATTAGTAATAAAATTATGAAAATATGGGAGAGTATTCTCATTTTTTTTAGTCTATGACCTTGGAAAAGAAGTTGAGGAACCTCTATATCAATGTGTTTATTATTTTTGGTGTTAAAATATTTGTGAATTTATATCATTGTAATGGATTTGAAATCTAAGGTAATTTATATATTTTTAGGATATGGTTGGGAGGAATATTCTATTTTGTCATCCTTGTCGAGGTAGTTATGCAATTCTATAATATTTTAAACCATAATAGTTGTAGGTAATCTATGTTGATAAGTTTTATTTTACTATTTTATCTATATCTTAGTCAATATAGTTACTTATAGGTGAAGTTTTAGAAACTGTATGGGTAAATAATTTTTTTTACTAATTTAGTCTAAATTATATGCTTATCGATATAGTTATATTTAGAAGGGATAAAATGGGTGATAATATTTTATTTATACTAAACTATATCAATGCTATCAATACATTTGTGTTTTTAATTATTTAAAGATTTGTATCACCACAATGATTGTTTTCTTAGTTGGGATAGTTTATTTTTGGGAATAGATGGATTTGAATTGTGTTGGCACTGGAGATACAATTGGATTGCTTGGAATGTTTCTAAAAACTATTGGTACTATACATTCATTTAGACCATGCATTTGTTTTTAAATTAAATCAACATGGTTGTTGAAGTTTTCTACTAATTTTAAAAAAAATATATTTTAGGAATGATTTTTAGAGAGATTTGGAATAAAACTAAGAGATTTTTTGTAACACCCAGTTGGTATTTTAAGGGGAGTATTGATGGGAGGAACATAATATTATATGTCCATGATTTATTCATCATCAATTAAATCAATTATAGTATGAAAATCATAATAAATGTGTATTTGGTTATAATTATAGTTCAAAACATACATTTTGGTGAGGGACTATTGATAATGAAGAACATCCAAGTTTCTATATTGATATTGGGAAATAATGCAATTTTCATCAAAATTTGGTAAAATAACACATGCTTAGTTATGGTTTTGAGATTTTCCCTTATATATATCCTTGACATATATTTAATGTTGAATAAATAATTTAAGAGAGAATAATAATGGTTATTAAAAAAATTTATCCAACCCATATTCATTGCATTCATAATATTATTCATCATAATAAGACTCATTAATCTTCTAAAGAGGTGGGTATTCACTATCATTATCAATCACAAAAATGGATCTATATCTTGATAAAAGAGATGGAAGAAGTGATTTTTATATATATGGTGATAGTTTAAAGGTGTAAAAATTATTATAAAGGTATTTTGGTTCATCATTATTAGTTTCAACAAGAGTGAATTACATATTGGGGTGAAAATTGATGAAAGGAAAACAAATATCATTAATGGTTTTCGTATTAAAAATGTGAAATTTTATTTTAGGGTTTGACATTTTCAGATTTCATGGGTTAAAATCAGATTCTTGATTGTTATGAACAC
This sequence comes from Torreya grandis, assembly GCA_037957365.1. Taxonomy (NCBI): domain Eukaryota; kingdom Viridiplantae; phylum Streptophyta; class Pinopsida; order Cupressales; family Taxaceae; genus Torreya; species Torreya grandis. The sequence continues at coordinate 2,801,364 of JARHVA010001576.1, forward strand.
CTCCATGAATTAAATTTAGGCATTGTCTAGTAGAGGAACAAATGGATCTCTTGTAATGAGTACAAGCGAAACATAAGAGTAAGTTATAATAAAGTCAATGATCAATAACCATAATCTTGGTGCAATTTATTTTTCAGTCCTATAGTGATAAGAAGCTAAATGTGACAAATAATTTTGTATGTTCTTATTAAATACATGAAAATAAAGTCTAAATTTATTAATATATTTTATGGTATTACCTATTTTTATGACTAACTACAAGAAGGTGAGAGTAATTCCTCAACCTTAATCCACTAATAATTTCTTGATTTTAACATAATTGATCATGATGATAACAAAGATGGGTGGATAATTGGCTCAAAATATAATTTCATCATTAATCATATCATCCTAAATAAACTTAATTGAAATATTTATATAAGGTTGAGGATGGGATACAATTTTAATGTTATGAATTTTTGTAGGTTGTGGATCTTCAAGAGGTTTAAAAAATGTTTTAATTTCATTTGGTAAATTATTTATTCTATGGATTGAAATTTTGGCATGAGAATTTTATCATGATAAGGTGATTTTTTCATGAGTTCCATTATATGAATGTTGCAAGACATAGTGGCAAGCTATTCTAAGAATTTACACCAAAATGCGTTTTGTCAGAACCATAGGAAAATTTTGGTTGAAAACTAATTGTTTGGTTTTCAAGATTTGGTTATTAAATGATGTTGATTATTATATTTATTATTTATTGGTGGAGTATATGAATTAGTAGATGGATAAAAAAATATTTTAGTGGTGGTATCATCCTTGAAAATAATTTATTCTTGAAAAGACTTATTAGGATTGGTAAAGATATTTTTATGAGTGGGATTATGTTAGAAGTTAACCTTTACCATGATAGAATTTTGATAATTTATATATTATTCATTATAATTTGAATTAATATAACCCAAAAAAATGTTCACATGAATGCTATTGGAATTAAAAGATCATTATAGTTAATGATATTTTTTATTTATGTGAATGGTTAGAAAGAAATTATTAGTTAAATTAACCTTTATAATCATTATGATAGTTTGTATAACATTTTTTGGATATATATTAAGGGTTTAATTAATATATTAACATGATAATTTAAGAAAGTTTCCTCAACTCATGATAATATTCATTAGAATGAAAGGTTTATACTAGTCAAAAGTCAAAAGTATAGAAGGTGACATGTTCTTGTTATAATATTGTAGAATTTGGATGGTAAGAAGGGTTTGAATTATTTAAATTATTATTTTGATAAAATAATAAAAAATTAGGTTGGGGTAGTATACTCTAATAAGTATTAGTATTAATGACATTAGCTGATGTTTAAAAATATTCCTTGATAGAATTCTAATAAGGTTAAAATTGGTTCTGGAGGTAAAATTATATTTTAGCTTGATCAAAGGATTATTCAAATGTATTAGGAGAGAATTACCTAATTTTTTATTTGAGGGGTTTTTTTAAAGTGGTAAGTAAAATTTTGAAAATATTTTCATCCTTTGATTCATAATCTAATTTATGAGCTAAAGACTTTCATTGCTTGATGAAATCATGGGAAGATTATTTAGGTAGTTACCATTAATTAATTTTATAAGAATATTAAAATTCATTTACTAGAGTAATAAATATTTCTTACATTTTATAATTGAATGAAGAGGGAGATGATTATACCAGTCTAGTGCATTTTCAACAAATTTTTTGACTATAATCTTGGTGGTGATAAAAGTATAAGTTTGGATCCATTGGTTGTCAAGGTTTTCTAACTATTTAAGTTGAAGAGTAGGATCAGTATTCCCATAATATATTATTTTAGGAGTGTCCATTCAAATTTATATTTAAAAAATTATGAAGATAGAGGTTTAAATTCAAAGGTTTGAAGCATTGTGTTCCAAATAGGAGGTTAGGGAATGATATTCCTATTAACATATGTAAGAGGAGTATATGTGGAATGTTTATTTGGTTGGTTATCAAAAAAATTTGAGTTTGATTATCCATTTGAATTTTTTTTTTTTTTTCATTTGGATAATTTTATTGATATTGGAAGATTGCATAAGATTTATTTGATTTAGCACCTTAACAACTACTTGTGTGCTATCAACAATAATATTTTAATTATGATTATTTATAAAAATATTGATGAGAGGAGGATTAATAGGATAAATATAAATTTAATTGGCATAAATATTAATAATATAGGTATAATAAATAATTTTATAACTATAATCATTAATGTTTAATAAGATTCCATCTTTATTTAGACTATAAATGGATTTTGAGTCAAGATATTTTATATAGTAGTTGGGTTTTATAGGATCACTATTGGAAGATACAAAAACCATGTTACATTAGATAGATCAATATTGATATTAAGGTAAATTTCACCATGAGTATTTTCCTTAAATAGTGTACATGTGAGGGATAAATTAAATTTATATATAGATATTAAATGGTTTAAGAGTCACTGAAAAAACCCTCATAGAGGACATCATCAAGAATTATGGAAACACTAATAAGAAAAGAAATAAAATAAAAATATGAAAATGATCCATCACTAATGGGTAATATTAAATTCATTCTAACAAAAATGTATGATGGGAAATTATGGTAAATAATATAATTTTTCTTCAATATAGGAAAATATGAGAACACTATACTAGATCCAACATATAAATAATGGGTTGTGTCACAATGATGGGTAGAGTTTGAAAGCAAGAGATGTTTGTATATAGGGGTGAAAATGATATGATTAGGGAGACTACTAAAATAAATAATTAAAAAATACAATCTAAATACAAGATGTAAAATATTTATTTAAAGAGAGATAAATTCCATTAGGTGGTAACCAATAAAAATTTAAACTAAGGGCTGTAACCTAGAGTTATCTAACTAAGGATATATTGGCATGTAAAGATAGCATAAGATAAGGAAGGAATGGAAAATAATATAACAACATGATACTATAGTATATGAATACAAAAATAAATAAATAAATAAAATAATTTAGAGATAAGGATAATTATCTTGGGTTGACTTGTTAGTGAATCAATATCTTGATTTGCTCAAGTGTCATTTAATGAAACATGTTATCGGAGAAGAATCTAATGGAAAAGATGAACACCTAAGTAACTTTTTTTGGGTAATTATCTTTAGTTATGGAATACAAATACTAATGTGCACATCTATGTTTTATATCATTTATATTTAACTTTAAAGACCTTGAGAAAGACTAAACTTCCACAAGAATAAGGTCCTATACTATAGTTCCTCTTCTTCTACTAAAGTAGCCTTTCCTATGCAAATAGAAAAAAATTACATGCATTTATTATAAAAATGAGCTATCAGATATTTATATACATGTATCCAAATATTAAAGTTATATATAAAATATTCTAAGGACTCTATTGAGATTAATAGAGTATAATGATCAAGACAAAAAAACAATACCATGTCTTACATGTGAAGTTAGTATAGAGGGGATCATAACTATATCAAGCTAGGTAAATATAGTTGGAAATCAAAATAGGTAAGACATTAGCTACATGGTTTATGGTTTATATTTTTTAAAACACAAATAAAAATATAAATAATTGTATCTTATTGATTTATATGGAAAAAATCCTAAAAGTAGGCAAACAAAGTGGGGAAAAAGCATCAAAGGATGCTAGAATGACTAAATATAAAAATAACATGAGTGTAAATATGTAAAATAGGTAATATAACAGAAAAATATCATAAATTACCATGATTAACTAAAAATTGATCCAAATTAACTTCTAAGTAAATGCACTTAGAGATAAAGATGTACTCATAAGTCTTGAAATAGAAATAGTCAATGTCTACAAAAATATATGTGTATACACTTACCATGCATCTATTATGACACATTACTTGTATATTATTAATTTATATATATATATATATATATATATGTATATATATATATATGTATATATATATATATATATATATGTATGTATATATATATGTATATATATATATATATATATCCCTACAAAGGGAATTTTTTTGACATCTTAGGAATAGTATTTTTCTTTTCCTTACTTTTTCATTGGGCGCATCATACACTTTTTACTTGAATTATTACTATGATACATATCTTACACATAAGGATCATTCATTGGGGCATACGATTTACCCCCACACTTTTATATTTTGAGAATTACATGATTTTATATACACTAAATTATTTATCCATTTCTCCTATTTTCATTATTGTGGGGCATGTTTTTTCCCCTATCTCCTCCATTATTTCACCCTTAAATGAAGACAATTTTTTTTTTATTGATCTTAATATGATGATATTTTATGATGGTTACATTTTACATAAATTTATTTAATTATACTATGTAATGGTTATATGTAATTTGTATGTTTTTTCACACATTTTGATCATTTTAATATATACATTTTATAACACATGATGCATTTAATTATGTGTTTTGAGATGAGTGATTTTAGAATTGTTTCTAAAATACACCACCTCAAAAGAATTCTATATATCCAACTATTCTAGTTTTCATGATGGAGAAAAATGTATTGAGTAAAATTATTTAAAAAATAAGATTAGGTGAAGCTTAGTGAACATGAACAAACTAAGAACAACAAAAATGGTCCAATTTATACTTAATTCATCGAGAGGTGGATTTGGTTGTAAGAAAGCCTAAAAAATCTCATCAGAATAGTTTTTTTGTTTTTTTTCTTCTTAGTAGCAAAGATTATGGTACCAAATAGTGTAGTTGTTCCTATATTCCTCCTTTTGGAAAAAAAACATTTTTACTCTAAATTTACATTGAATATTTTTTATAATTTGGATTTGTTTCAAATAGGGTAGATTTTTGTCAAGGTACATCAAATCCATGTGAATGGAGACTAAATCATAAATATTTTAATTTATCTTTACTTTCATAGGTAATTAAAGGTGCATTATTTAATTATTTATTTATATAATTTTAATCACATATGCATTCACTCACATACACACATATAAGTAGGAAAATTATGTAAACACCCAAATTTGTCCTAAGTCCATTTACCATAGCATATTTACCCATTTTTTCACACTTTATCCAATTATTTAAATGTGGCTATTTTTGGGAAAATTTATACCCCACATTAATGTGTATCTATCCATTTTACTTCATGATGGCTTAAAATTTTATATATTTAAGATTTTGAACCTTATTTGAGTATGTTATGAGATACTTGCACCCTTCCTGAACATTTGAATCTCCTAGGAAAGATTCATCATCCATCAATTTGTCATTGAATATACCCCTTATACATTTAATGTGTTAGTGAATCTATCCCCTTTATTTTGTGGGTCTTTAGAGCTTGGACTAATTTATCATGGATTAGATTTTTTATATCACTAATTTTCATGGTTTTCCATTACATGTGCCATGTCATATATATATATATATATATATATATATATATATATATATATATATATATATATATATATATATATATATATATATATATATATATATATATATATATATATATATATATATCATTCCTAGTCATTTACAAAGTACGAGTTGATGGTAAGTCCTTATTTTTAAGCCAAGTTAGATCCTTAAATTTTCATATTTATTTATAAAACTACACTTGATACTTTAATTTTATTCAAGATATTGTTACATAATATATGTTAAAAAAATAAGATTATTCAAAATTTCATGTGGTTGAATCATCACTCCTATATAAAAGGAGGTCAGAATATTTTATTGATATTCCATTTACTTTGAACATTGTTTATAACATGTTGTGTATGTATCTATAACTCTATTGATATATCTTAACCCAAATAATTATATATCTTCTCCTTTGTATGTGTGTTATCATGATTTAGGTAAATAGAGGAAGAGTACATAATTTATGACCTTTTACCCACCAATTCAAAAAATAAAAAATAAAGATTATATGAAATCAATATGAAGACCTAAAAAGAGATATTAAACCTAAAAAGGTATAGAGTACATATTAATTTCCCAAAATAATATTCATAATCACAAAGGCACATCATAAAATATTCCATAGGAAGATTCATTAGTTAGAATAATAGGATTGAAATATGTTCATACATAGTACACAACCTATATTTCACTTAGAAATTATTATTTCCTTCCAAAACATGGATAAACTTCAATAAATACCTAATTTTTTCAAGGTGTGACTCTTCTGTCTATTTTAATTTCAATATTATCCAATTATTGTTAAATAAAGTTTAATTACATATTTTTATTGTTCTTAGCCATTAGAGTAGATCTGATCTATTATTTACACATATATTTTGTATACATGGGCTAGGATGACCAATATAACAATCTTATTTCCATATATAGAGTAGGATAAAAATAAGATGTGAATAATATAAAGTGTGTTTAGACTTGTATGGTAAAAAATGGTTGGATGGTCATAGATCTAGTAAGGGTGTTCCACACTCAATTTCAAGGGTACAGGGTTTTAAATCATATGCATAAGATATAAGATATGGTTCTAACTAGATCTTGAGATAAATAAATTATTTAGTAATGGTAGAAAATGGGTATTGGGAATATAGTGAGTAAATCACATGCAAGGAACCAATGAAGTGAAATATAGATCTAAGATAGTTATAACTACTAAAATAACAAAAGGTAAATGGTGAAATGGTCAACCTTGATTGGTATATGTAACCTAAGGTGGTAATATCAAGTCTAGGTACATTATAACTAAACCAACTTATTCATTATAAGTAGGAATTAGGTAAGGACAAAAACATAAATCTAATATTAAAATAGACAAAACATATGTATCTAATAAGTAAATAAATGAATAATCTCCTTCTTTTCTCTATTGTTACCATAAAATTATACTTACCTTTGGCTTGAATTATTGGTGGATCAATCTCCCTCTTTGATCTAGAGAAAAATTATAGATTTTAAAGTATGATGACCTTGATATTCTTAGTTGGGGACTCAAAATTCCAAGTGTACCTCCTATATTTGATTTCTCCTATCGAGATTCAAATATATTGAGCAATACTTAACCTCCAAGGATAATAATCATTAACCTTTATTTCTTCATTTTATTAATTTAGGGTATAAATGTGAGAAAAATAAAAATAGATGGATGTTTTGTGTTTGGTAATAATAAATATGATCCACATATATGTGAATCCAAACCTAGAAATCACCTAAAAATCTAAGTTAAAGATATCATTTAGGATGATACAATTGAATGAGATGTTGACTAACTCAAAAAAGTATCAACCAAGTTGATAGAGGTGGGAAGACAAGGACAAACTCATAATTGTATAGGCCATATTGATACAATACATGGATAAACAAGTAGGAAACAAACTATATCACACTAGATGATATAATATAAAATATAATATGTCTATGATAGTTTTATTGATTGATTCATTGCGGTAGAGATACAAGGTGGATAAAAACATTGATATAAATGGAAAGAAAATATATTTAGAGGAGGTTGAATCATTAATTGTATCATAACTATTAGAAACCATAAACCACTCTAAAACACACACACACACACACACGCACACACGCACACACGCACACACACACACACACACACACACACACACACACACACACACACACACACACACACACACACACACACACACACACACACACACACACACACACACACACACACACACACACACACACACACACACACACACACACACACACACACATTTTACAATGGTTTATGGTGTCTAATATTTATAACGTAGATTATAGGTTTTGGTGCATTCATGAAATTTTAGACTTAGTAAATTTTAGACACAACCATATTTTAAGGTTTTAAAAATTTAGAGAGTAATAATATGATTTATTAAAAATAAATCATGTGAATGTCTCTCATGAAATAGAAATAAATAACCCCACCCCTTTGGCACTCCTTAGGACATACACTATAGGCTATCAATGCATCGATAAGTCTTTCAAAAGAGATCATCCAAAAGTGAAAATATAGGTTTATACATATTTTATTTATACTTTGTGAACTATTTTTTTTTTGTAATTTAGCTTATCCAAAACTAAAAATAAATATAACACCCATGGAGTTGTTTTCAACTTATCCTTTTTGTGAAATATCATGCCAATTGGTTCTTTATCTAGGAATATTACTTACTAAATCCTATCCACCTATCCACATAATAACGTATTCATTTTTTTGTTATATATTTTCCTTCTCTATCTTAAATTGAACCTTGTGCACTATGTCTCCTTGGATGAGTTTCAAGTGTCAAAATTTCCATCACTGTGTTTCTTGTATTGTACATCATACATGTGATCATTCATATGCATCATCCATTTAATACACACAATAATTTATTACTTATTTAAAGATAAATTATTATGAATGAATGAGTCTCATCCATACCATTTCATACGTAGAATTATTTATGTTTCAATTATTCATCAAAACATGCCAAATTTAAGGGTCAAAATTATTCTTTACTTCACTAATTGTTTTTCCTTAGACAACTTATTCTGTCTCCTATGTGGTTTCTCTTGGAATAATTTTAGGGATTACTCCCTTAAGATTTTCCTAAAATTCATCTAAACCATCTATACATTTCCTAATAATCATCTTAACTTCTTGCACATTGACCAACATTTTTCTATATTTTGGAAATGTCTTCCCCATTCTCTACATAGACTTTCTCAATTTTTTTTGTTTCTTTTTTAAATTTATGTGAGTGTCATAGATGTTATTATTCTATGTCAATGTCTCAACATATAAATTTCTAAATTTTTCCTCTAATTATTAACACTTCTTATTAAATGTGGCCTTCCAATTATTTATATCCATTTTTTTTTTATTATATTATAATTCTACTTCCTTTTCCATAAGAGTATCTAACCTTATGATAACATACTCTTATGTTTTTCCAAAAAAAATGAATACTTATTCTAAAATAGATCCTCACTTATCCACATCCTTAAACATACCTTTTAGTTCCTTGAACTTCTTTGTCAACTCCACTTTTTTCTTCTATCTTTTCTTTTCTCTCTTTATACTTTTCCAATAAAATTTTATTTTCACTTCCAATTCATAATCCAAAAAAATTAACCACTTCTCTAAATATTTTAAGACATCATCTACTATATTATCACCTAATAAATTATAAATGGTTACTTAAAACTTTCACAAGTGGTTCCATTCACACTAAGTTGTATCATTATAAATTTTTAGTCATGCTTTATCATTAGCAATGATAAATTCTCCTATCTTGAACACAATGTGCATTATTTATCTCATCTCCTTATTCAAATGTTTTAGACTCCTAAATGATATTTTTCTCTAGGTATGTTACCTTCTCTTCCATATTTAAATCATGTTTCAATAAATCTATATTCAATTGAACCATTCTAAAACTTAACTAGCTTACATCCATAATACGTGGATCACAAGTGATGGTCATTAACCAATATTCATGTTATCCTTACATTCTTATTACAATGTTGGTTTAGATCCATGCAAAACCAAAAAAACTTGAATTATTCTATTAAATTCATCCTATTTATCCTCACCTAGTGTACACATTTATTATTATCCTTTAGACATTAAATCAATGATTCTAGGAAAATATTCCTCTTATCCTTCTAACATGATTTCTTATATATGAACATATTATTTTGTCTTCTCATTTTACTTTAAGATTTTAAGTATATTCTCGCTCATAATTTTCTTATTAATCAAATTCCTCTACTTAGGTTTATTGACACTTCATCCTTCAATGTTAATTTTATTTTATGTTGTGTGACATCTTTTTGCTGAGGCAGTGTCTTCTCCATTTATTTTTTACTTAACTTACCTCAAGATTTAGACACTGATATTTGAGGCTCATCCTCCTTCCCCTTTTTCTTATTTACATAGTTTTACATAGTGTGTTTATTATTTTTTTGTTTTTTGTTTTATTTTTCTTCCTTCCCAACCTTACATAATGCCCTTCTTAGCTTTATTAAATGATAAAAGCTCATAATTCCATGTTGGTTTTCTATATAAATAATTAATTTCAAATGTAATATTACACTTTACCTCATTTATCATGAACTCCTACATGTGATTGAAGGTGATCATTATCTAAATACTTTTTTATTAATAAACTATTTTCATACTATGATGAAATTTTATTTGAGGTTGTTACACTCTTTGTCAAAATTATTTATTTATATAGTTTCCCATGATATTCTAAAAAATATTATAATTTTTATCTTCATGTAGTATGTAGATATTAGAGAAGGAAACTTGATACAATATCTCTCCACATATTTTTCTCCTTAATATTCACTAATGTATAATGATTCATCACAAAAAAATTAGACATACTAAATTTATCCATCCATAAAATTCTTATGTGTTCTATGTTCTGCATTAAATGTGATAATCACACTATTGAACCATATCATTATCTTTGAATTATAAGAATCATTCATTTGGTCAATGCACTAATGTAGGACATATTAATTTTATAATGACATCAAATCCAAAAAATATCAAATTAATGGCCTTTTAGAACTCTTATCTCTTCTAACAAAATTAAAATCAAGTGCATACCCCACCATAAAGTTCCACTTGTAGAGTGCCCTTCCTCCACTACATGGTTTATCTCATCAAAAAATTAACAAAAAATCTCTTCCTTTTGAATATTTTATGCCACATACATGATTATATTATATTAATCTAATAAATTATTCACAATGGTCAATTTTAAAGTGATCAAGAATAAAATTACCCAGGTTGGATGTGTTGATGTATATCTATGTCAAGGATATAATACAAACAATAGAACAATACTTATATGATGTTATGTGTTTTAAGTCATTGGGTGATAGTTTATTGATGGTAAGTAATCTTTGGCTTGGATATATCATAATAAGCCTAAAAGGCTATCCCAACTATGAAAGCAATGACATTGACTAAATTGAAAGACTTAATCCTATTGTCTACACACCTATATTAAATAAACATTTGGTGGACTAAGTCCACATAGGGATTACATATGGGTTGGATATAGCCTTGTGAAATATTATAGACTTGAGTGCCAAGATATCTAGCCTATCTTCTATGTCATTGGGGCCTTCTTCATCATCACTATCTCCATCTACAATCTTCTCCACATGGTAGAATAAATAATTGTAATGGTTGTCGTTAGTTGCTAATGTAATGGAATTGAAATTGGTGTCCTAAAAGATGATGTTCATCCCATATGAAAAGAGGAATGGAACTTGCTCTAGCTTGGTGGCTTTAGATGTTCCTACTTTGGCCATGGTTTCTAAATTTTATGACCAATGAACTCATGGATTGATCTAATGGTGAAAGAATATATATGAGTTTTAGAAAATAACATAGAACACTTTGGAAATCTTTAAGAGATAACAAATGTGAATGAAAATTCTTGAGACAATAAGCTTTAAACTCTAGATTTTTTATAATTTTGAACTTAAAGATACAAGTCATAAATGACAACTATGTTTAACTTACTTTGACTAAAAGCTTGGGTGGATATTTAATTTTGTTCTAATGGATTCAAAAATCTACTTTTAGAATTTAGGCTTGTCCATATGGCCTTTCATTATAGGCCTAACTTTTCCCTTGAGGTGACTTTACTTTATAACCACCTAAATGAGCCTCACTAGAATTAAATTCACACCAATGACTAGCACTAGATAGCTATGTGCCATCTAGGTGTCATACTTGACATGTGCTTGAAAATTGGTGCCTTTTTGTGTACTTTAGCCTTTTATTTTAAATATTGGGCTATTTGGATAGATTGTGTAATAATTTAACAAGTGGCATCTTTTGATTAGCTCATGCCTTCTTTTTATCTTATAAAGCTCAACTACTTTTATTTTGGGATGATAAGGCCTGGGGTTCTCTACTAGTTTTACAAGTGGAAAGCTCTCATTATCTCATACTATCACATGGATTTGCTATATGAAAATCTTGATGGACTTGACTATTATAAAACTTTGCCATGTGTCATACTTTGAGGATCGATCATTGTTGGATTTCATAGCTTCATTTAATTTTGATAATACCATGATGAAATGGGTCTACATGTCATCAACCTATAATTTTTAGCTACTAGGTGGCCTCCACATAACATCTAGATATCCAAGATTTAAGTGACTAGTTATTAGGTGTCATTTTTTCATGTAATTATAAGCATTGATATATTGAATATTTCACCTTAGTTATGGGGATGCAAAGGGTACAACTAAGTGCCAAGTGGTATGCTAAAATTAGATTGCTTTGTTATGGGACTCTAAAAATCCATCAAGGTCTTAGAATGTTACAATTTGGCACCACATGGCATTCCTTAATAGTTTCACTCTTCCTTGTAGGCTGAAATTTAGTGATTTAATGATAGGTGGCATCTTTATATTGGATCACTAGGTCGTGACTATTTTAAAAAGCTAAAGTGTATACAACTGAGTCTCAAAATTTATAGAATATAGTGACCAATGCATGTGATGTTGTCACATGTTGGTTAAAGATAAGTTGACATTAAATTTATTCATAAAGGAAATAATGAGAAATTTAGTGAATTGTGTGATAAAGAAAAAAGGGTAAGTCCAAATTTGTAAACCTTAAATATAGAATCTGACTTGGAAACTTTTCTAAAACTTAAAATCAAGGTACATTATAGTATTAAATATGATTTTCAACATAGCCAAAGTAATACCATGATTCAAAAAAATTAATTAAGTGATTTGTATTGCATCTTAGGGATGATACCTTGGTTTTTTTAATTGTAACCTCTTATAAGAGAACTTTTAAATAATCTAGATCATTAGAAAACTAATAAATCTAGACATTCATGAAATGTTTTTAAAATTTACCCCTTAATATTTGTCATCAACTAACATGATTTTTATATTTTTAAACTCACATAAAGGGTTTTTATCATGTGTAATTAGTAGCAAGGTATGTCCTAGGGTAAATGACCCAAAATTTCATAGGGTCCACATTGTTTTTTAAAATGGGGCATGTTGATCTCTACAAATGGAGACCTCTATAGGAAACATAGTAATATGTTAGAATTCAGATATCTTGGTTTAGAATGTAATCATTAAGTAATCACCCCTTGGAAGATGTAACAAATACCACAATTTATTCTCTAAAACTAATAAATTTTAATTTGAAGGATTAAATACTAAAAACCTAAAAACCATTAATACTATGTGTGCTTTGAATTGATTGAACAAAGTGCCTTTGGGTTTTAGAATCAGTAGATTCAAGCTTTATGGATTTGAACATAGGTTCTGAGTAAGAATTTTAGATATGTATGTAGTTATGCTCAACTTTAAATGGGATGGCTTGGGAATTTTTCTACTACCATCTAAGAATGCATAACCTTAATAGAGATACCTTTGGCTCCAATATCTGCCTTGTTTCACTACAAGCTAGGTGTCCCTAGCTCTGATAGAGTTTACTAGAATCACCTTAAAGGGAATTTAGATTATATTGTCAAGTATGTTTCAACTTGATATACCTATTTTGATATTCTTTAAAACCCTTAGAGGTTGGAAACCAATTTGTTAGCCATGTTTTAAGGAATTCTAGAACTTCTACTCAAGAACCATTCACTTTTAAGGATGTAGTTCCTCTTAGGTAGTCTTATGATTAAAAATTAAGTACTAGTATGTATGGACCTTAAAAAATTTAAGACGTTCATCAATATATGCTTTTTATTAGTAGATTAAAATCAAAATAAAATCACATATTCCATGAAATGACAACTTTAAAATTAAATTACTCCATTTTTATAAATAAGTGCATAGTGTATTTTCTTACTTTGTACAACTATCCATTAGGATATATAAGGTTTTAACCCTTAATTATTTAAATTTCATAATTGGAATAAATGAAAGAGAAACTCAAGACCTTGACTAGAGGGCTTATTAATAATCTAAAACATAAAAAAAACTACTCTAAGGAAAGAAAAGAACAAAAATCAAACACACAACAAGAAAGTAAAGTAGAAAGGAAACTAATATACTCCTACCTACTACTATACTAAACCAACTCACAGTCCTTTGATGAGGGTGCAAGGGGTATTTGAGAAGTAATTCCTTAACTATTGTCCATTCATCAATAAATCTTAGACATTTTATTGCAAGTCCTTTAGTTTCAATACATTATCACCTAATATCTATGCAATTTGATATGGCCCAATCCAAAGGGGAATGTATTTATCATGCAAGACTTTTTTATTGTGGGATTTGTCCTATAATAATACTAAGGTTTATATTTATAAGATTTTGATTTTATACCTTTTATCAAACCACATTTTGATTGAATCTTGGTGTTTGATGAAGTTCTTGAGGGTTTCATCTCTAGCATCTTCCATCTAGATGATATTTAATATTAATGACTGAATTATTTCATCATCATCCATGTATTCAACCATGAAATATTAAGTATGCAACTATAATGTTGTTGACCATTTTTTGGTCTAACAAGCCAAAAATCAGTCCCCTTATTCCTCTGCTATTTTAGGCCAATTCATTTTTGATTTTGCACAAGTCCAAGAATTTTCTACATACTCTACAGGGCTTGGAATTTTTATGGACTCAGCAATGGGTTTTTCTACAAACTCTACAGGTGTAAACTTTTGACAGATGAAGAACTAGTTCAGAGGGTGCAAGGCTTTACAAAGATTCTTCAGAATCTTGTCTGAAGAAATTCATAAGGAAGGAGAGCTAAAATGGTTTAGAAGACACTTTTCCTTAAGGTTGGAAGAGTGGTTCAATGGCATAATCTTCCCAAGAGTTAGCACCTTTGAACCGTTGAACCAGTTCAATGCCTTTGGTTCGTCACTTGGTTCAATCAACAAGTTCAATGCTTGGTTCAATTAGTGATTAATCACTTAGTTCAATCACTTGGTTCATCACTTGGTTTAATTAGCAAGTTCAATGCTTGGTTTAATCAACGATTCTTCACTTGGTTCAATTAGTGAATTCAACACTTAGTTTAATTCCTTAGTTTAATCAGCTTAGTTCAATCAATCAATTCATTAGCATGTTCATCAGCTTGGTTTAATGCATTGGTTCAATCACTCAGTTCATCAGATGGTTCAACGAGCTTGGTTCAATGCATAGTTTAAAGGCTCAGCATGCAGTGTTGAACTGGTTCAATGGATTGGTTCAATGGTTAGTTTAAGTAGGAAAGGTTCAAAGGCTTGGTTCAACAAAGGCTTGGCATGTAGTGTTGAACCATTAAATCATTAGACCATTTTTGGTTCAATGGGTCAGTTCAATAGCTTGGTTTAGAGGAGTGTCCCAAAGCTGAAGGGTAGGTACCCTTGCAGAGGGTAGTTCTGGGTCCAAAAGCCCTTACAGAGGGCATGGATCACTTTAAAAAGGCAACAAAGGAGTGGTTTGAACCTTTCAAAAGTTTGTTAAGGCAAAGTCCCAAATTCCTTTAGAATTTTTATCTAAAGGATTTCCTTTGGACAAAAAGTCTGAAGGAATTTAGGGGAGGCTGCAACCAAAGAACCTGAATGAATGGCAAACAATCAAGACAAATTCTCACAGACTTTTTATCTGCAAGAAAATTGTCCACAAAAAAACCTAAAGTAAAAAAGCCTACAGAAAGGGCCGAAGAGACAAAAGGCCATTGAAGGGTAGGTGCCCTTGTAGGGGGCTCCCAGCTAACCAAATGAAGGGCATTTCTTCATAGCCGAAGGGACACTTCCCCTTCAGGAGGGTCTGAAACAAAGGAAAAGCCAAAGAACTCAAAGGAATTTTCCAAGGACAGTGATGTCTTAGAAGCCATCAAATTTAAGAAGATAGATTAACCATTGGTTTTCAAGTTATGATGGGCTTTCAAACATCAAATTTCACACCAAGGAATCTATTGTGTGAAAAGTGCCAAATGGCAACTATGGAAGCTTTGACATGTTTTCTCTAAAGAAAGTAGAATGTGCCATGTATCCCCTGCAAGGCTCAGTAAAAGTTTACAAGTGTCGATACCCGTCACCTCTTCCCTTTTTTCTTGTGAACACTATAGTGGGCCTCGATGAACTATTAAAGAGAGCAGACGTCACCACACATCATTTTCTACAGTACTATCCAAGGGTGTTTGAAGCTTCCATAGTTTTAGTGGATACTGCCATGTGTCCCATTATAAACGTAGTGGAAATCGCCACGTGTCAACATCTACAGTTCAAAATGCCTTATGATTTTCAAAGTGATGGGTGCGTAGATGTCAAACTTTGTAGGAATGAGTAACCATTAGTTTTCAAACAAATGGCGTGAACCTAATGGAATTCAAAGACTAAAGTACAAAAAGCCAAAGAATTGGTAGAGTTAACCTAAGAGACGAAGGGGCAAAAATTGAGAAGGTAGCCTAGATGGCAAAAAGGAGGTGAGTTATATTTGTAGTTGAAACAGTGTCTACCAATTGATTACCTAGAGGTGTGAATAGGCGATGAATGGTGCAACTCATCTTCCCCATTCTGCATTAATGAGTAGGCAAGTCATGAAATGCCTTAAAAGAGTAGTCTTTTGTACACAAATCGTGGCCCATAATTTCACCTTAAAGCAAGGGGCTGACACAACATTACCTTTGAGTGGCTCTCCTCTCCTCAATGCCCAAAGCACACATGGGTCATTTGTAAAAAGGGTGACAAAATGCCTCCTTTCTTCCTCTATATATTGTAGACTTGTCATTTGGAAAAGGATATTTTTCACATTTGTAAGGTGAAGCCTTGGCAAATTTTCATCTGAAATCAATAAATGCATTTTTTACCTCTATGCTGGTTAGATATCTCAGTGTGTGTCTGAGTGTCATTTTGTGTTTAGTCATTACTTCTTAATGCTTCCACGGGTTTAACACCAACACACCTAGTGTTTATAAGGTGTCATTTTTGTAGGTAACAAGGAGAGCTATATTTAGAAGTGTAGAGATAGAAGAATCTAATATACATTGTGCCTTTCTACAGCACCTTTGGTGAGTCTCTATTTTCTATGTGTTCCATTAAAGCCTCCCTGTTAAGCTTCCTACAGCTTGGTCCTTCTGCCAGTTTGAATTGTACGTATGTGTTTCTCTAGCTTCAAGTATGAGTGTGAGAAGGTCGAATCATTTGGTGCATCACCTCTTTTTAGATTAGATTTGTTTTCCTGTAATCTTTCTCCCTTTTCACCCCCCATTATATATCTATATACCTATATTATCACTTATTAAAACAACTTAGATACATCAAAGGGAGCTAGCCCTTACCTAGAGACTCTCCCCTCCAACTTTACCAGTCACACATGTGAGAGGGGAGTTTCCATTGTTGCATGTGGAAGGTAGGAGCTTGGACTCCTACCTTGGGTGCAATCTACTACATCAACAATTTTTGGCACGCCCAATGGGACTCAGTTTTACACTCAGTAAAGTTTCAGGATTGATGCTGGTCCTATTATAGCAAGTCAACTATTTTCAGCATCTGGTGACTCCACTGGTAAGAGCCTTATTTCCTAATCAAAGACCAGTTTGACTTTCTATGCCTAAATTCACCACATGGTCTGCTTCTAAGGGTGTTCCTTTTGACTTCATTGAGTTGCCTTTGAACTCAAAAAAAAGACTAAGGTTTGAGAGGACCCATCCTTATTTAGCAAACCACCTTCCCAGACCTGCTATAAAGAACACATACATAGCAGGGCCACAATTACATCCCATCATAGCTATGGTACTTCCCTTTGTGACTTTTCATGGTTAGATTCCCTTGAATCTCCAATGTTATGACCTAATTCCAGGAGCACCCCTCAAAAGTGTGCCTCTGTTTGATGGAGAGGGACCCATTACAGTCATTGAGCACATTAGAAATATTGCCAACCTTTGCAATATTCACAATGTCATTGAGGAAAACATTAGAATCAGACTGCTGGCATTGTCTCTCAAGGGCAAAGCTCTTGAATGGTATGTGACGTTGACTATAAATTCAATTAGTTCTTGGAATGAATTGGGCACTCACTTGACAGACCATTTTGGATAAAAGAGCAACCACCTTTCACTTGTTGAGTAGCTGACTACCATGAAAATAGCCCCACATGAATATATGCAAGATTTCAATGCTATGTTTCAGAAGACATGGGATAGAATCCCCATTCTAGTAAAACCTACTCCTAGCTATGCTTTCTTGTACTACTTAAGAGCATTGAATAGTGATATCATTGTTATGATACAATCTATGGGAGGACATGTGCTACCTGCTACCTATGACATAGCCATAGCAATTGAAAATTGCTTAGTGTAGGCTAGGAAGATAGGCCCTAGACCCCGTATGCCACTTTTTCTTGAAACGCTACCTCTAATTCAAATTGCTGATCCAACATTAGCTCCTCTACCTAGCATAGAGAAACTAGTTGCTACTCCATCTAATGAGCTTCATGAAGTTAAGAGTTTGTTGCAAAGTATGTCAAATGAATGGGTGGCTCTTAAAAGGTAGCAAGCTTAAAGTAACTAACCAAATCAGGGATACCAGTAGTATGGTTAAGCTCTTAGACCCCCTTTCCAAAATTACAATCAAGGATAGGGTCAACTTACTTAGACTAGACCCTTTTAAGGCTACAACCCAGGCACCCCTTCATCATCTAGGGTCATGGTGCCCGTTTAAAACAATCTAGTGCAAGAATAGCCAAGTTGTTCAACCATGGGATATGGTCAGGAATAGGCTATTTATATAAATGAGATGATGGGTTATTGCCTAAATGTGTAGGAAAATTAGGTAGCCACCCATTCCCAAGGTTTTGAGGCTTCAATGCAACCCAGCATGAGCAACAGTTAGGCCTAGCCTAATTCTACCCTCATGAATCATCTAGAAGGAGAATTCTATTCAGTCAATTATGTGGGTGCTACAGACAATCAGGCTGACTATGTTGTAGCCAACACAAGATTCAAAAGGAGAGCAATGGAAGAAGCTCAGGTTGATGCCCAGGCATCAACAATGCCTTCTTCATCACTTGCAAATCAAAAAGTCCCAAGTTTTAGATTGTCAGTTATTCCTTCAGCTCCTTGGCCTGGGCCCAAAGATGTAAATAATTCTAAAGAAATTTTGAAGGAAGGCAACCCTTGAGTCAATGTGGTTGACCAGATGAAGAAGATGCACATGAACATCTCCTTGTGGGATTTGCTATGAATATTAGGGTAGAAAGACATGCTACAAAAGGAATTACATGAGCTAGATGAATGAGCTATCAGAGCAAAAGATGATAATGTTTTGATGATGAATGGATAACCTTCTACCTTAGGTTAGATCTGAAAGGAAGAAAAGGTTCCTCCATTTTATGTGTCCTTGGTCATAAGAGATTTCTTGGTGCATAATTGCATCATTAATAGCAGATCAAGCACCTCGATGATGCCCAAATGCATAGCCAACAAGCTAGGCTTAAAATATGAAGAAATGACCAAGGGAGTCTTATAGCTAGATGGAACTCTTACAAAGACAATTGGGGTGGTAAGAGGTTTGAGCTTGACACTGCATACTTTCTTGAATTTCTTAGTTCTTCATGATGTGGTAGTGGCAGATGTCCCTCCCTACTTTCTTATCTACTTATCTAGGGATTTTACATCCAAGATAGGTGGCTACTTAGCGGCTAATTGGTCTTATCTAGATTTTAGAACCAAGTATGGGACTAAAGTCAAGATTGAATCTGAACCACTCTATAGATATCATTTGGAACCTTACTCACTCAAGGTAGCAAATGTCAGCTATGCCATCATTGATCAAGAAGAGTTCCAAATAGACCAATCTCCATCCTCTGCCCTTAAAGGAGTTGTAGACCTACTCTTAGATGAATGGGGAAGTGACAACTTCAAGCATGATCCTTACAAGTTCATAGAGGAGGTGGGCCTTAGAATTTATTACATACATAAAGAGGGTACTTTTGTACCAAATCTGATGAAGGGTAGCCAGGAAAGTTTAGGTTTATGGTAGAGGTTCTTTGATGGTTCAAGGAGTAGGTTGGGAACTAGTGGTGGAGTGGTGCTAGTCTGTCCTTCAAAAGAGAGGTATTCTTTAGCCTTCTAGTTCCAATTTTCCTACACATGGAATGTTGTAGAATATGAATCCCTCATCCATGGCTTGGAGTGGGCAAGGAAAAGAGGAATCAAAGAGCTGCAAGGGTTTGGTGACAATGAGCTGATTATCAACCAAGTAAGAGGCTAAAATTTGATGAAGAATTTTGTACTAAATTCATACAAACATAGGGTATATGACTTAATGGAAAATTTATATGCTTTCAATATTACCTCCATCCCTAGAGAATAGAACAAGGAAGTAGACAGGCTGGTAGCAGTCGATGCCTAGTTTGATATTCCTCAAGAAATAGGTTGAGACCATAGCTCGAATCACTTGAAAGTAGTGATCTGACCCTCTATACCTAACAACATCACCAATTGGCAAGTTTTCAACATTGATCAACAAATAACACTCTTCCTACAAGAAGAAGTAGAATTCACTACAAAAAATTAGGTGAAGCTATAAGAGTAATATGGCAGCCAAATTGTTCAGTTGAAGAACAATAAGCTTCCCAAAGGTTTGGTCACTCTATAGAGTATCTTCAATGGAGATGACCAATTGAGAAGTGACAAGGTGTGCATTACAACAAAGGAGGAGCACCATGAGAAGGTGTAAATTTTCAAGGACAAGCCGCTTGCACTTGGGAAACTGTGCATAGACCAAGAAAGGTAAGCCTTCATCTTAGTGTGCCAAGAATTTATTGATATCTTCACTTGGGAGTATAGTGATTTGAAGGGTTTTGACACAAGTTTAGCCTAGCATACCATTGAGATAGAATAAGGTGCCAAGCTAATCAAGAAAAAGCAGAGGCCTGTCAACCCAATGATTGAGCCTCTTGTGTGTAAGGAGCTCACCAAATTGATTGAGTCTAGGATAATATTTCCAATCAAACACTCTTTTTGGCTGGCAAATCTTGTTCTTGTCTAGAAAAAGAATGGGGAGATCAGACTGTGTGTTAATTTTAGAGATCTCAATAGAGTCTCTTTAAAATACCATTATCCTCTCCCAAGCATGGAGCAAAACATTTAGATGGTGATAGGCAGCGAGCATTTCTCCTTCTTGGATGGGTATTCAAGATACAACCAGATTTTGGTGCAAGACTGTGACCAGCACAAAATAGCCTTCACAACCAAGTGGGGAATGTTTGCTTATAATAAAATGCCTTTAATACTATCTAATGCTAGTGCCACTTTCTAATGAGCTATGGACATGGTCTTTCAAGGCATGATAGATAAGACTATGCTGGTATATCTTGACAATGTGATGGTTTTCTCCAAAGAAGTGAGCCAACACCTGAAATACCTTAGGTAAATATTTGAGAGGTGTAGAGAGTTTGGTATCTCTCTCAATCTTAAGAAATGCATGTTTGTTGTCCATGAGAGAAAGCTCCTTTGTCACATTATTTCTTTGAAAGTTCTAGCTATTGATCCAGAAAGAGTTCACTCCATCTTGGAGCTGTCCTTACCCAAGCACAAGTAAGGTCTGCAAAGCTTCTTCAATAAGATAAATTTCATACAGAGATTTATCCCAAATTTTGTGGAGATGGTCAATCCATTGACCTTTATGCTAAGGAAGGGTGAGGAGTTGACATGGATCGTACAAAGAAAATACAATTTTAAAGAAATTAAGCAGGCCATAACCCAAGCTCCTACTTTAATCAACCCTGACTTCACCAAAGATTTCAACCTCTACACCTTCGACAATGAAGAGGTAATCTCCACCA
This sequence comes from Torreya grandis, assembly GCA_037957365.1. Taxonomy (NCBI): domain Eukaryota; kingdom Viridiplantae; phylum Streptophyta; class Pinopsida; order Cupressales; family Taxaceae; genus Torreya; species Torreya grandis. The sequence continues at coordinate 2,823,182 of JARHVA010001576.1, forward strand.
TGCTTACCCAAGCAAGTGATGATAACCTTGAGCAACTAATTGCATCTTTTAGCCAAGGCCTAGAAGTTTTTGATGTCAGATACACATATGTGGAAAAACAAGTCTTGGTGGTTATACGGAGGCTAAAGAAATTTAGGCACATGTTGTCCAATAGCAGAATCCACCTCATGGTTCCACATCTTAGCATCAAGGATTTCTTGATCAACCAAGATCTAAATGAGAAGAGAGTAGGGTGGATCACTAAGGTGATGGAATATGATGTAGATATCAAGATCACCAAATTGGTAAGAGGGAGAGGCCTATATGAACACCTCATTGTAGACTTTAAATAGAAAAAGGAGGACAGTTTGCTAGTCCATGATGTAGCTACAATAGAAGAACTAGTTGTCATGAGGGATTGGACATCAGATGTGAGGCATTTCTTTTTCACTGGTGAGTACCTGCACTCACTTGACAGGACCAATAGAAGGTATTTCAGACTCTAGTGTCTCCCTTATACCTTGATCGATGAAGTGTTATTTAGGAAGGATCTCTCAGGAGTCTTTTTAAGATGCTTGGACTCAAGTCAGGTTGATAGGGTGCTATCTGAGTTCCATGATGGACTAGCTGATGGTCACTTTGCTCCTAGGGCTACTATAGCAAGAATAATGAGAGCTAACTATTTTTGGCCTACTCTTTTTAAGGACACCCATGCCTAGGTACAAAAGTGCCAAAAGAGCACGCTTTTTGATGGGAAGTAATAGTTGGTTGCCACACCTTTACAGCCTATTTAGGTGGAGTAACCATTCATGTAATGGGGCCTGGACTTCAAAGGGATGATTAATCCTCCCTCTAGTGCTAGACACAAGTGGGTCCTGACTACCACTGATTATTTCACAAGATGGGTAGAGGCTATTGCTCTGAAAGAGGCCAATGAAAGTGCAATCTTGGATTTTTATGAGGATTTGGTGGCAAGGTTTGAGGTTTCAGCAACCATAATCTCAAATAATGCATTAGCTTTTCTGGGAACCAAGACAAGTGAATGGGCACTGAGATATGGTATATATCTCAGCACTTCATCCAATTACTACCTACAATCGAATGGACTAGCTGAGTCTACAAATAAGAACATGATCAGGATCATCAAGCAGACCATGGAGGAAAATTAGAGGACTTAGCATGCCAAGTTAAAAATAGCCTTGTGGGTAGATAGGACTAGCTTGAAGAGGGTAATCAGCAATTTGCCATACATGCTCATCTATGGAAGGGAAGCTAGGCTCTCTATTTCACTCAATTTGCTAGCCTTGGATCTCACTCACCAGCTACAGTTAGAAGAAGGAAATAGCATGGAGGTTAGGCTATGCAAGCTAATGGAACTCCAAGAGACAAGGGACCAAGCTATGGCTCCTATGACCAGCTACCAATAGCAAGTGAAGAGACACTTTAACAAGAAATCTTCATCAAAAGGTTTCTCTAAAGGAGACAATGTCTTAAAATGGGATGAAGACCAAACTAAGCCTAGAAAGCATGCAAAGTTCGATGCCTTACAGAGTGGTCCATATGTAATCACTTAGTGTAAGTAGTATAATGCATTCCAACTCTCCAAGTTGGATGGTGAAGAACTGTATATCCCTATTAATGGGATACATCTTAAGCATTACCACTAAGCCCCTTCTCCATCATGTATATATTTTCCTTTGCTTTTCTCTTATTTTCCCTAAGTGATTTCTACACATGTTAGTAATTTTTCTTAGCTTTATGTGTGTTTTGTTTCCTTTTGAGGTAAATCTTCATGATTGGTTCTAGATTTATTAGAGCTATTACTGATCTTTAAGTTACAATCTGATCTTGTGCCCAATGGATTTTGAGGCAACTAGCTTCTAAGCATAGCAGGCATGCTTCCCTTGGGAGTCACCAATTTGTTGACCATTTTTTGGTCTAACATGCCAAAAATTAGTCCCCTTCTTCCTCTACTATTTTAGGCCAATTCATTTTTTATTTTGCACAAGTCCAAGAATTTTCTATGGACTCTACAGGGCTTTGATTTTCTACGAACTCAACAATGGGTTTTTCTACAAAATCTATATGTGTAAACTTTTGATAGATGAAGAACCAGTTTAGAGGGTGTAAGGCTTTATAAAGATTCTTTAGACTCTTGTCTAAATAAATTCATCAGGAAGGAGAGATAAAATGGTTTAGAAGACACTTTTCCTTAAGGTTGGAAGAGTGGTTCACTGACATAATCTTCCCAAGAGTTAGCACCTTTGAACCATTGAACTGGTTCAATGCCTTTGGTTCATCACTTGGTTCAATTGGTGAGTTTAATGCTTGGTTTAATTGGTGATTCATCACTTAGTTCAATCACTTGGTTTAATCGATGAGTTCAACACTTGGTTCAATCGGCAATTCATCGCTTGGTTCAATCGGTGAGTTCAACACTTAGTTTAATGCCTTGGTTCAATTGACTTAGTTTAATTAATTAGTTCATCGGCAAGTTCATCAGCTTGGTTCAATGCATTGGTTTAACGTGTTGGTTCAATCACTCAGTTCATCAGATGGTTCAATGAGCTTGGTTTAATGCATAGTTTAAAGACTTAGCATGTAGTGTTGAACCGTTGAACTGGTTCAATAGATTGGTTCAACAGTTGGTTCAAGTGGGAAAGGTTCAAAGGCTTGGTTCAACAAAGGCTCAGTGCATAGTGTTGAACCATTGAACCATTTTTGGTTCAATGGGTTAGTTCAATGGCTTGGTTCAAAGGAGCATCCCAAATCCAAAGGGCAGGTACCCTTGCAGAGGGCAGTTCTAGGTCTAAAAGCCCTTATGGAGGGCATGAATCACTTTAAAGATGAAACAAAGGAGTGGTTTGAACCTTTTAGAATTTTTTTAAGGCAAAGTACTTGAATGAATGGCGAGTAACTGGGACAAATTCTCATGGAATTTTTTTCCATGATAAAATTATCCATGGAAAAGCTCAAAGCAAAAAAGTCTGTAGAAAGGACCGAAGAGACAAAAGGCTGCTGAAGGGCAGGTGCCCTTGTGGGGGGCTCTTAGCTGACCAAATGAAGGGAATTTCTTCAAAGCTGAAGGGACACTTCCCCTTTGGGAGGGTCTAAAACAAAGGAAAAGCCAAAGAACCCGAAGGAATTTGCCAAGGATGATGACATCCTAGAAGCCATCAAATTTTAGAAGATGGATTAGCTATTAGTTTTCAAGCTGTTACAGGCCTGTGAATGTCAAATTTCACACCAGATAATCTAGAGCACAAGAAGTGCCAAGTGGTAACCATGGAATATTTGACATGTTTTCTCTAAAGAAAGTAGAACATGCCATGTATCCCCTACAAGGCTCATCGGAAGCCAACAAGTGTCAACACCTGTCACCTCTTCCCTTTTGTCCCACGGACACTATAGTGGGCCCTGACAAACTACTAAAGAGAGCAAAAGTTACCACATATCATTTCCTATAGTACTCTCCAAGGGTGTTTGAAGCTTCTATAGTTTTAGTAGATACTACCACATGTCCCATCATAAAATTAGTGGAAGCCACCATGCATCGGCATCCACAGTTCAAAGCACCTTGTGAGTTTCAAAGTGATGGGCGTGCAAACATCAAACTTTGTAGGAATGAGTAACAATTAGTTTTCAAACAAATGGCGTGAACCCGAAGGAATTCAAAGACTAAAGTTTGAAAAGCTAAAGAACTAGTAGAGTTAACCTAAGAAATGAAGGGTCAAAAACTGAAAACGCAACCCATATGGCAAAAAGGAGGTGAGTTATATCTGTAGTTGAAATAGTGTCCACCAATTGATTACCTAGAGGCACAAATAGGTGATGAATGGTGCAACTCATCTTCCCCATTCTACATTAATGAGTAGGTAAACTATGAAATGCCTTAAAGGAGCAATCTTTTGTACACAAATGGTTGCCCATAATTTCACCTTTAAGTAAGGGGCTAACACAACATTACCTTTGAGCGGCTCTCTTCTCCCCAATGCCCAGAGTACACATGGGTCATTTGTAAAAAGGGTGCCAAAAGGCCTCCTTTCTTCCTCTATATATTGTAGACTTGTCATTTGGAAAAGGATCTTTTTAACATTTGTAAGGTGAAGCCCTAGCAAATTTTCACCTAAAATCAATAAAAGCATTTTTTACCTTTATGTTGGTTAGATATCTCAATGTGTGTTTGAGTGTCATTTTTTGTTTAGTCATTGCTTCTTAATGCTTCCATAGGTTTAACACCAACACACCTAGTGTTTATAAGGTGCCATTTTTATAGGTAATAAGGAGAGCTATATTTAGAAGTGCAGAGATAGAAGAAGCTACTATACATTGTGCCTTTCTATAGCACCTTTGGTGAGTCTCTATTTTTTGTGTGTTCCTTTAAAGCCTCCATGTTAAGCTTCCTACAACTTGGTCCTTCTGCCAGTTTGAAATGTACGTATGTGTTTTTCTGACTTTAAGTGTGAGTGTGAGAAGGTTGAATCATTTGGTGCATCACCTCTTTTTAGAGTAGATTTATTTTCCTATAATCCTTCTCCCTTTTCACCCCCATTATATATCTATATACTTGTATTAGCACTTATTGGAACAACTCAGATGCATTAAAGGGAGCTAGCCCTTACCTAGAGACTCTCCCCTCCAGCTTCACCAGTCCCATAGGTGAGAGGGGAGTTTCCATTGTTGCATGTGGAAGGCAGGAGCTTGGCCTCCTACCTTGGGTGCAATCCACTGCATCAACAAATGTATAGGGAAATATTAGTTGTTACCCATACACTAGTAATAATGGAGATGACTTTAAGGCTTGTTTGTATCTAGTATGATCTACCTAGAGAGCATATTTTAATAATGACTACCACTCCCTTAGTTTTTTATCTACTTAATTTTTTATTGCATTCATCAATTTTTTGTTTGTAGTTGTGGATAATTATTTGAGTAAAAATTGAAAATAATGTGTTGTCATAGGCCCATTTTACAAAATTTATGGATTGGTAAGTTGGGCCATTATCACACACTAAAAATAAGGGGGTCCCAAATATACTTGTGATTTTATTCTCTAGGAATTTGATAGCATCAATTGCCCTATAATTCTTAGTGGTAATTTCTTCAGTCCACTTGCTGAAATAGTCACTATCTATTAGTATAAATGTATGGCCCACTAAAGAGTTATGATTGATGACTCCAATGAAGTCCAATCAGCATTACACAAATGTCTTAGTTTTAATCATTGGTTATAAAGGTATGGCTGCCCTTACTTCTCTGTTGTCAAACACTTGAAACTAATGACATGCTCAGACATGAGCATGTGCATCATTGAATATGGTAGGCTAGTGATAGTCTACTCTAAATATTTTGTGTAGTGGTTCTACTTGAAGGATGTCCACTTCTTAATTTCTCATTAAAATTATTTAGTATGTCTACAACTTCCTTCTTAGAGATACATCTCAAATAGATCCCGTCATAGTTTTTTTTATGTAAAGCCCCTCTTTTGATCATGAAGTGAAAAATTTTAAGCTTGAGTGCTCTTATTTTCTCTATGTTCATTTTAGGAGGGTAAGTGCTTTTTAACAGATAGTAGATGATGTCTATGCACCATTCCTCACTTGAAACCTAGTCTACTTCTACTTGTGAACCATCAATCCAAGGATTAATCTTTGTAATTAATTGGATTAAACCTTGGCCTTATACCATATTGGATAACTTGATCTCTATGTCATATTCCTAGATCTTAGTCATCCACTTCCCTTATATTTCTCCTAACTTGTTTTGGTTAAGCATAAGCTTAATGGCAAGGTCAAGTATAGTGACATGGATTTTTTTTTTAGGATATAATTTCCAAACTTCTTCATGGTTTTTAATAAGGCATACATTTGATTTTCTAGGGATGGGTATCTAAATTAAGTATCCTTTAAGTTCATACCCATGAAGGTGACTAGATGTTCTTTGTCATCTACCTTATGCATTAAGATAACAATGATCATGTGGTCAAAATCAAAAGAATAAAGGTAGAAATATTTATTAAAATATATAATTATTAGCTTAAGTGCCTATACAATGGCTTATTTGATGTCTTGGAAAGAATTAATATCATTGGATGTCTAATAAATCTTTGTATCCTTTTTTAACATGGAATTTAGAGGTCTAATAATTTTAGCAAAACTTAAAATGAATTTACACACAAAATTAATTTAAAAAAAATGGTTTCAATTCCTTTTTGCTATTATAGAAATCATACTTAAAAATAACATAAATATTCTTAGGGTTAATAACCATACCATCCTTCATGATCACATGTCCTATTAGCTTACCTTTGATTATATAAAAGATACTCTTCATAGGGTTTAGAGAAATACCAAAGGATCTATATTTCTCCAAAATTTGTTGAAGATGTATCATGTGGTATTTCTTATTTTTATAGAAAACATTTAAGTTATCCATGTAGATAATAATTCACTTGTTGATCAATCTTTATAATTCATGGTCCATGACACATTAGAAGGTACCCCCAACATTGATGAGCCTGAAAGGTATCCTTCTATATGTGAATGTTCCCCACTTGGTCATGAAGGTAGTCTTCATTATGTATTATTTTTTGAATAACACCTGGTTGTAACCAAAGAATCCATATAGAAAGGAAATCATCTAAGAGAAATTAACCATTTGAATGACCTTGTCCAAACAAGGTAATGTGTAATTATCCTTTTTTAGTATCAGTTGAGATTTTGAAAGTCTACATAGAGCATAATTTCACCATTTTTTTTCTAAATAGGACCATGTTAGCCACCCATGTGGAGTGTATGATCAAGAATACTATCATTACGTCTAGTAAATTCTTTACTTATTTATAGATGACAAGCTCTTTATTAGGGTTCATAGGTCTTTGCCTTTGTCAAAAAATTGTGCATGCTTCCTTTAAAAGGATCTTATGAGTGATGACCTAGGTTTAAAATACATTGAGATATTTATAAGAACATGCAAGGAAATCCTTGAATTTGGCAAATATCTTAGTGGCTTCATCTACTTATTCTATGGTGCAAAAACTCCTAATGTTGATATTTTGGGGATTGCACAACAAACCTGGATTAAGTTATCTATAATCCTTACCACTTACTTTAGGAACTTTGGCAATAATTATTGTCTTGTATTGGTCGAATATCCTTTCTATAGAGATATTGCCTTTAGGAATTCTATTATTATTCAGTTGGAATATGTTATCATTATTAGCTTTTACCTCCTTCATAGACCCTTAATCTTTCTTGTCAATTATGTGTGATTCAAAGACTCCAAAATTAGTCATGAATTTGATGACTTTTTTATCATCATCAAACACTTGCAAGTGGTTTAATTTATCTAGTATTGAATGAAAAGATATCATTTTGATTGTAATTTTTGTAGTTCAATGGCCTCAAGCAAGACTAGATTCATTACTTCTTCAGCCAACATATCCACCATCTAATTTTTATCTTTTGGTATAGATACAATGTTATATGATTTAAATATTATAATTAAATACCATTATCTAAACTTATGATTATTTAAATAGGAAAGTTTGCATTGGTATTGACTACATACCTACTTGATGACTAGTTCTAAATCACCATGTATTAAAATTTTCATTACCTTATGTTTGATGTAAAATTAAAGTCCTAAGATTATGGCCTCATTTTATATAAGATTATTAGTCTATCAAAATTTAAGTCTAAATGATGCTAAATATTTCTTACCAATTATATTCATCATCATAATACCTACCCCTGAGCCTTGCTTGGCTCTTACACCATCAAATTACATCAACCAAAATACTTAATCCATGGTCATCTAGTTTCTTTCCCTCTAATCAAAATTATCAAGATCATATACACCTAGGCCAATGTATTGGAAGTTCATCATCACATTTTTGGCATTGTACTCTATTATCATGAACTTCATCTTAGTCTCTAGTTCAATTCATAACTGACTAGGTACATCCCTCCAAGGTAACCATATATATGAGTAGTTTGTGGACATATATCCATTCAAGGATTTTGTCTAGTCTCCACTAAATAACATCCTATATTCTTCTAGGATTTTCACAACCTAAATGTTGATGAACTACTAAATATGGGGTTGATGAGCTAGTTGCATATGAATGTTCAACAATTCTCCTACCACCTTAGCCTTTGACTTTTCTATCTTGATAACAACTCTATTAGACTTAATTGAAGTTAGTCCTTATTTTTCACAAACACCTATGGGAATTATATTAGTAGATATCATAGAATTGAGCAAACAATTATGCACATTATTCCCAAGGATTCTAATAGTTAATATAAATGGAGGAACCTTAGCCTTAGTCTTATACATTACCACATTTGCATTTGAAAATTTGGTTGTACAATTTTCTAATTTCTTAGTTAATGATTTAAATAGTAAATCATGTTGCTAAGTGATTTGAGAATGCTCATGCAAAGTAATGTTGTATTTTATTTTATTCATATCTTCCAAAATATTGTATCCATATTTGGATCTAGTTGTATCCAACTCTACAGTCAGTTGAGTATCCTCTCCATTTGGAGGAGGAGGATCATTATTGGTTATATGATCTAGGGGAGTGTCAAACATGTTAGGTAGTGTAGAAGTTATTGTAGATTCCTTTTGGGATATGTTCCTTAAGGAATAATTTCTCTTCCAAGATTATTAGAAAGCATGGATCATCTATATTAATTTCAAGCTCATTCTCTTCTTGGTTAGGAAACTCATAAGTTTTGACCATGAGATCCATTTCAATGGTATTGAACCCACTATTAGGTGCCCTTATATTTCCTAAATTACCAGTATTATCTTGATTACTAGAGACAAAATCCTAGCTTTCCATCTCACCTCGAAACATCTCAAAAGTGTTTCAAAATTCTATAGAGTCTAAATATCCATGTCAAGCCATGTTATGAACCTTACACCAATTAGGCAAGGCCAATTATTAAATTTTTATGCTAGGAATTTTATTGGCTAGGAGTTTATTCTTGTTATTATTATTCCTAGACCTCTTGAAATCCCTATTGTATTTTTGAAACATGTAATTTATATTACAACCTTCCCCCATATTTCCCATTTGCCTTTGCAAATTCAGAAAATCACTACCTAGTTTTTCAACCATCCTTTGAATTACCTCAAGTCTATTTTTAAAGATTTAGGATTAGTATTTTGGGTTGGGATTTGTATAACACTTTGTATATTAGAGTTGTTAATAGGGAATAGATTTTGATTATTATTTTGGGGATGAGCCCTAATATTAGACTAGTTAAAGAATCCTATTTGTTTGGTTGGATCTACATGGATCAATGGTAATTAATTGAGGCTAGGTATATGATTTATGACTAACATATTATAATTCACAATCAAAACTAGATTTAAAGTAGGTGAATTTGGGTTGATGTTTGGGATAGAAAAGGTGGGGTTCCCCTACATGTGCATATGTTCATCAATGTTTACGGCCTTTGAATATTCATTTCATATCATATTGATGTTCATAGACCTATGTAGAAAGATAATAGTCATGGGATCTAGGATGTTATTGTAGATTTCAATTTCTAGGTAATTTTCAAGCTGGTAGGGAGCTATGGTGAGGATATACATCTTTTAAAATTTGGCATTAAAATCTCTTATGGGATCATTTGGGTCCTATTTTATGATGGTGAGTTATTGGTAAATGATCTTGGGACTAATGAACCTTACAAATTATGCGATGAAGGTGTCATTTAACTAGTTATATCTTATGATGGAATCCTCTAGTAAATTGGAAAACCAATTATTGGTTGCTTCCTTGAAAGTGAATGGTAAGATTATATAGGCTAAGTCGTCATGGATGATGTTTAGAAGCCTAAAATTAGGCTTGAAAGACTTGATATGATATTTGGTGGATATAAACCTAGATGGGTTGAAGAGAGGGAGGTATTTTTCAGGGTTCCTAGGAAAATCTTGTATAGGGTTGAGCACATTTATGGATGATCCTCCTAACCATGCCATGACTAGGAGGATGTAAAATAGAGGATGTGGATGTTAGATAGTGAAGTATGGTGGGATTTAGATCTCTTACATATTCCTTTATAATCCATATCCTTAAAAAACAATTATTGGTTGCTTCCTTGAAAGTGTATGGTAAGATTCTATAGGCTAAGTCTTCATGGATGATGTTTACAAGCCTAAAATTAGGCTTGAAAGACTTGATATGATATTTGGTGGTTATAAACCTAGATGGGTTGAAGAGAGGGAGGTATTTTTTAGGGTTCCTAAGAAAATCTTGTATAGGGCTGAGCACATTTATGGATGATCCTCCTAACCATGCCATGACTAATAGGATGTAAAATCGAGGATGTGGATGTTAGATAGTGAAGAATGGTGGGATTTAGATATCTTACATATTCCTTTATAATCCATATCCTTAAAAACCAATTATTGGTTGCTTCCTTGAAAGTGAATGGTAAGATTCTATAGGCTAAGTCTTCATAAATGATGTTTACAAGCCTAAAATCAGGCTTGAAAGACTTGATATGATATTTGGTGGTTATAAACCTAGATGGGTTGAAGAGAGGGAGGTTTTTTTTAGGGTTCCTAGGAAAATCTTGTATAGGGCTAAGCACATTTATGGATGATCCTTCTAACCATACCATGACTAGGATGATGTAAAATAGAGGATGTGGATGTTAGATAGTGAAGTATGGTGGGATTTAGATCTCTTACATATTCCTTTATAATCCATATCCTTAAAAACCAATTATTGGTTGCTTCCTTGAAAGTGAATGGTAAGACTCTATAGGCTAAGTCTTCATGGATGATGTTTAAAAGCCTAAAATCAGGCTTGAAAGACTTGATATGATATTTGGTGGTTATAAACCTAGATGGGTTGAAGAGAGGGAGGTATTTTTTAGGGTTCCTAGGAAAATTTTGTATAGGGCTAAACACATTTATGCATGATCCTCCTAACCATGCCATGACTAGGAGGATGTAAAATAGAGGATGTGGATGTTAGATAGTGCAGTATGGTGGGATTTAGATCTCTTACATATTCCTTTATAATCCATATCCTTATGATGGGTTTTTAAATATCCAAGGGGAACTCTAATCTTAGAATGAGATCTGGTCTAGATCTTAGGCAAGTCTAGGATGTTAGGCAAAGGATCTCTATTAGAAACTCACAATACTACAAAGGTTCATCAAATTTTACTAAAGAAGGTAAAGATAAGATATATTAGTATAAAGGAAACCCACAAAAGGGTCCACAACTAAGTAGAGTGGTCTTATTTCACCTTTACTAACCTAGATCCTTTAGAGATTTGAAACTTGTACAAACATTGTTAGAAACTTGGTTTGTCCTACAAAGATGAATGTTAGATGAGATACTTAAATCAACTTTTACTATATTAAGCTTATCAAAGTGTCTCAAATAGAGATTCTACAAAGAATACTTTAATTATACATGATTATACTCAATTTAGGTCTATAAAGCCGTGGCTTAGTAATTTTTCATCAAATAATCCACTTAGACATTGATTTTTACACTTTTTTATCGTAGATCAAAAGTTTTTAGTTCAAATAATACATAAATTTTTAAATATAGATGAAATAGAGCCTGATCTATTCAAAGAATTTAGTGGCATGCTTATCTTTAATGTTTTTAGATGAAATATAAATAGATCAGAGGGGTGATGCTAGAATAACTTGAGATTTGAGCCTATATATAAAGGACATTTTAAAATAAACACTTTCCATATGGATATTTCAAAGGTTACAAAAATATCATAAAAGAATAAAATAAATCTCTATGTTTATCCTAATCTTTGTGTATTTAAAGAGGTTATGTTATATTTCAAAAGAAACACACTACAATTTTTACTCAAATTAAACAAAGGGCCTCCTAGTGCCAAATATTCTTTTATTGATGTATATATATGTAAATGATATAATATCAATAATAAAATAATACTTATCTGATGTTATGTGTTTTAAGCCATTGGATGATAATATCTTGATTGTAAGTAATCTTTGGCTTGCACAAATCATAATAAGTGTGAAAGGCTAGTCTGACTACGAAAACAATGTCATTGCCTCAATTGAAAGACTTAATCATATTGTCTACACACATGGATTGAATAAAAATTTGGTGGACTAAGTCCACATAAGGGAGTATCTCTAGGTTAGATGTAGGCTTGTACAATACCATATTCTTGAGTGTCAACATATCTCATTTATCTTCTTTATCATTGGGGCCTTCATCATCATCATTGTCTCCATCTAAATCCTTATCCACATGGTATAATAAATCATTATAATGTTTTTCTTCTATGGATAATGAAATGGAATTGAAATTGGTGTCCCAAAATATGATGTTCATTGTATATGAATAGAGGAATGGAACTTGCTCTGGCTTGGTGGATCTAGATGTTCTTATTTCATCCATCATTTCTAAATTTTTTGAATAATAAAATCATGGATTAATTTAATCATGAAAGGATGTATAGGTGTTTAAGAAAATAACATAAAACACTTTGAATTTCTATAAAAGATAACAAAGGTGAATACAAATCCTCGAGACAACAATCTTTAAACTCTAGATTTTTTAGGATTTTGAATTGAAAGATACAAGTCATAAATGGAAAGTATGTTCAAATTACTTTCAATTAAATACTAGATGGATATTAATTTTTATTCTAATAGCTTCAAGAATCCACTTTTGGAATTTATCCAATAACTAATTTAGGCTTGTCCACATGGCCTTTCATTATAGGCTTGACTTTTCCCTTGAGATGACTTGGTTTTATAATTTTAAAAATGAGATTCATGAATATTAAATTTGCACAACAACCAACACTTCATGTATAACTATGTGCAATCTAGGTGTTACACTTGATATGTGCTCAATACTTGGTCCCTTTTCATGTACTCTAACCTTTTATTTTGAATATTAGGCTATTTAAATAAATTTCACAATATTCTATCAAGTGGAATATTCCTATTAGTTCACACGTTTTCATGTTGCATGGTTCAAACACTTTTGTTTTTGGTTGACTTGGCCTTAGTATCTCCACTACCTTGCCAAGTGGCGAGATCTCATTGGATCATACTATCACATGGATTTGTTATAATAAAATCTTGATGGACATGACTACTATGACATTTTTCCATGTGGCATATTTTGATTGGATCCCTCTTCATTGAATTTTGAAACTTCCTTTGATTGTGATGTTACCATGAGGCAAGGGGTCCATGTGTCATCAACTTATTAGTTATATATATTGGGTGGCCTCCACGTAGCATCCATATATCCAAGATTTAAGGAACTAGTTATTATGTGTCATATTTTTCTTGCAATCATAGGCATTAAGTTATTTAATATTTCACCTTAAATGTGGGGTCATAAAGGACATGACCAAGTTACAACTAGCATGTTATGATTGGATCACTTTATTGTGGTACTTTTGAAAGCCATAAGGGTTTTGAAAGGTTATGATTGGGCATAACATTGTGTGTCATGATGGGGTTGATCTTCTTTGTAGGCTAAAATTCATGAATTAAATGATAAGTGGCATCTTCTGATTGGATTTTTTAGTCATGATTATTTTCAAAGGCTAAAGTGTATACGACTAAGTCCCAAAATTTATATAATTGAGTAACCAATGTATTTTACACTACCATGTGTTAATTAAGGCTAAGTTGGCATCAGGTTTTTGCATAAAGGAGAGAATGATAAAGTTAAAAAATTACATGATAAATAGAAAGGGCTAAGTACAAATTCATAGACCTTAAATATGGAATCTGATTTGGACCCTTTTCTAAAACTTAAAATCAAGGTACACCATAGTATTGAATATTATTTTTGATATAGCCAAAGTAATACCATGATTCAACAACCTTAATTAAGTGATTTTGATTGTGTCTTATGGACCATACCTTAGTTTTATAAATTATAACCCCTTTAAATAATGCTTTTAATTAAACTAGATCATTAGAAAACTAATGAGATCTAGACATTAATGAAATATTTTTAAAAGGTACCCTTTAATATTTGTCATGGACTAACATGATTTTTAAACTCGTAAAGTTATAGAAAGGGTTTTTATCATGTGAAATTAGTATAAATGTATGTCCTAGGTTAAATGACCCAAAATTTCATAGGGTCCCCATTTTTTCTAAAAAATGGGGCATGTTTATCTTAACAAGATGAGTTCAAAAAATTTAGCTTCATTATGTCACCCTCTTGTTGTAATTTCAATTCCACTATAATGGCATCAATTATTTTATCCTCTATAAATTATGTCCAAATATCATCCCATTTATTATTTATCCCTATTATATATCTAATGTGTGTAAGAGAGATATTAATACTCCTAGAAATTCATATTCTCCATTCACACGTTTTTATTGAAAGCCACTTTGTCAATTCACTTGGATTATCATGGTAAGATAAATCAAATAATTTAATGGACTAGGTACCTTTCAGGGGTTATTGTACAATCTATTTACTAGATTTATCGATGGTTAGTGTAACATTACATTTAATTAAAATATTTAATCACACAAATTTCAATTTTTATAGTGATTGAAATATTATATTAAACTATCAATATTAGATTTATCCATGGTTAGTGAAACTTCTTCTTTGTAGTGACTAAAATCTTCAATCACCCAATTTTCAATCTTTGTCACCAAATCCTCTCTCATGTGCACTCTATCCATAACATTAATGAGAGTTAGTCTAAGATTTTTAATATCCTCCCCCTTCTCCACTAGGATTTTTCCCAATTATTTGATCAAAATTTCTTGTTATTCAACTTCTATTTCATCTTATTTATCTTTTATATCCCTTATGGTTAATGATTCTAATATTGATAGTTATTTTTTCTTTTCCAATAAAGATGTTTCTAATGGTGTTTACTTCTAATTTGGTATGGTTACTTAACCCTAACCCTTTACAACCATTATAAAAAATAATATTCCTTAAATTGATCCCCTCTTCATAACCACACCAAAAATCACTCGACCTTACACCGAATTCTTCAACACATTATCCTTTAAAGGAATTTAATCTTATTTCCATACATATATATTTATTTACATATTCAATTGATTGGATTCTTTAGTTATATTTTCCAAGTAATAATACTAGAGTTCTTCAATTATCAATTCATGATTTTTCTTTAAAAGGTATATTTCCACTTTTATATCCTTAAGTAATTTTATTTACAACACACCCATGAATAAATTGCATTATTCCTTTTCTAATGTTTAATTTTTAAAAAACATGATCCTTTTGTGCATTTTCCCACCTCAAATCCTTTACTTGAATGCATATATTCATGTATGTGCAACAACCTTATGAATATTTCACCTCATTCTTTTTATTTATGTGAACCATCAAGTGTTGAATCACCCCCCTTTCATATTCACATATTTATTTATTTATGATATACACTTCCACTTGAACATATTCTTTCATACATGCCATTTTTGTGACTTAGTGAAAAAAATTATAAAATATTATTGGTAAGGAGATATGACTATCACAAATTCTTCTACCAATTTCCAATATTCACTAATTCCTCTTGTACATCATCTTATCTTTCATTTTGCTTAGTTATTTTCTATTATGTCCAAAAGTTTAAATGAATAAATCAACACAAATACAAGTAATTATTTTCAAGTTTGTATACTACACACAAAGTGACTTATAATGCTCCAAGCATCAACTAAAGTATTCTGAATGGAACACTGGGTGTGTTAACCAATGTATAGGTCTTCACATGGTTGTCACATTGCCCATGTTTATATTACCTATAATAATTGACCCACTATGATCTGGATGGCTTACATGGACTCTATGGTCTTAATGGGAACCATCAGCCTTGTAGGCTCAATTTAGGCTCATAATTAATATATAAATGGTTCCCACATGTTTCAAGGTAGAACAACACAATAATTTGATTAATAGGGTTTAAACATAACCTCTGGTAGTTATTTTTAATTAGAATGCTTTGATTTGTGACTCAAGTCAAATTTTGAACTTTGATTCTAGGTTGAGCTACTTTTTAAAAGGTCTAATCATAAAGTTTAAAAAGTTTCATGACACTTAAAAAGAGGCCTAAAATATCTTAGGCTAGTCCTTAGAGGATAAAACACTCAATCTCCACCATTGGATCTAGATTTACCCAACAATTTTATTGTGATGGATCACTAAGGCCCTAAATAACCTTATGAATACCCATAAAGGATATAAAAATCAACCAAGGATGATCAAAATATATATTAAAATGGAAAGGAGGCTTGTAGTGGAAAAAAAATAGTTGTTCTCATTCATACCTCATGATCCTGGCTAACCACCATTTTAGAGAAATGTGTAAAAACACATATTTTGAGAAGGAATCCAAATAAATACTCATTAGTGGAAACAATAATTTTGGGTTAATTATAAGTCTAATGGCATCCATGAATAATTTAAATGTAATATTAGGTTCCCATAAGTGTTGAAAAAGGTGTTTTGGTGTAAAATATACCTCATATCCATTAATCACTTCTTCTAGTTCCTCAACTCCAAACTATGAGTTAGGTCGATATCATTGATCAAAAAATCATTTGGAGAAGTATGGGGTCCCTTTTGTACCTCCCTATAGATTTATATTCCATTTAGTGAAAATATGTATTTGGGTCCTCTAATGGTCATTCATAGCTCAAATTATGGAAATGTAAAGGTAGTTTCAATTTTAAATTATTATATTTTAACTTTAAATGAAGGGGATCCAAAATTAGGGGGTACATCAAGAGTTATCCCACCCCTAGATTTCCAAGAACTATAAATACGATTTTATATGAAGGGGAAATGAAATTATGGGATCCCTCAAGAGTTACCCCACCATAGGATTCTAAGAATTGTAAATGTGATTTAATCCCCAAAAGAGATACCTTCAAAAAGGAAGGCATATCTAATTTATTATTTTGGTATTAGGTTTTGAAAACTCTTCCATGCATAAAAGATAGAATTTTTTTTAGGGGGCATTTTGGGTTAGCCCACCCTTGGGCAACCATAAGGCCTCTATAATCCAAAAAAATAGAAGGATTAAAACCTTAAAAACCAAAAATACATTATCTTAAAATTTAACACACCAAATAAACATTTAAAAGTAAATAAATATAAACAACATGCCAACTATAAATAAAAGAAAAATTAATTTAAAGAGAAAACACCACCACCTCATCGTTGTTAGTGAGTTATTATATTGCCAACATCATGGACTAATATCAAGCTTGTAACATTGGTGGCTCTATGTGACAAACATATGAATATGGTATTATTCGTATATCCATTCCTATAACTCACCCAACAAATAACCCAATGCCACTTTGTCCATTTTATCCACCATTTGGTGGATTTGCATATAGCCACTAATCATTATATCTCCCTTTGGATCCTCTGAGCTCCCCTTTATCCATTTGAGAATCCCTCATAAGCTATGCATAGGCCTAAGTATTCTTCCCTTAGTTTTGAACATAGAAAATTAAGGGTTTCATTCAATCAAGGCCTATGGCTTAGCCTCAGCTGATAGAGCCACAAAAAAATGAGAAAAAACCTTAACCATGATTACCATGCATAAAAAACTACACCTTATGGGATTGATATATCCCCTTCTATTTATTGAGAAAATTTACCTATATCTTGATCAATAATTCAAGATTATCCAAATTCATCACTACTAGTAATGGAAACAACATAACCCTTTTCCACTATTTTATGTGGCCTCATTCATCATACTATCTAATCATGCCATCTAGAACTGTAAATAAAATATTAGAATAATAATAACAATATTTATCACTAGTAGTATACAAATTATAGCCACATGACCTACTAGTGGCAGTTAGAAAACCACTAGCCCTTATTTTTATTTTAAATTTGGTTGTGGTCATATGGTGAACTAGTCTCTAGCCATTTTGGCTTGCCATAAAAGAAATGTTGACTTATTTACATTCTAAGGAGCATATGGTAGTTTTGACCTTATAAGGGGATGAATTTTAAAAATTCAAAATGATCTCCTCACTTCTCCAAAAATTTAAAAATGAATTCCTATAGGTTCAATGTTTCTACATCCTAAAATTATTTCATGCCATTTTATACCTTAAAAAATGTGAAAATAAATTGCTTTAAAGGAGACTTATTTTATTAAAGAATTAAGACAATACTATAAATTTAAATTTTAAAAAATATATGTTGTTTTCTTACCTCATTCAATTATTCTATAAATTTATGCAATTCATGTAGAGTCTACATTCCTAATAAAACTATATTATGAAGATTTATGTAGTAATTTTTAATAGATATTCATATCAGACTAGAGCTATGAACTAGTCTAGGACATAATGAGGGGCCCAAATCCCCAAGTTGTAATCTACTAGATATACCTATAATGGCCATAACCATCCTGATAATACCAATAATGACCACTACCATCCTCAAGAATAACCAATGGATATTAATGGCCTCGATAAAAAATGTTGGGTATCAAGCTTTTATAATTAGAGCTAGAACCATAGATATTTTTATAATTGGAATGCTTAAACCAATAGTGAATAGTATTCCTATCTATGTGTTATGGACATGCCTCATCTCATTTAACATAGGTTTTAATCTACATGTCAACCCCCATCGTATTGAAAATTAAGTCAGTAGTTCATTGGATCATATACATTTCATGAATAACCTACCATAGCTTAGTATGGGAACAATGCTAGAGAATAGTCATCCTAAGAATGGACACTGAGACCTCCCATTTCTAATTCTCATCTCACTCACCATTAGGCTATCATCTTTAGGTTTAAAATGTTGAGTAACATTATTTTTTAAATAGATCAAAAACCATAAAAAAATTTATAACTAGAATGCCTACACCGGTAGTGAATAGTATTCCTAGCCATGGGATGTGGAGTTGCCTTGGCACTTTGAACACAATTTTCAAACTAAATGATAACCCCCATCATATTAAACACTAATCCAATATCTCATTACATTAGATACTTTTCATTAATAAACCACCGTAGCTTAGTGTGGGAACAACACTAGAGAATGGTCATCCCAAGATTGAAGGATTTATGTAATATTTTACATATAAAAAATTTTAAAAATAAAAATAACCTATTGAGGGCCTTAAGCTCTACAAGGTATTTAACTAACCTTGAAATAAAATTACCAACTAGTATTTTATTACACAATATATAAAATGTATTTTAGGACATTAAGAACATAGGCACATTTTCATTTGAATAAATAACATTCTTATTTTTATTGAATGAAACATTCAATTTGATTTAAAAAGGGTACAAGAGAGATAAAATATACACACTTGAATAAAAATGCTTAGCATAAAGTTTCCTCCAATTCTTCACATATAAACCATATTTTTAGGGCTTATAAATAAATATTACAATTATTTTTGAGCAATTTAAATATCAAAAAGAATATTCTAACTCTACATATACTTATATAAGGATATGGAAAGGAGGGGAACACAACCCATCATATTTCCATCATCACAAAAGTTTAATAAACACCCCCAAGCCAATGATTCCCATTAATGGTCACATGGATTACCATATAATATTGAGAAATATGAATTAAGGTTTGGTTCATTTTAAGTGTATAGGTAAAATAGGTAATGATGATAAAGTAGGGGTTATTTATTTTTACCATATTTATTTATTATGGGTTTTTTCCCCTCCTTGGATTTTTCATAATTTCATGGAGAATATTTTTTAGGTGTATAGTTTGACTAGTTGAAAAGGAAATAACTCCCTTGACAAGTTATTCTTAGTATGGGAGTTACTCTTCTATTCTGAGGGTCTTTGACCACCTTTTGTTGAGGAGTTACTACTATGTTATGATGGTCTTTGACAAAATTTTAGGGAATAATTACTTAGCACTCTCCTATATGCACACCTCATATTTGTGAGCTTTTTAAAATGGAAGATTGGTATTTTGGCTCCTATTTGCCTTATTCAATATTCTCATATTAATTTCATTTAGCTTAAAGTTGTGTGTTGTGTGATTTTTTATCTCACACCTATCAAAAAATTGTGCATCTACATGATGTGGTGATCTTGGCCATAACTCTGATATGGTATCAAAGTGCCAACTAGTATCATGTGTCTAGTTTTATGATATAAGCTTTATTTTGTAATATTGAGAGTGTATTTTGAATAATATTTTAAAGGGTTTGTAAAAAAATTGGGTGTATTTTTGAAATCTTAAAAACCCCATAGCTATACAAGGAAGGTATTTGTATATCTAAGGGTTTGAATACATTGTTAAATATGGTTTCAAGATGTCCAAGCTTAACAATTAATTTTTATGGATCCCTCAACTAGTGTTTAGGTCTTATGAGTAATGTCCTGAGTTGGACTATAGTCCTACCTGGTCTAGTTTCTCCTTTCAATGAGATAATACAAGTTTGAATAAAATTTAGAGATAGATTACCATATTTTCAAAGTAGATGATCCATACATTATGTTCTTCCATAGACATTAGAATTTGTGCCACAACCTTGGTGACTTTTTAATCATATTCCACAACCTTCTCTAGGTTGATGCCTTCCTTTAGGTCACCCTCCATGACTTGGTTTGAACCTACACAGCATGAACACACCTTCACCACTCAGTTTCTATTGTCACATGGATTTAAGGTTGTTTATGTTGTGTTTCAACCTCCTCCAACCACACCTTTCTTCTTTCTCTATTTTCTATTGATATGGTATACCTATTCTTTAAAACAACTCATTTTCATGACCCATTCTTTCTAGTACCAATTTTAAAAAAATGGTTTTTCTCTTAGTGGTAAAATGTTATTTTGAAAATAAAACTGTTTTTAGTTGAAAACCATGGTATTGATTAAAATGTTTGAAATTTAATGTTTCTTTAACATTGAAAATTATAGTTTTTATTTTTTTATAAAATAATATAATATTGTGGGGGGGGGGGGGTTATTTTTAAAAATGGGTGAGATTATTTTTTATTGATTTTTAGTAAAAAAAATATATAGTGAACCTATTAAAAGACAATAATTTTGTTTTTTTAATAAAATCTTCATTTTTTATATAGATAAAGACTAGAGGGTGAGGCATGGTATGGTAGGTGGCGAAACCCCCTCACATTAAAACAAACACTTATTTTTATCTCCTAGTTACTTTATGTACTCTTCTTGGATGCATTATCAGTTGAGTCTAATGTCCTCTTTTTATCTTACAAATTAATCATATTTTTCAACATTTGTGCACTAATTTCTCAAAATTTATTCTTGGTTGTGCAAGATGTATTTTAAAGTGTGCATTGTGTGTTAAACACTAAGGGGTGTACTTTGTTTGCATCACTCTTTTATTCAATTTGTACTTCTTTTTTCTGCAACAACTACACAAAATTATAAACATCATTTATGTACAATGGATCTATGTTAAATTAATTATTTAACACCATTTAATCATCATGAATAGAAAATAAAAATATTCCATGGATCAAAGGTTCACATCACATTAAAATATGGTCATAAACTGAATAAACATAATATGTATAAAAATTTAAGTGGTATAATCATAGTGATAAATCTTATGCATTATCTTTTTGTGTTCCCTAATATACTATTTCATATAGAACCTAAGAAAAACCCAATAAAGTGTGGACCATTTTGGAAAAACTCTTTGGGAAGCAAGATGTGATAAGATGTCATGAACTTATAAGTCCTAACAACTTTAACACCCTTCAATATTTACTCATCAAGTTTAAGTATTTGAGATAACAATTGAAATAATGTGTAATAGAGAAGAAACATTACTAGATTATTATTTACATACTCTCCAAGCTAGGTCCTACTTAATAAGCATTTGTCTCTATTTTCCATGCCACTAAAAGTGCTCTAGGCACTAAATGGAAAATTTCCTCTTTAGATGCCTTTATTGCCAACTTGACTTAGGAGAAAGATAAGTTAATACAAATGGGTAGATTTAATTCCTCAAAACCTCATTACTTAATTTTTGGTAATTGTAAAACATAGGCTTAAAAAAAAGAGAAGAAAAAGAACAAGCATCAAGAGAAGAATAAAGAATAAACTTCTACCAAAACAACCACTGAAACTTATTTTTCTAATAATAAACCCAAGAAAGAGAATTTTAAGTGTGAATATTGAAATAAAAATGGGAATGATGAACACAAGTGAATGAAAAATTAAATTAACCACCTAACTCATATTCTATAAAAAAACAACATAGGTGTTATTGAATCTATCAATTATAATTCATCAACTCAAGATTATTTTAAGGTAAAAGGAAAAGGTAAAATATATAAAAGGGAAAGGATCTTATAGTATTTATAGCTTCAATATCTTCATGGGTTATTAACTTTGTTACTTACCACTACACAGGTTATTCATATGTTAGAGTTTTCTTCCTTATATCTTTGCAACATGTCTTCAATAACTAGTGATGATACTTATGTATCATTGTTAGGGAGAGGGTATATTTAAATGGAAGGAGGAACATTTAATAATTTTCTATATGTTTCATATATTTCAAATAATATAATATTAGTGTAACAAATAATTCATATCATTAAGGGCATGAGGGTGTAGTTTTTACCAAATTTAGTTATCAACGGAGAGTTGCATAATGCTTTTATAGTAGTAGTGGGAAGGATAGATCACCAAGCCAAATTATATACCTTCTTAAAATTTTCACTTGATTCTTATCTAATTTCATTCCTAACTCATTTAAATGGAGATAATAAATTATGGCATGAGTGGTTTGGCCATCTCAACTACCACTACCTAAAACAACTAAAAAAATGACATGTTCATAGGATTACCTCAAGTCTAATTCTCTAATGGTATTTATGAGGGTTGCATCATTGGGAAGCATCCTAAAGATAAATATGACAAATTCAAATATTGGAGGGATTCACAAGCATTATAGTTAGTACATAGTGATTTATATGGGCCTTTTCTTAGTCTATCTTTGTGTAGACACCAATATCATGTCAACCCCCCTTGGTCCCCTTCTAAATGATAACACTCCTAACCCACACTTACACACCTTATTAATTTAAAAACTACTTAGTTTAAATTAATTACCTCACCTTGGACACCTCACCTAGACACCTCACCCTAAGACCGTTTCTTAGCCTACGAGTCAGCTTGAGACTAGGTCCTCCAAATCCTAACTACCCATGACCTATTCTCACCCCATATTAACTCCCTAACAAACTCCCGTGCCTTATAAGCCCTTGTCTTGACCCTTCTCCAATGAAAAAGGCACTTGGTAGGTGGAGAAATTAGAAAAGAGCTAAAAATAGCCCTTTTACCTATTCTCTCTCCACTGACATCAGTCAACTTGCAGTCAATGTCGACAGTCCTATGCTGATGCCAGTGAGATTGCCAATGTCAGTTACATAATCCAAGCTCTAACATTGAGCTAAGGGCACCTTTTTGCACATTGGCATGTACACTCTAATATTTCAAGTTCCAAAACTTGACTATTGTTCTCCTGGCTACTGAAGCTCTGCACAAATCATTTTAGAGACTAGATTGAAAGATTATACGAGGACCTCAAGCTAATGAATTGAAGTAATCCATGTTTGCTTCATTGGCTCACAACACTGGTTACATCAACCATAATGGGAATCACTATTCTGACACCTTTGGTTCTTCACCTTATAAAGCTAAGTACTCTAGTTTTCATTTCAGTGTTTTAGAATATATTGTCAATTAGTTTTCATTGATATTTCTAAATACTATCGAGAGGCCCAAATTCTTCTATGGAGGGGCTGAAAGGCCTTCCCCTTATTCTCACCCCTTTTCACACTAATCCTCTACCTATACCCTTCCTTAGACCTCATTCACCTTCCCCCAACCCTACAACAACCTCTAAACTTCCAAAAAACCCTCTATCTATCTCAAAAATACTCTAAAATCCATCCAAGGCTGATGACCCCAACCGACATCCGTAGACCAATCAACGTCAACATCTACAACTCAAACTGACATTGATAGACCAACTGATGTTGACACCTTTAGCCAGACTGACATCAGTAACCCAACTAACATTGGTACCATTTACTCGACCGACCTCAGTAGACCCACTGATGTTGGTGACTATGTTTTGAACCAACAAACTAGAAAGCCATCCAAATAGCCCACCTAGACTAGACAAAACCTTTAGCTAGCCTTTTGTAGCATTCTAAGATACACAAACTATAAAGAATAGGTACACACCATCTACTTTTCTATTTCTTTAGTCATTTATCATTTCTTCCTTTACAATACTTTTATCTTTAAATAATGGACTATCATCCCTTAAGGAGTTTCACACTTCTAGGACTGATCACGTAGCTTGGTAGTCCATCATAGCCTCTTCTAACATCTTTATTGTTTAAGTTTCATTCTTACTGTAGGTGTTTCCTCCATAGCCAAAGAGGATCTCCCATAAGGCTTGGATACGGTGTGCACTAAATCTAGGTAACATCAAACCCATAACCTCTTAACCTTAGTTTCTCTCTCATTTGAATGTAATTAGTGAAAATCTAGAGAAACATTCTGGCACACCCATTTAGTAATTAAATCATTATGAATGAATCATAGTGCATGAATGTGACATGACCAAACCATAATCACTTCAAATCAAACACATAAACTTACTTGAGACAAGGCCCATCTAGGATTTCATCAACTAGTGGATAACTTACCCCACTCGATGATCCTACTTGGATTTCACCACCAAGAGGAGGACCCACTCTATTCTCTGGTAGAGTATAAACTATAGGGAAGGTATATTCTAGCTAAGCAACCCAGCTCAGCTCTGGGTTTGTGAAGAAAGGGGAGCAAGCCCCAATACTAAGCCACATACTGACCCTAACATATATATATTTGAGCACCATAACACAACCTGAAACCAACCATAAACTTCCTCTCTAGGAACTATTCTACAAACCCAACTCTCAACACATTCTCTTAAAGCATAAGCCACCATGACTTTAAAACTCATTCCTAGGAATTTAACATTTTAGAGGTTACATGCTTAATCATCTATTTTGATAGTTTTATCTAAGTGTTTGAGCTGGTAAGGTTGTACCATTCTGAAGTCTAAAACAACTCAGAATATCTTCTTCTAAAAACTATCAATCTTCTATGTTTTTGGAATTACACAGAAACTGACATCAGTTTCTCCACTGACATCGGCAACCAAACCTTCACTGACATCAGTTAACTAACCAATGTCGACAACATTTTCTAACCAATATTAGTTAAACAACTAACATTGGTCACTGTCAATAAATAAATTAAATAAAAAAAATTCCAAACAACAAGCTTAAAACCCAAATTTCTTGTTGTTTAACACAAATTTTAGTTTTCTAAAACTAAAACACATAGTTTTTAGAACCTGAACCCCTTTCACCTTGGATGGTCCTAACATGCATTCAAGCCAAATTCCTTGTTGACCACGTGATTCAATAGCCACTCCCACTTTTTCCCTTCATGCCAAGTCATCTAATGGAGTATACTTCAGACACTGAGCATACTCCTATCCAACCTACCCCTGATCAACCTCCTATTGTTCCCGAAGGGAATCAAGATTTTTAGAGATTCCTTGACCATAATGTTAAGGCTCTCCAACATTATCTTGTTATAATCCAAACATGAGATCCTTTGGGTAACCCTATTTATGGGATGCCAACTTCTTTGGTTGAAGTACCAATGATATCAATAGTATCAACTACACAACCTATGGTCACTCAGGGCACTGCCTCGACCAGTAACCCAACCATGGCCAATGTTCAATATTTGGCCTCCCCTTCTATCCTTTCTTTCCCTACCTCCATTAGGGTTTCCATACCCCCTCAAATGCAAACAATTCAACCAAGTTTGACACCTTTTCAAAACTTGATTGTCTCTATCCCATCCACTCTTGCGCCTATAAACATGAGAGTGACCACTTATCCTTTAAATAGTGTCACCACCATTCAACCACCCTTGGAAACATTTAGTCAAGTTGTGCCTTCCAACTTCATGGCATAAACCCTCTTGGCCTCGACATTGGCCCCTATGATGAACTATCAATATGTTGCACCTACACAAATGTAACCAAGTACATCATACGCCCCTTCTAATGCCTTCCAAGTACCCTATAACTTAGGGGGTTCCCCTCATCCCAATCCATCTGGTGATCTAATTAAGATGCTAATGGATAAGATGTCCAACCTTGAGACATATGTTTTAGGTTCAAGGAGTGTTCTTTCATACGAATAAATTTGCAACGAACCTATCCACCCTTTAGTTCTTATTTGACCATACCCTAGCCAGTGGGAACTCATTAAATTTAATCACTTTTAGAGTAAAGAGGACCCACAACAACATTTGTGAGTGTTTAGACATGCTTTCTACCTCATAGGGCATGATGATGCAATATTGCTTTGCACATTCCCTATGTTACTTTCTGGTGCCGCACTTGATTGGTATAGCTCCATTACCAGTCATTCTCTCTTCACCTTCATTTAACTCACTTAGCTATTCCTCAATCATTTCTCAATCAATATTACCAAGAAGGTCTCCATCACAGACCTTTATTCCATTAGATAATTCCAATAATAGTATGAACAATGATGATACACTCCAATAAGAGAATTGTATGCTTCTATATTGGATAAATTAGTGAAGCAGGGAGTCCTCAACCTCGCTTAAATCCAACCACCTATCCAATTTGACCCCTCATGAGCCATCCCTCCATGGTATAGGGAAACTAACTTTTGTAACTATCATCATGTCAAGGGTCATAGCACGGATAATTGCAAAACCCTAAAAAACATTGTTCAAGACATGTTAGACAAAGGGGACCTTGTTTTGGATAACCCTAATGTGTTAGCTAACCAAAACATGGATGTCTTTAGGCAACCACTTCTTAACCATCCCCCAAGTCAGAACAATGTTCAGACCATGGTCGATGACCCTTAAGAATGCAACATACGCATGGTCAACATGGTCTTTCCTTTCATTCCTATCCAAATTCTCCCACAATCTGAAGAGGTCTACCTATCAAAAACATATTTCCTCCAAGAAATTTGACACATCTCATCAAGAAAGTGCCATCTACGTGTGTGGCCATACCACCAACCAAAAAGGTGGTACAAAAAACTCCCCCTATAACTCCTAAATAGAAGTTGTCAACCCCTACTACAACAATGAGTTCAGACCCATTAGTGGGTTCCTATGCTTCACTATTACATTGATTGTTGTAGTCTTCTAGCATTTTTCTCCCACCCATAAGCCATACTAACCTCTTGGATCAAAACCATCTTGGTTTGATGACAATCAAATTTGCTTGTATCATCGCACACGTGGGCATGATACTGAGAGTTACTACGCTCTTAAGGTTGTCATTCACCAACACCTAGAAAATGACACCCTTCTCATTTAGGATTCTCTTGACCACC
Organism: Torreya grandis; assembly: GCA_037957365.1. Classification (NCBI taxonomy): domain Eukaryota; kingdom Viridiplantae; phylum Streptophyta; class Pinopsida; order Cupressales; family Taxaceae; genus Torreya; species Torreya grandis. The sequence continues at coordinate 2,850,638 of JARHVA010001576.1, forward strand.
TTTTTGACAAACTATCGACACCATCCCATGCCTCCCAAACCTCCTCACTTGAATCAAGATCCCAATGCGAGATTATATTCCCTCGACCACCTTCTCCCCCTTTATTTGAAATTAACACTATTAATGTGATCACCAAGTCCCAAACCCTAAAGGATAAAGGAAAAGAGTATATTTCTACCCCTTGGACATATCCATTCACCAAGCCCTCTCCACCACCAAAGCCCAAGATTTCTATCTTGGGCACATCTCAACCAACATCTTTAGGGGCAATTCACAACTCCATAGTCAAACAACTTCACCAAACCCTTTTGAAGATGTCTTTGTATGACCTAATACAAAGCTTTCCACAACATTTACAAGCCTTGATTAAAGCTTTATAGGTAGTGGAGGTCCAACTTGAAGACCCCCAACCACTAGCTGCTTTAGTCAAATCGTTACCCACCATTGCCTCTGTCACCTTCAGTGATTCTGAGATTCCTACCCACAACTTAGAAGATCAGGATCCCTCCCTCTTTATCATGGCTTACATTGATAAAACTCAAATTAAGAGGGTTATGATTGATGGAAGTGCTAGCATCAACATCATTTCTACCCATGCATATGATCAACTAGCCTTTTCGAAGAACTGCATGTCAAAAATTGATGCAATTCTTCATTCTTTTAATGATGTCACCACCACTACCATTGGCACTGTGGTCTTGCATGTTCGTGTTGGCCCACATAAAATTTTTGAACTCTTCTATATCATTGAGGGTGATTTTTAATATAACATGCTATTGGGACAACCTTGGATACGTTCCATGACATGTGTCCCTTCCATGTTGCATCGTTGTGTCAAGTTTGAACATGAGGGGTAGGTTCATGTCATTCCTATTGACCTTTCCCCCTTTAAAACATGTAACATGACCTACCGACCTAATGAATTTCTCATCCCTTTGAAAACATCCACCCAAACACCACCTCTACCTATGAAAGCCTTGACAAGCTCGCAGACATCGGTCACACCTATGCCTACTCCTCAAGTAACCATGAAAGATCCTATGGAAGATACCTTCTAGCACCTTTCACTTGGGGAGTATCATTTGCTTACCCTTGACATGTTCCAAACTTCACAGGAATATGGAAAAATTCATCACCACCCTAACTATGACCATCACATTAGGATGGTCATCCCATATGGTCCTCCTGATCTCCAAACTAATCTCACCTATGGAGGGCTAGATTGGGCTCCTACTATTGCAAATCCTCTCTCATCACCCCAATAATTCACTTGAAATTTCTCCTTCCTTATCAAACCTAGCTTTTCTCACACCTATCTTCATAGGTGTGCATGGAAGGGTTTTGGCTTTGGGCATTATGAACAAGGTCCCCATAAGCCCATTGAGCCTCTAAATGATGAGGCAATCAAAAATGCCAAGAAATGACATGGCATGGGTTTTGAAGAACCTACAAAACCCTCTAAGATTCCTCACCATGAAACTGTCATAGAGTATTCTCCTGCAACCTCACCTATTCCCCCACCCTCACCTACAAAGTCGGTGGTCTCCATCCCTCCTCATTTTTTTTCATAAATGTCATTCACTTAAAACCCCTGACCTATCAACTAGGTGAGGCATCAAGGTCTCTTTCTCTCATTTATCCAGACATGATAGACAATGAATCTTCTAGCATCAACACTATCCAATGCCTGGATGATGATACCATACTCACCTACATGGGTGTGGATAACTCCATACAATGATCACTTCCTTCAAAAACATAGGTTATGTTAAATGAATCAATTATTGACATTAATCTCCCATCTTCTGATGTTATTCACATTTTAAATATTTGTCAATCTTTAGATGCCTAAGAATAAATTGACTATACCACATTCCTTATAGATCATAACAAAACCTTTGCATGGTCTTATAGAGATATGCCCAATATTGACCCTGACATTGTCATCCACAACATCGTCATGAACCGTGAAACTAAGCCTATCAGGCAAAAGCTTTGTAGGATGCATCCTCACATTACACTCCTTGTCAAAGAGGAGCTTTAACATCTTCTCTTCGTCTCATTTATCCAACCCATTGATTATTTGTAATGGGTGTCAAACATTGTCCCTATCACAAAAGCAATAGGGGGAATTCAAATTTGTACTGACTATCGTGACCTCAACCTAGCTTACCCAAAGGATGACTTTCCTTTGCCAAGCATTGACCAACTTATTGATCTTATAGCTGGTCATGAGATGTTATCCCTCATGGATGAGTTTTCAAGATATAACCAAATCTTTATTCCCCCAAAAGATCAACATAAAACCACCTTCATCACCCCATGGGGGACATTCTACTATAGGGTCAAGAATTTTGGCCTCATAAATGTAGGTGCTACATACCAATGTACCATGACTTATATCTTTCATGATCTCCTCCACAAAATCATGGAGGACTATGTGGTTGACCTGCTGGGAAAATCCAAACTTCGCCATGACCACCTAACCATTCTCAAAACAATATTCACTCACCTACTCCAATATAACATTTGACTCAACCCCAAGAAATGTGTCTTTAGGTTTCTCTCAAGGAAGATTTTGGGTTTCATCATTTCTCTCCATGGTATTGAGGTAGATCTAGCTAAGATTTGAGCCATACTCGAGATGCCCCCACCAACTAACCTAAAAGAACTTTGCAGCCTGCAAGGGAAGCTTCATTCTATTCATCACTTCATCTCGTAGCTATCTGATTGATGCCAACCCTTCCATCACCTCCTCAAGAAGGACATCTCTTTTAATTGGAATAAGGATTGTCAAGAGGCTTTTGAGGCTCTTAAATGCTATCTTGTCTCTCCAATAGTCCTTATTCCACCTAAAGATGACCAACCCTTCTATCTTTACATTTCAGTAATAGATCATTCCTTAGGTGCCATGATCATGCATCGAGACGAACAACATCGTGAGCAGGCAGTTTACTATATAAGTTGAATGCTCATTGCCTACAAAACTTAGTATACTCATACCAAAAAACTTTGCTTGGCATTAGTCTTTGCTTCCTCCAAACTTTGCCACTATCTCCTCAACGATAAGACTTACATCATCACCCACACCGACCCTCTCAAATACATGCATTCCAAGCCATAGCAAAACCAACGTATGGCTCGTTGGCTCATGCTTCTCACTGAGTTTGATTTAGAATTCAATCAACAAAAGTCTATAAAGGGGCAAATGATCACTGACCAACTCGCAGATGCCCATTTACCTAATAACCAACCCTCTAACTACAAATTTCTCGATGAGTCTATCGCCATGCTATCCACTGATGGCATCCCCTATCAAATGATAATGTTCTTTGATGGATCTAAATGTCAACTCGGTGGGGGTGTAGGGGTCATTCTCATCCCTCATGACGGTGAGCCCATGCCTCTATCCTAAAAACTTGACTTTGAATGCACCAATAACATGGCTGAGTATGAAGCCTTAGTTTTGGGGCTTTAAACTACCATTTTCTTGGGCATTAAGATAATCAATATCTTTGGCGACTCGTAACTAGTCATTAATTAGATTAATAGTTCATATCTTTGTAAAAATGAGGTTTTACAATGATATAAACACTATGTTGACACATTGTTAGGGTCTTTCAACCATTATCTCTTGTAAACTATTATTTTCTCTACGAATAAGTTTGCCAACACAATGGCCTCTCTTGCCTCACACATCCCATCTTCATTTGCTTCCTGAGAATCTATGTCATGATACACCATTTGGTGTTTCCCTTATATATCTCAACTGACATCAACTTTGTTGGCAATATCGACTCTAGTCCACATGATGTTTGGTATAAACAACTTATTGACTACTTGACTTATTCTATCATTCCTCCTGACCTCTCTAGTAATGGATAGTGGAATTTTATCAAGAGTAGTGCTCGATACACCATGCTAGGGGGTCTTCTCTACAAATGAGGTTTTGATGGCCTCCTTTTCTGATGCCTAACCACCACTAAGACATCTCATGCCATCAAACAAGTCCATGATGGGATTTATGGAGGACATTTTAGTGGTAACTTAGTTACAAAGTGCATCCTCTACCTAGGTTATTATTGGCCCACTCTTAACCAAGACTGTAGTGACTATGTTTGGTGTTGTATCAAATGCTAGCAACATGCTAACCTACTTCATGTCCCTAGCCATGATTTACAAGTTGCTAAGGATTTTTGGCCCTTTTCACAATGGGGGTTAGATCTAATTGGTGAGATTAACCCTCATTCATCTCTCCAGAATTAGTCTACTATCACAACGACTGAATATTTCACTAAATGGGTGGAAGTTGTTCCCCTCATCTCCACTAAAGCTAAAAAAATCATCGACTTCATTAACCACCACATCATCTATCATTTCAGTGTACCTCATAAGATAATCATTGATAATGGCAAATCTTTCAAAAACAAAACCATCTAAAAGCTTTGTGACACCTTTGGCATCAAACTCAGCTTTTCCTCGTCTTACTATCCATAAGCAAATAGATAGGTAGAAGCTTCTACCAAAATCCTAACTAAAATCCTAATAAAGGTGGCTAATGACACTGGAAGGGATTAGCACACTCACATTCCCTTCACTTTATGGGCCTATTACACTAGCATCTGAACCCCTACGGGTGCTACACATTTCTCTTTAGTGTATGGAACCAAGGTTGTCTTTCCTCTTGAAGTACAAATACCTTCTCTTCACATCTCCTTACATGACATACTCTCTAATGATGACTTTCATCAAGATCAATTAACACAACTTGAGTTACTCAATGAACATCATCTTGCTGCTCTTAATCATCTTCATATCTACTAAGATCGCATCAAGTGTGCCTACAACAAAAATCTGAAAGAGCAATATTTCAAAATCAGAGATCTCATCTTTAAATAAAACCAACATGTGACCAATATGGAAAGTGTTAGGGTGTGGAGCTAAAAGCTTTAACTATTGCAGACATGGAGGTTGTTGAGTTCCAAGGATACCGACATCGGCAGTATGACTGATGTCGGTCAGGGGTGAACAGAAGGGCAACCAGCATCGGTAGGAGATCAGCCGACATCGATCACCTCTAGGTAGATAGGGACTAATATTGGTCACCTGTGGTGGCTCCAAAACAATTCATTGCATGAACAATTAATTCATTGAACTAAGTGTTTGCATATAAAAGGCTATTTTTGGTCTTGAGTTGCGAGTCTAATTATTGTAATTTAGAAGTCTAAGTTATTGTTTAAGTGTGGGATCTATTTATAGACCCATTGGCATATATTTTAATTAAGGCAAGAAAAAGATTTCTTCCAGTTGTAGGATCTTGGTCAGCAGGTGTGCAAGGCCACATTTGAAGATCTACATGTGTAAGTAAGGTCTATTGAGTTGTAGGTTGTTGCAAGCTTATGGGAGATCTACTTGAAGTACTTTGAGTCGTTATGTACTGGTAGGGTTATTACTGACTGGTTAGAGGTGAACACTAATTCTGTGTGTGAGTTGTGTGTTGGGACTATTTTTGGTAGGAGAGTGAACTCTTGAGAAGAATCATTGTACACTTGGTGTGGGAAGCCTAAAAAGTGTGGAAGAGTGTGGCGTCTCTTCATTGTATTCTTTTCTAGATGAGTATTAATATAGTTTGTGTTGTCTCTAATATTTTGTGTCATTTGTGAATTCTAGTTACTTATTACTTCTGGTTAATTCCACATCTTTAGTTGCTAATACAAGGTAATAATATTGTGCTCTTTCTGAGGAGCAAGATCCTAAAAAGTGGGATCAGAGCTATTTGTTGTTCTTGATTCCCCATCAACTGGTATCAGAGCTTTTGGTTGGGTTACTAACAAGTGTTTAAGATCTAGTTAGTGTGTGTTGATTACAGGTTACTCACAGGGGTTTCTGTTTGAGTGGGAGTATAGCAATTGGAGAAGAAAGTAAGCTATGAATGGAGAAGTTTAATGGCAAGAACTATCAATTATGGAGGATGCAAATTGAAGATTATCTGTATCAGAAAGGTTTGTACTTACCGTTGGGTGGGGTTGATTGCAAGCCCTGAGATATGAAGGATGAAGAATGGGAGGTTCTTGATTAGAAGGCTCTAGGATCTATAAGGTTGAGTCTTGCATCATCTGTGATTTACAACTTATCACAGGCTAAGACAATGATAGAGTTGATGGAATCTTTGGCAAATTTATATGAAAAAACCTCAGCTTCAAATAAGGTATTTCTTATGAAGCAATTATTTAATTTGCAAATATTGGAAGGTGGATCTGTACATAGTCATCTTTGTGATATCCATGGTTTGGTAAACCAGTTAAGTTCAGTCAATATTGTATTTGATGATGAAATTAAGTCTCTCTTAATCTTATGCTCATTACCTGAAAGTTGGGAGAGTTTGGTAATGGTAGTTAGTAATACTGTGTCTACTTCAAAAATCTTAAAAGTGGATGATGTTGTGAGTGTAATCTTGAATGAAGAAATTCATAGGAAAAGCACATGTGAATCATCAAGAAATGCTTTGAGTGTGGAAAGCAGGGGAAGGCAAAGAGAGAAGGTCGAGCATGGGAGATCAAGGTCCAAAATAGGCAGGAGATCCAAGTCTAGGTATGGCAGAATAACCTGCAAGAAGTGTGGAAAGCAAGGGCACTTAAAAAGAGATTGTTTATTGGGTGAAGATCAGCATGAAGGACATGAAGAAGTAGGTGATGTAGGTATTGTTGCATAGGATGCTCTAGTATGTTCTTTGGATAAAGTAGAATCTTGGGTTTTAGATTCTGGTGCCTCTTTCCATGCATCCCCAAATAGGGAATTTTTTCATGAGTATGTCCAAGGAGACTTTGGAGAAATTTGCTTAGGGGATGGTAAGCCTTGTCAGATGGTTGGCAAAGGGAAAGTGAAGCTGAAATTGTAGACAGGTAACACATGGGTGTTGAAAGAGGTCATGCATGTCCCAGTTCTGAAGTAGAATTTGATTTCTGTTAGAAAGTTGGGTGATGAGAGTTGCATAGTAACTCTCATAGTGGACTCTTGGAAGGTAAACAAGGGTGCACTTGATGTAGCGAGAGGTAAAAAAGTAGGTACACTTTATTTATCTACTTGTATTACTAATTCTCATTCTAGTTATCTACTTCAGCTATAGATTCAAAGATGTGGCTTAATAGGCTTGGTCACATGAATAAGAAGGAGATACATGTTCTTGAGTCAAAGGGTATGCTTTTAGATTTGAAGAGCATGGATCAAGATTTCTATATGTAGAAGAAGAAAGTGACATTTCTTAAAGAATCTGATGTTCGTGACAAGAACAAGAAAGCCTTGGTTTTCAAGGAGAAGGTGATGAATAGAGATCAACATAAGGGGCTAAGGAATTTTGAGTAGAGCAAGGTTGATTTAGACAAGGGTTTGATCCAAAAAGAGCTCACAGGTTGAAATCATCACTCAAAAGTAAAACATAGAAACCAACGTTAGCTATGTGTAGCCTGACGTCAGTGACTCAGGATAGATAAACATCGGTGTCGGTCAGAAGGAACCGACGTCGGTGATGAGGCAGTCGCATGGAACTGACATCAATCGGGTGCAGACTGATATGTGACTAACATCGGTCACCTAAGATGAATTTTGGATGGACAACAAGCTATGAAGGAGTCTCAAGTGCCCATATAGAGGACTTAAAGGGTATGTAAGCCTCAAATTCATCATTTCCCTTTTTTACAATACTTATTGCTCACTGATGGTCAAGAAGCAGCAAGTTATTAAAGAAGCAAAGCAGGTAGATCCAAGAAATAGTGGGAGCTTGGCATGGATGAAGGATGTGATTCCTTGGAGAAGAACCAAATGAGAGTTTTTTGGGTGGGGTTGCCAGCTGGAAGAAAGCACTGAGAGACGAATGGATGTTCAAGATAAAGAAGAGCGGGAATGGACATGTGAGATGGAAGGCCAGGGTATATGGTCTTGTGTAAGCTGTAGGATAATGGAGGTTTGACCATTATGTTTCTCTTTACTAAGTTGGATAATATTAGCTACATTATCCTATTACTGTATTATGTGCTTGTTGTAGGGTAACACATATAAGGAGTTGCTGAACTAAAGGTAAAGCTAGTTTAGAGGTGTGTCATGAGGAATCCAGGAGCAGCAAGATTCTTTGACATGAGTGTGTTCTAGGGACATGGAAGGACACAGGTTGATTTGGTCTCTAGATGATTGTGTGAAATAGACTAGCACGCCAATGGTTGGATAGTTCATAGAATAGGGTCTTGATTCACATAATGAGGTTAAGTGCATGGTATGTACTAGCCCTAAGTTTTCCCAAGTAGTGGGAGTTGTCACAAGTTTGGAGCCAATCCAGGAAAGAAGCACTGGAGGGTAGTTCAGTGGATTCTTAGAGGGACCAGCAACAGGTGCACATGCTATGCAGGGTCAAGTTATTTTCTACATGGGTTTGTAGATGTGGATGTGGCAGGTGATTTGGATGATAGGAGGTGCACCATAGGATTTTTGGTGGTTGGTCTTCAAGAGTGATCTTGAAGAGGGATACAAAGCCAAGGGAACAAAATATATGGTGTATAGGTACAGGAACAGTTGTAGCTATTTATCTCCAAGTGGGAGATTGTTAGGGTGTGGAGCTAAAAGCTTCAACTATTGCAGATATGGAGGTTGCTGAGTTCTAGGGATACTGGCGTCAGTAGTATGATCGACATTGGTCAGGGGTGAACAGAAGGGCAACTAGCATCGACAGGAGATCGGCCAACGTCGATTACCTCCAAGCAGACAGGGAATGACATTGGTTACCTGTGGTAGTTCCAGAACTGTTCATTACATGAACAATTAGTTCATTGAACTGAGTGTTTGCATGTAAAAGGCTATTTTTGGTCTTGAGTTGTAAGTCTAATTATTGTAAATTAGAAGTCTAAGTTATTGTTTAAGTGTGGGATCTATTTATAGACCCATTAGCATGTATTGTAATTAAGGCAAGAAAAGGATTTCTTCTAGTTGTAGGATCTTGGTCAGCAGGTGTGCAAGGCCACGTTTGAAGATCTACATGTGTAAGGTCTATTGAGTTGCAGGTTGTTGCAAGCTTATGGGAGATCTACTAGAAGTACTTTGAGTACTTGTGTACTGGCAGGGTTATTACTTACTGGTTGGAGGTGAACACCAATTCTATGTGTGAGTTGTGTGTTGGGACCATTTTTGGTAGGAGAGTGAACTCTTGAGAAGAATTACTGTACACTTGGTGTGGGAATCCTGAAAGGTGTGGAAGAGTGTGGCGTCTCTTCATTGTATTCTTTTCTGGATGAGTATTAATATAGTTTGTGTTGTCTCTAATATTCTATGTCATTTGTGAATTCTAGTTACTTATTACTTCTAGTAAATTCTGCATCTTTAGTTGCTAATACAAGGTAATCATATTGTGTTCTTTTTGAGGAGCAAGATCCTAACAGGTGGGATCAAAACTATTTGTTGTTCTTGATTCCCCATTAGAAAGAAGCAAATGAGGCAAGTTTGTTCCTAATTGGCTCGGACCTTATATAATAATGCACAAGTATGGATCAGGCACTTATCATCTATCTTCTCTCGAAGGCCAGCCAGAACCTGAGCCGATTAATGCCTTGCATCTGTGACCATTTTACTATTAACCAAGTAATCATTCACTTGATGTTTAACTTGAGCTCATCCCTTGAACAACCCCCATCATCTTCATTCTTATTCCTTTCAATCCTTTTTCCCTAAAAAAATTAGTTAACCCTTTTTTTAAGCATTAATGCTTTGTCCTAATAAAAGGGAAACCCCTAAACCTCTATAGTCTAGTCTATGACTAAAAGTTTAGTTAACAAAAAAAACATAAAATTGGGATGCCTAATAAAATATTAAAAGGTCATAAACTATAAATGTAGACTGCTCCCTTGAAGGATAGCTGCATTATTGTTATAATTAATAGACTACTCCCTTAAAGGTTAACTATTCAAAGAAATCAAGACCTACAAATCAAAATATAGACCACTCCCTTGAAGGATGGCTATGCCCAAATTTTGCTACAAAAATAGCACCCTCTCAGAATCTCCCTGCATCAATCCACTTCACATGACCACAAAACAAAAACAACATCCCCAACTAGACTTCCCTCATTGATCAGTCTCCCAAAAAAAATTGACTAACAAACTACTAAGTCATGGACTTGCCTATAGTCGTTCTCAGGGTCACCTATAAAAGGGGCAAAGTTATCCCTGCTAAAAATGGTTACGCTATCCTCACATATCACATAATCACACCTATTACCCCAAAATACTCAAGGGATTTTGAGCTCACTTAATGTCAAGTGATTAGGGTACTTCTCTAACAAAAAACAATGGTCAACGACGTACTGCATGAATGGGGATTTTATTTGCAAAAACCCTATCTATGCTGTCATTATGGTCCTTGTCAATGAAAGAATAACACACCTTTCACTTCTTACACACCTTCATCACATGCCAGTTTATCTTTTAGGATGCAGTGTCTTAAAATTATATGCTCACATATTGTCATCTCATAATTTTCACTATAAAGTTATGAACCTAACATTCAACTCAATTTTATCATAAATAACATCACATGTTTCTGATAAAATACAACCAAAACATTTTCTAACCACTAACATAACATCATGATTTATTTAATGCAAATACTAATTTGTGCTATATAAATTATCATAGCTCATTCACATTAGTTTCTATGGAAAACAATACACATGGAAACTATCAACCAAACACAATTTATGTCAAGCATATACCATCACCAATATGGAAACCTGTTGAAGCATAAATAAACTCATTTCATTTTTAGCATACACCATCACCAATATGGAAAATTGCTAAGGATGAAAAACCACATAACCTATGTTACATCATACACCATCACACAATATGGAAAAGGCTATAACATCATCATACACTCATCATTTCAAGCATGTACCATCAAACATATGGGAAATGCTAAAAACACTAACATAACCAAAATAACTAACACAAAGTCACATCCATAACATGTCAATATCTCAAACATCTCATATATATATAACTATCAAATGAAGGTATACATCAAAAATATCTAAAACAATACAATATATATATATATATGCCTCTCTCAAAATGTATGTACATCTCACATCAATGGCATGCAGGCCAGTATATATATACACCTCAATAACTACAAACACCTCAAGGTTGTGGTGGTGGTGGTGGTCATGAAGACATTGAATCATCTCCACCCTCTGACTATCGTCATCTCTAAGAACTAGAGGCAGTGGCGTGTAACACAAATCTCTACTAAGTTAACATCTCAAAATATCACTGGATTTTTGGAAATTCCCTAATGACACCCTCATAATATGAGATCTCATCTAACACAGTATTATACCTAGATATAGGTACAGTCTATAGTGGACCCATCAATCTTGATGCCATGCCCTATAGAGAACTTTATGGCTGTGGCTGAGATGGCTGCTCCACTACATGCTGAGGTGGCTACTAAATCAGTGGCTGCAGTGGCTACTCTGGTGGTGGCTAAGCTGGCTACTGCACTAGCTACTATGGTGGTGTTTGAATAAGGCCCTACCCTGCCAATACCTATGCCTGGGCTACAACCACCTGCCCCTATAATGTAGTAACCTGCCCTATCAGGGCAACCACTTATGATATCAAAACTATCACCTATCCCTAAAGCACTGCCACCTGTGCTCATGCTACATCTCTTGCCTGAATGGCAGCATCCCTCTCTCTAATGACTACCTATAGATCAAGAGGTGATCCCCTCTGAATTACATCATAGTGACCTACCCACCAAGCCAAGTAGGTCATCGTACACTTTAGATCTACCACACCTAGATATACGAGTATCTCCTCAAAATCTGGCCACTCTATCTCCTCTAGCAGTGAGAGGAGCACCTCAATATCATCATGTCTATATTATGGGAGAGTAGGTGGCACATCTTGTAACAACCCATATTGGTGCCACACTCTCTCAGTAGGAACTCTCTCGAGCTCACCAACTCACCTACCCCTCACCCATTGTAGGCTCTAAACCCAAACTAGTTGCTCTACCTGACCTTTAAATGTTGAATATAACAAGTACAACCTCTAAATGATATCCACTAGGATCAGGGCATCTAATACCCCTATAATACTCAATATCTCAGATGATGGCATCCACACATGTCTGTGCCATGACCTCTCACAACCGCCTAAAACCAACTCTGAAGCCAACCTATATCACTACTGGGAGGCCAAGAGGTCATGTAACCACGATATGCTCATAAGCCTAATAGTGCAAGAGGTGGCCCACACACAAGCTGTACTGCCACTGCTGGCTGATCCCCCATAGCTCCCTATATAACTAAGCTAAAAATACTAGAGCCCACATAAAAACTATCTACTCCCCTAACATGTCTACCAAAACCCTAGTCATTAAGATGAGGAATCTCCCTTCATCTACATCAAAATGGGCATATACAGTGATGCCAATCATCATCAGGATGGCTAGTCGATGCTCATCCTTATCAGCAACATAAATAGGCTCATAGGCAAAACTCACTGAATGGTAGGTCACCTCAATAGTGTGCTCTCCAAATAATGTAACCATATGAATGTCACGCTCCTCTCTTGAGCATGCATATAACTCTGCCTTGTGTATCAACAACTAAAAATTTTGGTACATGTCCTCCATTGTAATAGTCAACTCTCTAGTCAGTAGGTGAAAGGTGTTGGTGTATGATCCCACTGCTTAATCAATGCCACCATCAAACTAACATCCCTATCAACTTAGGAATATCCCCATAACCCATTGATCCCTACAATGGCCATATGTGCCCACTCATCCCCTATGATGTCTCAATGCATTTGTGTCAGCAATGTAGGGAGATGATCTCATAGCGTCAATGTTTGCCTAGCCTGCATCTAACCAACACACATGCAACAACATTAGCAAATGTTATGCAAACAATAACCTCTTTGACTCTTTTTCCCTTTTAGGAGAACTACATTGGCCTGAGGCCCTTAAAATAGGGGCTATGTAGGTAGCACTCAGTTGACATGGGGTCTTTTGAGGTTAGCTCAGCCATTCATTTATTCGTCTACCTAATGGAACAACTATCTAAACCCTAGGCTCACTACCTACTCTAAACCCTAGGCTCACTGCCTATCCTAAACTACCTCATTTTTTAGTCTTTTTAACCATCTAACCTTTAACCATGACCTAACCTAGTCAAACCCAATCCATAACCTACCCTCCACTTTCCCTTTTTGGGAGAACTACATCCGCCTGAGGCCCCTTGCATGGGCTATGTAGGCATCACTTAGTTGACATGGGGTCTTCTAGGGTTAGCTTAGCTAAATCACTGCATAACCACCACAACTGACTTACACTTTCCCATAAAACAAACCTATATGCCCATCACCACACTTGGGAGTGCATCAACATAACTTAGGCCCTCTGGATTATCATTTTCAACCTTTCCAAGGCCTAAATAACCTTCAATAGGCAACCAACATCAGTTAAGGTGCCAATGACATCTCTAACCTAATCGACATTGGCATCTAACTTGTCAACATCAGTAGTTACAAGTGATTGATGTTAGGCATATTGACCGACATCAGTACTTTGTCAGTCAATGTCAGTAGCACCACTGACATCAGCGATTGGTTTAGCCCTAGGTCCAAATAGGGCAAGCCCTAAAATTTAGGGCTTCCTCACTTTACCCCTAAACCCCCCCCCCCCCCCCCCAAAATACTCCTAAAGTACCCTCCCTAACATACCAACCCTTCTAATACACCTCCCCCCAATTTATCACTAAAAAATCAAAAAAATAAAAAAATAACATCAAATTCACAACCAATCAAAAATTCAAATAACACACCCTACATCATCTCATCATCACCACTGAGGTGGTATAATAGGTGCCAATGGTGGTGGTCCTCCTACAGGTCCTCCTCCATCATCTTCCATCTTCATCTACCTCAACTCCTCAATCCAATCACTAGTGGCCCATAATGCTCCCAAAAACTCACAAATACTCCAACACTCACCAACACTCCTCACCACTCACACCCTGACACCTAGCACTGCTGACATGGAAAAATAGGAGGTCTCTATCACTCAAAAACTTATAACTCTCTTTTTCAACATTTCAAAAGTCATAAATGACTTTTGGTGGGCTGCTAATCCACTTTTATCAAATTTTTAGGCTGTCGACATCGGCAAAATTGTGCCCTAGGCCGCTGACATCGGCTGATGTTCTATCAACGTCAACAAAATAATGCCTTTCTATATTATCGACATCGTTTGTCTAACTGGCATCAGTGATATGATCACAAAATCCTTCTAACTACTTACTGACATCAGTGGCCTAACCGACGTTAGTGACCTAAAAACATAGGTCTTCTCTAAAACTACCCAAAATCATGACCAAACAACTAACCCTGACACGGTAGAGGTCACCTTAGACTTCTCATGGGGCACATTGGAGATCACATACATCTCCCTAACCACAATAAACAACACTCAAGATCACTTATATCTTAGCCTGACTCAATAAAAGACCTCAGAGATTGTGACTATCTCCTCAGACCACGACCACTTTCGAGACAACTTTGCCTTGGTTGTTTTGATTGCATATGCTACCTCACAAATAGTTAGCAAATTGCATGTGCCCCTCACACCTATTTTTGGATTGTGACCAAGTTGATCCCCAATATCTATGACATTTTTGTGTTTTTCAAGAGCACTTCCTAGCCCAGATACTTGGAACATAATGCCCATTAGAGCTATAACTTTGATCAATCTAACCCAATCAACTACCACTAATAAGTTGGGGACTAGTTACTTCAATTTTAGTCCTCCTTAACCATTAGAGCTATAGCTTTGATCATTTTAACCCAATCAACTACCACTAATAAGCTAGGAACCATTTACTTTGATTTTAGTTCTCCTCAACCATTAGAGCTACAACTTTGATCATTTTAATGCAATCAGCTACCACTAATAAGCTAGGGACTAGTTACTTTGATTTTAGTCCTCCTCAACCATTGGCACTATAGGTTTGATCATTTTAACCCAATCAGCTACCACTAATAAGCTGGGGACTGGTTACTTTGATTTTAGTGCTCCTCGACCTTTCCTATGACAATTTGACCTCCCTATCAAGTAAAGTGGTATACGTATAATCTCAACTATTGCAGCATTCACACTCCAACCTCACCCTACCCATCCACTGCCTATCAAATCAGCACCTGATTTTAGATTACCTTCTCTTGATTCCTGCTTTGAGGGGAAATACCTCATGCCATACCCAGGGCAACCTACATCTATTTTTGTCTTGCAGTTCATTAGAATAAACCATAAGACAAAAAGGGGCAAATGTAGACACCAATATCGTGTCAACCCCCCTTGGTCCCCTTCTAAATGATAACACTCCTAACCCACACTTACACACCTTATTAATATAAAATCTACTTATTTTAAATTAATTACCTCACCCTGCACACCTCACTTAGACACCTCACCCTAAGACCATTTCTTAGCCTATGAGTCGGCCTGAGACTAGGTCCTCCAAACCCTAACTACCCATGACCTATTCCCACCCCATCTTAACTCTCTAACCAACTCACGTGACTCATAAGCCCTTTTTTGACTATTCTCCAATGGAAAAGGCACTTGGTGGGTGGAGAAATGGGCAAAGAGCTAACAATATCCCTTTTACCTATTCTCTCTCCACTGATGTTGGTCAACCCATGGTCAACGTCAGCAGTCCTATGCTGATGTTAGCAGGATCACTGATGCTGGTTACATAAGCCAAGCTCTAACATTGAACTAAGGGTACCTTTTCATACATTGGCACACACACTCTAAGATTTTAAGCACCAGAACTCGCCTATTGTTCTCTTGACTACCGAAGCTCTACATAAATCACTCCAGAGACTGGATTGAAATATTGTACGAGGACCTCAAGCTACTAAATTGAAACAATCCATGTTTGCTTCATTATCTCACAACACTAGTCACATTAGCCATAATGAGAATCACTATTCTGACACCTTTGATTCTTCACCTTATAAAGCTAAGTACTCTAGTTTTCATTTCAATGTTTTAAAATATAATATCAATTAGTTTTCATTGATATTTCTAAATACTATCGAGAGGCCCAACTTCTTTCATGGAGGGGTTGAAAGGCCTTCCCCTTGTTCTCACCCCCTTTTCACACTAATCCTCTACCTATACCCTTCCTCAGACCTCATTCACCCTCCCACAACCCTACACCAACCTCTAAACTTCTAAAAACCCCTCTATTTATCCCATAAATACTCTAAAAGCCATCCAAGGCTAATGACTCCAACCGACATTGATAGACCAATCAATGCCAACATCTACAACTCAAACTAACATTAGTAGACCAACTGATGTCGACACCTTCAGCCAGACTGACATCAGCAATCCAATCAACGTCCACACCATTTACCTGACTGACCTTGGTAGACCCACTGATGTCAGTGACTGTGTTTTGAACTAGCAAACTAGAAAGCCATCCAAACAACCCATCTAGACCAAATAGAACCTCCAACCAGCCTTCTATAGCATTTTGAGATACATAGACTTCAAGGAATAGGTACACACCATCTACTTTTCTATTTCTTTAGTCATTTATCATTTCTTCCTTTACAATACTTTTATCTTTAAATAATGGACTGTCATCCCTTAAGGAGTTTCACGCTTTCGGGACCGAGTGCATAGCTTGGTAGTCCACCATAGCCTCTTTTAACATCTTTCTTATTTATGTTTCATTCTTACTGTAGGTGTTTCCTCCACAGCCAAAGAGGAGCTCCCACAAGGCTTGGATACAATGCGCACTAAATCTAGGTAACATCAAACCCATAACCTCTTAACCTTAGTTTCTTTCTCATTTGAATGTAATTAGTGACAATCTAGAGAAACACTTTGATAAGGTTTAAGTATGTCCTTGCCTTCATTGATGATTTATTTAGATACACATGAGTCATCTTCCTTAGGTATAAATATGAAGTTTTAAAAAAGTTTCAAGACAAAAAATTTCTCTTAGATAAAAAATATAAGAATCGTCAATGTACTCTAAATAATAATGGGGGGGTGAGTATGTCAATAATAGATTTGATGAATTTTGCATAGTAGATGGAACTGATTTACAATGTGAAATTCCATATAGTCCTCAACAAAATAGAGTTTTATAACATAATAACATGTCTTTGAAAGAGATGACAAACTATATGATTCACTCTAACTCACCTTCACCATAGTACTTGGTCAAAATAATCAATTGTGTTTACTACATTAAAAATAGGGTTCCCCACAAAGTTATAAAATATATAACTCCCTTTGAAGCTTGGTATAATATGAAATATATAGTTGATTATTTTAGAGTTTTTAGATCTCCAAATATGACCCATATACTTAAGAATAAATTTAAGGATATGGAACCTCAGAGCAAGCCTAACATCTTTAGAGGTTATCTAAATGGTGTCAATGCCTATTGCTTTCTTCATCTAACCACATATGATTTTTTCATCAAGAGAACTATTCACTTTTATGAGAGTTAGAAAGACTCAACACTTGACACTTCTCCCACTTGATCGGAATCATTTAGGTTTGATTCAAATGATTCAAATTAGCCTAAGAAATTTCTAGAGGTTGAAGATACTTATTGTAGTTTTGATAGTGATAGTAGTGATGGGAAATCCTCTCTATCCACATTTGACCACACTTTAGAGGATAATGTTTATCTATATAACTCATCCTCTTCTAGTCCTATTTGGGTTAGATAGACAACACTTATTGTAGGCACATGGTTTAGGGATCCTTTAGATGATAGGAAGACATGTTTAGAGTTTTAGAGTGGGCCACATGATTTACATGCCTTTACCTTAGATCTACAAACTTTTTAAGAGGTTTAAATTATTCTTGAGTTAGAATATTCCTTGTATGAGAATTATAGACCCATAATTAGGAATCATACTTATAATTTGACAATTCTTACTAAGGTAAGAAATATGGTTTGATACATATGGATATATCAAATAAATTATTTAGTACATGGGTTTGTTGACAAGTTTAAAGCATGATTGGTTTCAAAAAGTTTCTAATAGGTTCCATAAATCAACTACATAGATCCCTTTAAATTGGTTTCCAAAATAAACTCTACTAGACTCACAATTGATATTTTTCTATCTAATCATTGGGATGTTCATCAGATGGATGCGAAGAGTTATTTTATTCATAGTGACATTAAGGAGGATAATTACATGGAAAAACCACTTAGATTTTTCAAGGTTATTTACTTTTGTGTAAACTTTTTAAATCCATCTATGGCCTCAAATATGTCACTTAGTCTTGGTATGCCAAGATGGATTCCTTCCTTCTCTCTATAGGATTTACTCAGTGCCATTTAGATCCAAATGTCTATCTCTTATGTATATATGATTCATTTTTTATTATGGATTTATATGCCTTTAATATTTTAAACATTTGGAGATATTACTCATCCATTTTAGTGGTGAAAGAGGATCTTCAAGATTAAATTTTCCATGTCAAACTTGGGATTGTTACGTTACTTCCTTGGGATCCATATTTCTAAGTCTAACTAAAGAACCACTCTTGCATAGCCTAAGTATCCTCTTGATTGACTTGCTCAATTTCACATGGTTAATTGTAATCCAACTATGAATTCCTTTCTATCAAGAGTCAATCTTGAGGTAGATTGTAATTTAGCCCTATCTACTTGACACATACCAAACCTAACATATCATATGTATTTCCCCTAGTATCCAAATTCATGTAGGAATCCCATGAGATTAAATATAAATTAGTTAAGAGGATATTACTTTACATTTAGGGTACCTATAGATGTAGGATTCACTATAGAGATAACCTTGACATCAACTTGATTGGTTATACTGACTTAAACTAGGTTGGTGATATTCAAAATCATAAGTACACTTTAAGTTATAGTTTTTCCATCAGTTTAGGTTTGATTAATTGGCAAATAAAAAAATAGAATGTTATTGATTTATCATATACTGAGGTAGAGTACAAGGGGATATCAATGTTTCCATTGAGGCCATATAGCTTTAGGGGATTCTCACAAAGTCCAGTATCTAATTCAGATGACCTACCATCATTTACTATGAAAACTAGAGTTCTATTTAAATTTACAAAAATCCATTCCAACATCAATGGACCAAACACATAAATATTACCATAAACATTATAAGAGAGCTCATTCCTATGGACATCATCAATCTGATATATTATCAAACAATAGAGCAAACAATAAACATTTTCACCAAACCTTTCATGGAAAGCAAGTATCTTTACTTGTAGAATCTTCTAGAGGTTTGAGATGATACATCATATTCTATGGGGGGAATTATATCCTCTTATTTTATGTCTCATTTATTTTGGAGGGGGTAGGTTTTTCCTTCAAGTATTCTCCTTTTCTCTACTTTATGAGAGATTAGTTTATACATGGGTACCTCATCAAGCCCAGTTTCCAAGACCTAGTTTTTTTACACTTCCCACCTAAGTTATTCTTATGTTGGGTGTTAAATTAGGAGTTATTTATTTTTCATATATTTATTTATTATGGGTTATTTTCCCTCTTTAGAGTTTTCCTACTTTCATGGAGAAATTTGGTCAGGTGTATTATTTGACTGAATGACTAGGAAGTAACTCCCTTGATTGGTTATTCTAGGTATAGAAGTTACTCTTCTATTATAAGGGTATTTGAACACCTTTTGTGGAAGATTTATTAATTCATTCTAGTAGTTTTTACCGCCTTTGTGGAGGAGTTACTTAACACTCTCTTATATGTACATCTCACATTTATTAGATTTTATTAATAAAAGACTTGTATTTTGGCTCCTATTAGTCTGATGAAATATTCTCATATTTATTTCATTTATATTGAAGTTTTGTGTTGTGTTTTTTTGTCTCACAACTATCACAAACCTATGCATCTGTATGACCTGGTGATCTTGGTCATAACTATGATAAATGCCTTATTGAGTATGATGCCAATATGGGCACTTGAGTTCTATTTTAAAATTAGTTATTTTAGGTGTTTAAAAATATTATTTAACTAATTAGTGCCCTAAATTAGTTTTTTGGTCAATTTTTGACACTCTCCAATGATTTCCTAAAAATGAGATAAAACTACCAGTCAATTTTTGTTCACTAAAAGTGTACTTCACTAAGTCTAAATCATTATTGATTCATCCCCAAAGAGGTAGGGTACACTTTATAAGCTAATATAACTTATAATAAATTTATTTTTGCCTTATTTTTTATATTTAGCTTAGGTTGGGCACTTAGGTTGACTGAGATGCCTTTTTGGTTGGATGTTTAACTATACTATTGAAGAGGCTTCTTGTATGATGTCCAAATCTTTATATTGAGTTAAAATTATATTATTTATTCTAATCTCATCTCACTTAGTATATTCAAAATTCAATTAGTGGTATAGGAATTTTAAATTTATATTTATAGTTTTATACTTTACTTATATTGCAAGTTTCCTTTATAAAAGTTAAAATTAACTTTCTTTATTTAATAAAGTTATACAAAATAGAAGTGTGGTGCATTATTTCACTTGGATAATATTTTTGAATGTTTTATCTCTTGTATTATTTTAAGTGTACATTAATTTATACTAGAAATCATATCTTTTCAGGTTTGAAGCTATGTAATATAGTTGTTAGTCAATAATTTCACATACAATGCAACTAGTAATTTTGGAACATATTTTGTTGAAATGTAGCTTAAATTTTAAAATGAAGAAAATATTATTTTCACTCCATAAAATAATTTTTAATTTGGTATTAGATTAACATTCAATAAATATTTTTTTATCCATTATCAAAAGAAATAATGGCTTCAATATATTTTGCTTCCATGAATATTGATGTTTTCGAAGGTCAAAACTTTGAGTATTGGAGAGATTAGTTGATAATCATTACTTTGAGGAAATAAGTTTTTAAGAATGTTATACATGGGTAAAAACCACCTAAATATTTGAATACCTTGAAATAAGAACATAAAATAATAAAAAATGATGAATATGATGAGCATGGTCTTGAGATTAATTGATTTTCATTGATGTCAAGGTGATCTTAGTGCATAATGCATTAATGACAAAGTGATAGGTTCCAAGTGGACTTGAGAGTGCATATCATGCATACAAGACTTTGAGGTGATTTACCATGTTTGATGGTTCATATTGGGTATAATAATTACTTTATGTACTTATGAAATTGAAAATAAACCATCTAAGTAGTCTTGTGAATGTCTAGGTTATCCTAGTCATCTTGGTAGAACTTATTGAGCAAGTACATTGATGACATCAACATTTGCATGTGTGAAAGTATCAAAAGAAAGTGGTCATATGGTTTTGTTTATATTTGTTTGAAGATTAGGTTTAAAATTTAAGGTCTTGATATGATTCAAATAAAAATTTATGGTAGTGCAAAGATTCTCTCCTAAGCATATTTCACTATTTTCCATACTTAGCCATTTTTGCATTAAAAAGTGACCATTAGAATTCAAATATTTAAATTTACAAAGGAAAAAATTAGTATGTAGTATTTTGTTTATAGATTTTTATAATGCATGAATTTTATTATGGTGTAACAAAAATATAAATAACTTCAAAGGTAATCTAGGAAAATTGATTAGGAGGTTTGACTAGTTGTACAATTACATTTGTTGCATGTGAGAGTTGACTATGTTTTTTTTAATGAACTAGAGTGTAAATAAATGATTGTAGAAGTTAAAAATTGACAAAATTTTTTGGTATGAAAATAAAAAATTAAGTATACTCCAAGTAGATCATCCTCAAAGTGATTTGGATTTATGAATATCCATACAGAGGTAGTTATTGCAAGTCAAATTTGAATTTTGTTGACTGTAATTATTATAAGTCTAAGTAGCATTATTGTAGTGGTGTATATGAGCCTTTAGACAATAAATGAAGGAGTATTATTGTTTTTATGATGTTCCTAATGTATTTATATTTCCATACATATGTGGATTATTCCTGAAAATATTATATATAGTTAGTTTGAGCCTCATTTGTGATGATAGTGTTTCTAGGCTAATTAAGCCTAATAGGTCTTTAAGACCTAATGGAGGTTTAAAAATATGAGTGAATGATTTGATGTTTTTAAAAAATGAAAAAGTATCGTAGAGTTTGAAATTAAATTTTTTGAAGTGTTTTGGGTCATTAGTAAGGTCCATTTGGGCCATAGTGGCTCAAAGTGTTCCGTGAAGATGAATTAGGTCTCTATGGGACCTATTGAAGGTTTGACGGATAAAAGAGGTTTCATAAGGTGAGTGAGTGAATTCGAGTGTTGTATGACTTTTTAAACATAAAAAATTCTTGGAGGACATTATGGTCAAGTTTTTAAAATGTTTCCATCTTTTATTAAGGGCTATTAGTATCTAAGTGTAACATGTGGCCTAATGGAGGGCTAATTGCTTAGGTCTAACTTAAGCCTAATGTGTTGGTTTGAGCCATTTGAATTATGGATGACCTAATTAAGTGATGTATATTATATGTAAGATATATAAAGCTATATTTTTATGTTGATCCAAGAATTTAAAGTGTTTTGTCGAACCAATATTGGTTAGAGAAATAATCATGTATAAATAGAAGGCCATTTTGGCCTAATTTTGTTAGTTGGATAATTGGTGTGTGAAGTGAATGGTATGAGAGTTTTTAGAAGGGTAAGAGGACATGAAAAAATTTATAATAACATGTTTAAATTTTCCATAAATATATGATAGTCATGCTAAAGGTAATCAATAAGTTTTGATATTGATTTAAGGCATGATTAGGCTTAGTTTGTGTAGATGCCCTAGAGTAAATAAGTACATTGAATATATATTAGAAGAGTAATGAAAAATATTTGTATGAATAATATTCATGATGTTTCAATACTATATTCACATCTAAAAATATCAGAGTGTGAAGGAGTATTGGCTTCAATATCATGAACTTGTGTATGAAGGGTGTTTGAGTAAAGAAGAGAAAGAGTTGTATGCCTATGTAAGAGGAAAATTTGAAATTATATGAAATAACATCAATTATATGAGGTGGATATTAATTTTTCAAGGTTTTAGATAAATAAAATTCCATAATTAGTTGTGTCAAACATCATATCAAGGGTGGAGATCAGTTTGGAGGTGGTTGAGTTGATGTTTGATCATCTAGGGGTTGGAGTCTCCTTGTTAGTTAGTGATAGCTAAAGGTCTAGTCAGTGCTTAGCCAAATTAAAGGTTGGGTTCTCTTTAATTAGTGTTTTATAGTCTAAATTTAAAAAATATATTTATAGTATAGAATTTTAGAGCTTGTTTTAGTGATTTTTCTCCCCTATGAGGGTTTACCATATAATTAATGTTTTATGTTCTTTGATCTTGAATTGTTTTCTTTGTTCATTATAATGAATGGTTTATATGCTTCATGAATGCTTATTTTGAATTATTAAGAGTTTGAAGAAATAGAATAGAATTTAATTTTATTGCATCACTAATTCAACCCCCCTCTTAGTGATTGTGCTTCCAATAATTAGTATCATAGCAGGTCCTTCACGAAGGCTTGTTAGGTATGAAGCTGGTCCTTAAAGTACAAAATGGATAGGCAACTAAGAAAAGAGAATCATAAATCAAGATTGATGATCAAAAGTCTTAAATATTATATTATTATTTTGTGACAAGGAGGAGTAACTCTAATTCCAAGGAAGATGAATATGAAATGATCATCAAAAGTCTTAAAGAGCAGGTCAAGTCCTTAATGGAATACAAAGGAAAGGTGAGTCATCTTAAAACCATGTATGATATAATGATTTAAATAGTAAAAGAAGACAATATGACTATTAATGATCTTAATAATTAGTTAAAGGATGAAAATTAAAGTTTAAGGTCAAAGAAGACCGAGTTTGATCAGTTGAAAACTAAGCTAGGCTCCTTGAAGGTTGAGCATGAGAAGTTAGTGGTAAAAATGAGTAAGGTTGATTAAGAGAAATTAGATCAGATCAATAAAGATGATATCATGAATAAAAAGGTGAGAATACTAGTAATGTAGCCCAATACTATGAGGTTTGTAAATTTATCTCATAGTCAATGTTAAGCTTGCAATCAATTTGGTCGCATTGCAAGAGATTGTAAAAGGAGAGGTAACCTATCAAAAGAAGATAAAAACCATCATAAAGAAAAAGGTATGAATGATATTATTTGTTTTAGGTGTCATAGAATTGGTCATATTTAAAAATATTATAATAATAAGTTTAATGAGTTCTTAAGGAAAAATAAGGTGTATGGATCTCCTATTGTGCTAAGAAGAGGTCATACATGGATATGGAGACCTAAAACTATAAAGAGATATTAGACTAAGACCAAGGATGAATTTTTTATTTAGCATATTAGTTAAGATGGGTTCTTTTGGTATATATGAAGGAAAGATAAGATTATTATTTATCAGGGTGTGTTGACAAGGGAGTCAAAGAGAAGATGGATGAGCCAATCAAGCCTATGAGGAGGCTTAGGAAAGACAAGAAAATTAGTGAGAGTATCAAGATTTGGGAATATCATAAGTTTTGGGTGTTTTGAGTTCCTTTATAGGTGAATTGTATCTATTATGATTCATAGAGGAATTACTCAATCATTTTAAGAATCATGAAATGGTGTTGCAAGGTTGATAAGTGAGTGACTAGTCAATGGGTCAAGGTATGTTCTTTGTTTTGATATGTATATAGTTGAGTATGGATTATCTAAATTGGTTTCAATATTTTAAAAGATGTATATGACCTATTTAGAGCTATGAGAAGTGATTTAAAAGTCTAAAGTTATTTTTGGAAGAAGATCTTACTTTGAGTGTCCTTGGTTGGCATAAGGGTTATCAAAAGAAAAAAACCCTTGACATGGTGTATCCAAGATTTTATAATGATTTGGATCACCAAAATTGGTGAGTAGGTATAAAATGATGATAAATAAGTGTTAAATTAGGTTATGTTGTGATATCCCTTAGTGTAAAGGTATGAGAATTTTAGTTATGTATCTTTGTTTCTAATATACCTCTTTGAAGTGACCTAGGAAAGGAGTATATTTTCTTATGAAAGAGAGAGATCCTTGAAGGGATAATATTGTGAAGGTTAGTTCAAATTTATGTATAAAAAATCTATGGATGAAATTAGATTTCATTTGTAGATGGCCTAATGATGTAGTTTGTTCAGGTTGGTAGCTTGAAGAGCTCTTATAGGCATGGATTTAGGTAAGTTTACTTGCTTTGAGCATGTTCTTATTCCTTAGATTAGTTGTGGTTGTTTTATTCATATGATAATTTTTTAATACCATTGAAATAGGTTATTTGAGCTAAGAAGATTAGCATTTTATATAGTTGTCTCATGAAGGATGTTGGATAGTTGTAGTAGCCTATGTGTGGATGCAAACTCCTCTATTCAAGGTATGTTCTTGTAAGAAAGTTTGAATGCATATGTTTCCAATATTTTAGTTTTGTTTAGGTGTAATATTGAGCTAGGGGGGATATAACTAAGGTTTATTGAGAAGTATGTGAAGTTTGGGCATGTTTCCTATATCTAAGAAGTCAATGAGCAATTTAGATAGAGGTATGTTATCTTCAATTGATAATATGTAAGGTATGCATATAGCGAGGGGAGTATATGTGAGATTTTTCAATTATAAGGAGATTTTGTGGTTGATTATGGTTTGAGAATAGGTTATATGAGATGAGCATGATGTTAAAGGGAACTTTATTTCTCTGTGAGCAGTTTGTCAAGTCTAAAGATCAAGTTGGCATGTTAAGGAAGAGACCCTTTGTAATTAATGTCAAAAAGGGAGAGAGATCAAAATGAAGGATTTATTCACTTTAGGAGAGATCATTATAAAATATGTTTTACAATAATGACAAAGGTGGAGATTATTGATCATGATATTGAGATGCATTGATTATCCTTATTGTCAAGGTGATCTTAGTATATAATGCATTAATGATAATGTGATAGGTTCCAAATGGATTTGAGAGTGCATATCATGTATGCAAGACTTTTATGTGATTTACCATGTTTGAGGGGTTGTAAGGGGTGTAACATGTACCTGGTGTACTTATTTAAGTGAAATAAATCAATCTAATTAGTCTTATAAATGTTTAAATTATCCTAATCACATTACCATAACTTCCTAAGTAAGCATATTTATGACATCAACATTCACATGTGTGAAGGTGTTAGAAGAAAGTGGTAACATGGGTTTGTTCAAATTTGTGCATAGATAATGTGTTTAAAATTTTAGATCTTAACATGATTTATATAAAAATTTATGGCAGTGCAAAGTTGTTATCTCTAGTATATTTCATTGTTTTCCATACTTAGCCATTTTTGCATTAAAAAGTGACCATTGTAATTCAAAGATTTCAATTTATAAAGGAAAACTAGTCTATACTATTTTTTTTATAACTTTTGATAATGGATAAATTTTATGATGTTGTAAAAATAAAAATTATAAATACCTTCACAAGGTCAATCCATGAAAATTTATTAAGAGGTTTTAATGGTCTTATAATTGCATTTATTGCACATGAGAGTTGACTACTGGTTGATTGTGTTTTTTTTGAATGAACTAGAGTGCAAAGAAATTATTGTATAAGTAAAATATTGATCAAGACTTTTTGGTATAAAAAAATGAATTATAATCCATTTATATAATACTCAAAGTGATTTGGAGTTTTGAATGTCTATATAGGTGTAGTTATTACAGGTCAAAATTGATTTTTATTGACTGTAATTATTGTAGGTATGAGTAGTCTTCTTGTAGTGGTGTTTTTGAGCCTTTAGAAGATGTATTAATGTGTATTATTGTTTGTATTGTGTTATTTAAGTTTTTATTTTTCCATCCATATGTGTATTGTTCCTAGAAAGTTTATATACAATTAGTTTGAGCCTCATTTGTGAAGACATTGTTTCTAGGCTAATTAAGCCTAATAGGTCTTAAAGACCTAACGGAGGTTTCTGAATATGAGAAAATTATTTGATGTTTGTTAATCATGGATAAGGATCATATAGGATTTAATTAAATTTTTTAAAGTGGTTTGGGTCATTGGTAAGGGTCATCTGGGCCATAGTGGCTCAAAGTGTTTTGTGAAGGTGAATTAGGTCTCCATGGGAGCTATTGAAGGCTTGAGGGCTAAAAGAGGTTTCATAAGGTGATTGAGTGACTTGGAGTGTTGTATGACTTTTTAAACATATAAAAGTATTTTATTAACTTTATTCAAGTGTTCAAAAGGTTTCCATCTTTGGTTAAGGGCTATTGGTATCTAAGTGTAACATGTGACCTAATGGAGGGATAATTGCTTAGGTCTAGCTTAAGCCTATTGTGTTAGTTTGAGCCATTTAATGCATGGAAAACCTAATGAAGTGATGTATATTTTATGTAATGTTTACAAAGATATATTTTTATGTTGATATAATAATTTAAAGCATTTTGGCCTATGAAGATTGGTTTGATAAAGAATCATGTATAAGTAGAAGGCTATTTTGGCCTAATTATTTTAGTTAGACAATTGGTGAGTGAAGCAAATGGTATGAGATTTTTAAAAAGGGTAAGAATCCATGAAAAAAATTACAATAACATTTTGAAATTTTCATGAAGATATGATAGTGATGCTAAAGGTAATCAATAATTTTTTGTATTGACTTAAAGCATGATTATGCCTAGTTTGTCTAGATGACATAGAGTGAAGAAGTGCATTGAATATTGTTAGAAGAGTAGTGCAGTGGATATGTATGACTGATATTCATGATTTTTAAATAATTTATTTAAATATAATAATACTATAGTGTGAAGGAGGAGTGGGTTCAATATCAAGAGCTTGTGTATGAGGGGTGTTTGAGTAAAGAAGAGAAAGAGTTGTTGTATGCCTATGTAAGAGGCAGATTTGATTTTATATGAACTACCATCAGTTGTATGAGGTGGTGAGGAAGGTTTGAATGTGTTATATCAAGATAATTCCATAATAATGTGTGTTAGACATTATATCAAAGGTGGGGATCAGTTTGGAGGTGATTGATTTTTTCTTGATCATCTAGGTGTTGTATCCTCCTTGCTAGTTGGTGCTAACTAAAGTTCTAGTGGGTTCTTGACCAAATTGAGGGGTGAGTGCTCTTGATCATTAGGTTCTGGTATAAATTGAATAAATACCTTTGTAGGATAGTATTCCAAATGTTTTTTTGGTGGGTTTTCTCCCCTATGAGGGTTTCCCACATTATTTATGTGTTGTGTTATTTGTTCTTGCATTATTTTCCTTGGTCATTACAATGACTGGTCTATATACTTCATGAATGCTTATGTTGAATGATTAAGAGTTTGAATAATTAGAATTGAATTTTATTTTATTTCATCATTAATTCACCCCCACCTCTTAGTGATTGTGATTCTAACACAAAAAAAGGGAGATGCACAAGATTTATTCTATATTCAAAGTGCCATAAACCCTAACATTTATCCCAAAAAAAAATCAGGATGAAAGAAAGCTCATGATGTATGGAATACCTTGGATAGTTTATATAATTTATATATTAAGGTGAGATAAGCAAAAATACTAACCCTTAAAATTAATTTTGATAATATTTTAATGTTAGATTATGAAGGAGTGGGAGAATATTTCATAAATGTAAATGATTTAATTCATATAATGAGAGTTTATGGAGAAATTATACAAGATAGTGTTATAGTAAGTTCTATTAGAGATATTTAATCTAGATGTGGCTACATATTTGGATCATTATTAAATAATTTAAGTACATGAACACTATAAATTTTGATTATTTAGTGATTTATCTCTTGTCTCATGGAGATAAGATGAGACTATATGTAGGAGATCTAAAACATGGCCTAGAATAGGAACTTGAAACCAAGGTAAAGATTTAAACTAAAAAGAGATAAAAATAAAAATAGTGGTGAACGTAGTTTAAAAAAATCAAATCCATAGGTAAAATTTGAATATAAATGCTTAGGTAAGATCAATAAAAACTTGTCATTAAAGTAAACAACCAAGACACATGATAAAATACTATAGGATACTAACAACTAAAAAATAAGCTAATCATGAGAGGGAAGAGATGTATTTTAAATATACAAAAAAAAGTGATTTTAAATATGATTGATATTATTTTATCACATGTGTTTTTTGAATAAATGATGGAAATAATTTTTTGTATCTTGATTTAGGTTACTCAAATTACATGAAAAATCACAAAGGTAGTTTCAACATGTTAGATGATTCCTTCAAAATCCATGTGCAAGTATGAGATGTAAATTACATATAATTTTAAGGAAATGGAAGAATTAAAATAACCAAAAATAAATGAAAGGGTGATATATATAATCCTATCAGTATTATTAATAATTTTACAAGTTATTATGATGAAGATAAGACATTCAAGTTTTATAATCCTACTAGTAAATCCATGATTGTTTATAGCACAATTGTAACTTTTTTGAAAATGATGTGTATGATGATTATGACCGTGTATATACATGAATAATAAATTAATTTTTTAATGCTATTTAAATTTATTTTTATGGATTTTAAATTTTGACACAGGTTTCTAGTTCAACATGAAATTATACTAGCTCTTTATAAGAGACTAGTCATCCATCTATATCAACACTAAATAAGAATAATAATTTGTTTAATACTAATTAAACAAATAATTAATTTTATAAAAATTAATATAAGATAATAAAAATGTTTAAAAAATATGAATACAACTTATTTGATGATGCTTAGGATGAAAATACAAGGTTTTCATTATCATATATGATTAGTGAACCTACAAGTTATATAGAAACTAATCAAAGAAAGAATGGGTTATTGTTATGAAATTAGAGATGGATTAAATTGATCCAAGTTAGACATGTAATTTATTTCATTATGATTTGAATAAATATCTATTATTTACAAATTGAGTCTAGAAGACTAAAGTTATAAATGATGTCACAATTGACAAGCTAGAAGTTAGACAATTTGTAACTGGATTTGCACAAACATATGGGGTTGAATATGAGGAAACTTATGCACTATATAAAATAAAGATAATATAAGACTAATTATTTATATATATTCTCATAAAGGATGGAACATACATCAAATTTATATCAAAATTGTATTCCTAAATGGAGTGATTCAAGAAGTATATGTGGGGCATCCACAAGGTTTTGAGGTAAAAGGTAAATAAGTTTGGGTATATAAGTTGAAAAAAGATATTTATGGGCTGAATAAAGCTCCAATATATTGGTACTAAATAATTTATAACTTTTTATTATATAAATTCTTTTTAATAAGTATAAATGAACCAAATATTTACATATATACATCTAATTTTAATGTTTTATATGTTTGTTTCTATGTAGATGACTTCACCTTTACAAGTAGCTCTATGGAGATGTTGAATATATTAAAGGAAGATTAAAAAAAAATATGAATTTAATATTATCTTATTAGATTTATAAATTAATTTATTGTCATGTATTTCCATCAAAATAAAGAGGAAGTATTCATTTATCAAGCCAAGTATGGCCAATACATGTTAAACAAGTATAATATTCAAGATTCGAAGCCCACATACACTATAATTCTAAGTGGATAGAATAGTATGAAGGAAGATTTAATTCCTTGAGATTATAAAAAAAATTATAATAAATATTTTAAATATTATATATCTCATTATTATAAGACGTGATACCAGTTATGTGGTTTCACTAGTTTCTATATTTATGGGTAAACCATCATACAAGTATTTACAAGAAATGAAGATAATTTTTAGATATGTAAGAGGTAATTATAGTAATGATATTAATTTAAAACCCAAAAGTTAATTATGTATAATTGGATACCTATATTTATATTAAGGAGTATCTTTTGATGGTAAGATGTTAAATTCAAGTTATTAATTCACACCAGGAAGTGGGTTGTTTTATTGGTCTTCAAAGAAACAAGTTGTAGTTGCACTATCCTATACTGAAATTGAATATAAAAAATTTAAATCATATTTAAAATAATTAATATGTATTATAATACTCTTGGATGATTTCATAGAGGCTCAACTTGATCCAACAAAGATATTTTATGATAACAATAGGGTAATATAATTAACCAAGAATCTAATTTTCCTTGATAGAACCAAAAAAATTGAACTTAAACATAATTTTTTCAGATATATGGTAAATTATAATAAAATTTTAATTAATTATTGATAATTTAATATAATTTTTATGATATAGTCACCAAAGGATTGAATAAGTAGTTTCATGGAAGATTTAAGATGTTATGTATTTCACCTCTTTGCATCAAAGGGGGGAATGTTGAGTATGATGCCAATATGGGAACTTGAGTTATATTTTTATAATTAGTTTATTTTAGTTTTATATGTGTTTATGATGTTTATTTTATTTATTTATGTCATAAATTAGTTGTTTGGTCAATTTTGGACTCTTTCTAGTGATTTCATAAAAACTGTTAAAACTCCTAGTTAACTTTAGTTAATTATAATTCATAAAAAAATATACTTATTTGAGTATAAATAATTATGAATTCATCACTAAATATGTGTATAAAATTTTATAAGTTAATATAATTGATAATAAAGTTATTTTGATCTTATCTTTTACATTTGGTTTAGTTTAGGTGCCTAGGTTGACTAGTATGCTTTCTTGGTTGTTGTAGTCATATAAAATGTACAAATTAGTAGTTTAAGTGTGGCTTGTGACACCTTATATATATCTCCTTTTTTCATACTCTCATGACCCTTATAGACACCTTTTTTCTCATTTCCAGTCTTTCATAGACTTTTGAATGTTTTTTCCACCTCAACCAAGCTATTTTTTCCAATCTAATTCTACTCCCCCATGTTCCAAGCCTATAAGATATGAGTATCATACATGTACTATAGTGTTAGACCATAGGGTGTCCCATTTTAGGTACTCTTTTCGATTTGCAATTTGAGCCTAAACAATTATTTTCATTTGAATCCTATCCTTCATTATGTCAACTTAACATGAATGCATCTAACTCATGACCAATAGTTCCCTATAAAATCCCACTCAAAGTTAATTTACAAAGGGGAGGTGAAAATTATTAAAAATCAAGAAATAATAAAAGAAAAATACTAAGTAAAACTTCCCTATTCTCTGCATACAATCATGCAACATAGCTAAAAACACACTCAAACCTTCATACCCAACCCTAACCACATCAAACACTCTCAATTTGGCATTTTTCATCTACATGACACTATTTCAAAAATAAAATTAGGTGGGAGAACTACATATGGCTTGATCCTTCTTCAAAGTATTGTTATGTAGGCAACATGCCTAGATAAAGGGTGTGGATCACACATTAAATGCATCTTACACACACTAACCCACCTTTTCAAGTGATTCAAATCCTATTTATCAAATCATGATGGAGAGTTAGGGTTTGAATATTACATCATCTCTATAGTCATTTTTGTGGACATTCAACACTCAATATTTCATAGGCATACTCACAAAAGAATAATGCAAATAACCTAGAAAGTTTAGGTCTCTATGACCAGTTTAGATAATAGCGGTAAGAGTAGACTATAATGTTAAAACCTAAAGTGTCCTATTTTTATAATTTTTATCCTTTTGATAAATGAAAGATAGATTCTAATTTATGACACTATCCTAGTCTTACACCACCAGTTTCAAACCCTATCTCAGCCATCTCAACTTATTTCTAGCTAAGTCATTATTTCTCTTTATTTATTGATATCATTAAAAAGGTAAAAAGGATAGATAAATTATAAAAATTAGGATTGTAATTATTGAAATATTATTTAATAATTTAATAATCCATACACTTAACTAAAATAGGAATAAAACGTCATTATTCCTAAAATTGTTAAACCATTCGGTGAACTTGACTTACTTCATTTGCACACAAAAAACCCTAGGGAAAATTACTTGATGATTTTTCCAATATTTTTATTATTTTTATTTCATATATAAATCATAAATTTCTATTTAATTTTTAAAATTTAGCATAACAATTTTTTTAAAAATCTTTCAAACCCTAGTTGAATTTATGAGGTCCCTTTTCTTTTGAGGTATCATCTTACATCCAAATCATATTTCACCTAAAAAGCAAAAATGGATTTCACTCATTTAAAAAAAAATCTTGAAAACAATAGAGATTCCATAATTAGTCCTTTCATGTATATGAATGATGAAGTTTACTATATGTTAATGAAAAGCTTCATTCTTTCCCTTTCATGCTTACTTACTATAATATGGGATGCCATTAAGAAATTTATTGCTAAACATGTTATGATACCTTTATTTCAAAGAAATTTTTAGTTTTCTTTAATACACGGTTTCATTACATACTTTCTCCCTCTTATGTGAAGTAATATTCAACTCTATCTTGCTAAACATATTAGAAATGTCATATCAGAAGTCAATTTTTTTTATGTATTAGTGCATAGTTCCATTCTCTCCATCCCTTGTCTTTTATCTCTCATGTGGAATCATTTTCAACTCTATCTTTCTAAACATATTAGAAATGTCATATCACAATTCAAAGTTTTTTATGCATTAGTGCATATTTCCATGCTCTCTATCATTTGTATGCTATATCTCATGTGTAATGTTATTTACAATCATATTGGTATACAGCTTATAACTTCATTTACATGCATTTTATCCCACATATATGGTTTCTACCTAGATGATAAAAATCTTTGGCTACTTTTGAATATTTCCCTATCACTACTAGACACAAGAAAACACTATAAGCTATATCTATCCCTCCTCCCTTCAAACTTGGTACATCTAGCTCTTATCCCATACCTACTATTAGCTTTATGCCTATGGTAGATCATGTGGCACATGCTATCACACAAGTTTATGAAGATAGGCAAGTTGATTACACCCATAGATATAGCTTTATCACTTAGGTTATCACCCCTTCTAATATAGTTTCAATTCTTGAGCTCCTTCAATAATTAGATGTTTACAAATATGTGTTATATGTAACCCTTTATAATACTATAATTCTTATTTCCACTGAACCAACTAATGTTGCCTCTATCCTCAACACAATGCAATGGACCGAAGAGCATATTTCCTTTGAGAAAGAAGATTTACCCCTAAGCCACATCAGTGAATAAAATCTACCTATGTATATTCAATTAAGAATTAATGATGTAGGGGTTAAAAGAGTGTTAGTTAATAATGGTTTAGGACTCAACATTTACAAAATTTCTTTTCTTAAACATCTTAAAATATAACCTCAATATCTAGACCATTCTTACATGAACATCAAAGGTTTTGACAACATTCCATAAAATATCATGGGTTAAATAACACTTAATCTTACTTTATGACCAAAGACATTGACAACTACCTACCAAGTCATGCCAAATGACCTCAATTATAATTTATTACTTGGTCAGCCTTAGATTCATGATATGTATGCAGTCCCCTCTACACTCCATGCTTGTCTAAAATTTAGTCACAAAGACTACATCTACACATGCCCAATAGACAATGAACCTTTTAAATACTACCAGGTTATTGAATTTCCAGAAAATTACATTCCATACTTTAATCTTAGTAATATACCTATAAAACTTACTACTCATAATGTACCCTTAGACCATGCAACACATTAAAAGATTCTAAGTGATATAATAACACCAATACTAAATCACCAATTTACCTCCCCTTTTTCACTTAAATGGCTTAATAAGATGGGATATCATGATAAAGGTCTTGGAAAACATGAACAAGGAATCATCAATCCTATTAAGGCATCCACATAACATGGAAAGTAGGGACTAGGATATTAGCTTACCCTCCTTCATGATAAACCTTCTTCCACTACTTCAAAGCATATAATTTTTTTCCACCCATTGCATTTGTAAACCATACAGTTAATCATACTTCTACATTATCATTAGTTTATTCTGATCTCATTGATGATATAGTTTCACTAGATATGGTTACATTAGATGAATTTTCTAATGATTAATCCCTCCTATAATTTATCAGATCATATGAGAACCTCCCATCTTTCTATTATAAAAATATATTTCATCATCACACAAATGCCAATGCTTACTTCAACTAAAATTTAAATTCTTCCTAGGATATACCATTTGATTCAAATGATACTATTCCTACAAACTCATACACACTAGATCATTCAACATTCATTAATGAGGAAACATTTGATTTTAATTTTTTAATTGATCAGGATCCTTGTATTTTCTTATTAGCCATTACCCTATGAAAGGAACATGATATAAATTCTCATCAAACATAGATAGATTTTCTAAAACTCATTACTTGGTCTTACTTAGATATGCCAATAATTGATACATCTATAGCAGTCCATCAGATTCCATTATAGCCTATTATTAAACTAGTTAACCAAAAAATTCTCAAAATACATCATAAGGTTTCTCTCTTAGTCAAAGACAATATTCAACACCTCTTAGATGTTGGTTTCATTCACCTAGTAACACACCATGAATGGATTTCTAATATAGTCCCTATGGTTAAACCCAATAGACAAATTCAATGTTGTTTCAATTCTTGAGATTTAAATAAATCATGCCCAAAAGATGGTTTTCCCTTATATAATATTGACATGATCATATATTCCATATCATGGTTTGAAATCTTATCATTTATGGATGGCTTTGTAAGATACAATAAAATTAAAATCACTAAATAAGATCAAGAGAAAACATCTTTTACAACACTTTAGGGTACATTTTGTTACATTGTCATGCCTTTTGGATTATAAAATGTCAGAGCCACATATCAGCGTACTATGATGCATATATATCATGACTTGGCTCACCACACTATTAAGGATTATGTCGATGATAAATTATCCAAATTCAAATAATGACAACATCACACCATTTATTTTTGATAGATTTTTTAGTGACTCAAGTGATACATTATTTGATTAAACCCAAAGAAATGTGTGTTAGGAGTTACATCAAGAAAACTCTTAGGTTTCACTATTTCTCAGTGTGGTATAGAGGTTAACCCTAAGAAATTAAAAGCCACTGTTAACATTCCACCTCCCATAAAATTAAAATAACTTTGATCCTTAGAAGGCAAGATCTAAGCAATCTGCCATTTTGTAGCTTAGCTTGATGATAAAACTTAGTCATTCACTTGATTATTAAATAAAGATAAAAAGTTTATTTGGGACCAAGAATTTTAATAAATCTTTGACATAGTCAAACAATATATTTTTGATCCACATATTCTAATATCACCTATACCTAATAGGCCTCTCTTACTATATATCTCAATAATAGATCATGCATTAGGAGCAGTCTTAACACAACACAATGATTAACATACTAAGTGAGTAGTTTATTACATCAGTCACACATTAGTTGATTACAAAAAAAAAATCATGATGGAAAAACTATCTAGCATATGTTATTTCCACACAAAAACTTTGGCATTACATGATAAATAATAAGACTCAAGTTGTCACAAAAGCAGACCCCTTGAAGTTTCTAATGGAAAAACCACATCTCTCTAGTTACATCATAAAATGGGCCATGTTATTAACATAATTTTACTTAAAGATAGTTCTAATAAAATAAATAAAGGGCCAAATCAATCTTGGATAGTCGTGCCACTCTTGGACACTAATCCTATTAGTGACACATCTAGAGATGATTTTATTGCCTATTCTACTCATTTTGACACTTGGACCATGTTCTTTGATGGTTCTCAATGTGCATTCAGAGTAGGGGAAAGCATTATCTTTATTGACCTCTTGGTCACATAGTTCCTATTGCATATTGATTAATCTTCTCCTATACCAATAACACCATAGAATAAGGCACTTATCTTAGGTCTCTTTGCCACCCAATCTCTCCAAATTAGATCTATTCAAGTCTTCATTGATTCTCAACTTATGGTCAATTATGTCAATGATGTTTATCAGATAAAATAATATCTTATCCCATATTGTAATATGTTACAATGTTTATCATCATAGTCTACTACTTTTTTATATAAAGTATACCGCAAAAAGACAACTGACACATAGATGCAATGGCAAGTGTTACATCTATGATTTATATAGACATCATTGATGATAAATCTATTTTTACAATTAAATAGTTATGTTTTACATCAATATCTAGCATATATTTGATTTCCCTTTTCATCTTAGCCACTACACATAGTTTTGTAATTCTAGAGTAGTTCTTTGATAGCTATAACTTTCTAAACAAATATATTACTCCAAATACTTTTTCATGAAATGACAAATGAA
This sequence comes from Torreya grandis, assembly GCA_037957365.1. NCBI lineage: Eukaryota > Viridiplantae > Streptophyta > Pinopsida > Cupressales > Taxaceae > Torreya > Torreya grandis. Next base: position 2,888,022 of record JARHVA010001576.1, read on the forward strand.
AGTTACACAAACAATCACTCCATTATGTAATAATTGGTAGAGACATTTTTAAGTGATCCTTTGATGGATAATTGATTCGATGCTTGACTTTAACATAAGCCAAAATTAATCTTACAGAGATACACAATGGTGAGTGTGGCAGTCATTTTAGTGGAAAGACCATGTCACACAAATTTATTCAATAGGGGTACTACTGGCCCACCATGGAAGATGAATGTTCACAATACACAAAGCTATGTGATAAATGTCAATGACATAGTAACCTACAACATGCACCATCACAAAAATTGTAGCCTATCATCTCTCCATGGCCATTTCTATTATGGGGATTTGATCTTATTGGAAAGATAAGCCCTAAGTCTACCGACATACATAAGTTCATCATTATAGCTACAAAATAATTTACAAAGTGGGTAGAAGCCATTCCACTTTAATCTACCATAGGTGAAGACATTTTTATCTTTTTCATGACTCATATTATTTCATGCTTCAGCTTAACTATAGATATCATTTTTGATAATGAAACATCATTCAAGAACAAGACTATCAAAAAAAATTGCATAAAATATAAGATTAAACACACATTCTCCACTCCATACTACCCATAAGGAAATGGTCAAGTAGAGGCTACCAATAAAACCATTAACAATAATTTGAGAAAAATCATAACCAAATTTGAAGAGGATTGACATAATCAAATAGTTTTTGCATTATGGTATTATCTCAAAAGTATTTGTATGCCCATAAGAGCCACTCTTTATTCACTCATTTATGGCATATAGGTAGTTTTTCCATTGGAATTAGAAATCACATATTTTCATGTATCCCTTAAAGGTATCCTCACAGATGACCAATATTATGAAAAGCATCTACACCAGCTCAAATAGTGAGATTATACATGCATTGAAGAAGCTAAACATCTTAGAAACTACCAGTAACATATATAATGATCCTCCAACAAATGAGTTCACACCAGAGAGTTCAAAGTTAATGATCTCATTCCCAAGGAAAATATTTTCAATGTCAATGCCAAATAATAAATTAAAGGAAAATTCAAGTTGAATTGTCTAGGTACATACCTCATTATCAAAATTATTATCCTTAAATTGTATCATATAACCTCATTTTAAAGTAAGAAACTAAAAAATCTAATGAATATTATGCATATATGTAGATTCCATACATATTATTTCATTACACACATTTTACTGTACATAATTTCTTTTTGCTTACTTATACATAGTTTCTTAGATTACTTGTACATAGCTTCTTTTCAAATTTTTATACATAGTTTCCTTATGATTTCTTGTACATATGTTATTAAAAAAATAACAAAAATAAAATAATAGGTCAAAATACAAAAACATTCAAGTAACTCAAACACCAAATACATTTAAATTGTATGCATTATCCATGTTTTACATTTCTACTACCATGATAGACTTGCATTTTATTGTTCTATGCTATTATTTATAAATTTATGTACATTACCATGATTCACTTGATCTTATTTTTGTGCATGCAGTAACACCTGGTTCCTTGATTACTTCATTCTACCCATTGAGGGGGCATCTTACTTCTACATTTGAGACACACATCAATATATCTACCCACCGGGACATCTTATACATGACTACACCATCCAAGTTATGTCATTCCTACACCACACACTCTATTTATCATGATGATGTATATTACTTACTATCTTATAAAGATTATTATTTTGACATTCACTAGTATATAGCACTTATGTATTTCTTAGAATCTACCTCATCTTGTACTACATGTTTTGCATACTTTTACTTCTTTCTTTGATTAGTTAGATGAAATTGTATTTCCTACATTTACATGCTTTCCTTTTTTATTCTGAGTAGCTAGATATGATTGCATTTATTAGTTCTTATGTTGTCTCTTGTTTGTGCCTTGGGACATTTGTCAATGTCATTTGCTTCTACTCTTCTATGTGCTTGTGGACCTCATGCCAACCTTTATTTTTTTTAATTGTATATGTATGTGGTATTTGAACATTATTTTTATGCTTGGTTTCCCATTTTGAGTGACATGTGCCCATGTCCCTTGGTTTTTTGGCCCCTTGGCCTCTTTTGTATTCTTCTTGATTCTTGCCTTGTATGCTTGTTTATTTATTTTCTTCTCACTTATTTTCAATGCCATAATCCATATCATGCATTATATTGATATTTTGGATGCCATGATGGACATCATACTCCATCCATCCTTGGAAAATAATAATTAATAAATACCCAGATTTCCAAATTTAGTCCACTATATTGCACATGATATTACATTATTACATCTATCTAGGCATACCCCTAATAATCTCCAATACAAACTATGCTATATCTTCAGACATGTTTTTTATTATCTTTACTATATCATATATTTTTAATCATAACACACTTGTAGGGATTTTTATTTTTGAGGGTAATTATTGTATGGTCTTCATTCCTACCCTTAGAAGAGGGGACAATAAACAAGTGTTTTTTCATAGATATCATAGCCTTCTACAAGTAAAATATTAGTTTTCAAAAAACTTAAAGCAACAACTAAAATTTAAACTAGGTAGAACAGACTAGAAGCATAGTGATGAACATAGAATAGTGATAAAAAATAATAAAGGAAAAGAGTGTCATACTTGGATTACAACATTGGAAAAAAAGTGTCCTATTTTTGGCACTCCTATCTAAAGAGTAGAAAAACCAAAATTTCTAGAAACAAATAGAAAGGTAAGGATAGTTACAATTTTATTAGCTATAGATTAGTTTAGATTCAATAATTTTAGCATAGTTTTTCTTAGAGAATCTAGATATAGGGGCCATCATGCATGGCATGATGGATCTCACTTCCAATTTAATATTGGGTAGTTGGTACAACTTCCAAATCAAAATCCATGTTACAAACATTAGTGATTGGGGGTAATGTGTGTATCAAATTTTCCTTCCTTTATTCCCAATTCATTGTATTACCTAATTATTCTTAGTAGTTGTGTGCCTTGTTCCATCTACAGTTGGTTGGCATCATTTTAGAGTGGCTTTCATATAAACCTAGTTCCTAGTTTTAGAGTGGCTTTCATACAAGTCTAATTTACACCTTTTAGAGTGGACAAGATTGTCTTAGTTTTTAATACACATTCAGCTATCCATGCCACATTGTTATCTTATAGATCATTCATGGGATTCATGAGCCATCTCATATGGCACACATTCATGCTGATATCAGTTCATAGTTTTGCACTTCATGGGAAATGATGGAGCCTAAATACCAGCTATACTTTGTATTCCTAAACCACCTACTCAAAGGGATTAGACACATAGTCCAAACATCAATCAATACATACATGATCATAGAGCTTCACTTAGTGGGAAACAATATAGTGAAAGGGCCAACCTTTGTATTCTTGATCTACTCTTAGGGAATTAAGAACTTAGATCCATTTTTGATATTACTCTTAATACAACACATACCCAACATCACTCAACGTCACAATAGATTTAAACTTCACATTGTGTTCTTTCTATACACATTCAACATCACATATCTTTAGGGGATTCACCCTTGTAAGTCTAGGTACACTTTCTATTTTTCCTTTATCCTAATATTTAACTTTAATACATCACTAGAATAAGGGGAGTTAAATGTAGTCATATAAAATGTCTAAATTGGTAGTTTGAGTATGGATTGTAACACCTTATCCATATCTCCTTTTTGCATGCACTCATGACCCTTCGAGATACCTTTTTGCTCATTTGAAGTCTTATATAGACTTCTAAATGGTCATTCTACCTTATCTAAGCTACCTTTCCTAGGCTAATTCTATCCCCTAAGGTCCCAAGAATGTAGGATAAGAGCACCATGCCTAGACTATAGCACTAGACCCTAGGGTGTCCTATTTCAAAAGTTCTTTCCACTTTATAATTTGAGCCCAAATCATCATTTTCATCTAATTCCTATCCTTCATTATGTTATCCTATCATGAATGAATATAAAAAATGACCAATAGTTCTCTATAAAATCCTAATCAAATTTCATTTACAAAGGGGAGGTGATAAATCTTACAAATCAAAAAGAATACAAGAAAACTACAAAGACAAACTTCCCTATTTTTTGCATACAGTCACCCAACATAGATGTAAACACATTCAAACCCTAATATTAGTCCTTAGCCACCTCAAGTAATATTAATTTGGAATTTTTCCATCCACATCACACTATTTTATAAATCACATTAGGTGGGAGAACTACAGATATCTTGATCCCTCTTCAAAGTATTGGTATGTAGGTAGCATGCCCACACAAGGGGTTTGGATCACATGTTTAGTGCATATTACAAATACTAAACCCTCTTTTTCAAGTGATTCAAATCCCATTTATCAAAACATGATGGAGGGTTAGGGTTTGAATATTAAATCATCTCTATAGTGATCTATATCAATATTTAACACTCAAGATTTCATATGCAGGCTCACACAGGAACAATGCAAATAACCCAAAAAGTTTAGGTCTCTGTGACTAGTTTGGATAATAGTCATAGGAGTGGATTAAAACATAAAACCTTGAAGTGTCTTGTTTTTGGTTCACTTATCCTTTCACTAAATGAAAGCTAGATTTTGATTTATGACACTATCCCAGTCCTACATAACCAATTTTATATCCTGTCTCAACGTGTTTCCAGCTAAGTCATTATTTCTCCTTATTTATTTATATTATTAAAAAGGTAAAAAATATAGATAAATTATTTAAATAAATATTTTAATTATTACAATATTATTTACTTAGTTATTAATCGAGACACTTAATTTAAATAGGAATAAAACTCCATTATTTTGAAAATTTTTAAATCAGTTGCATGTTTGAATTTACTATTGAAGAGGCTTCTTGCATAATGTCCAAATATTTAAAGTGATTTAAAATTATATTATTTATTCTAATTTAATTTCAATTAGTGTTATATAAGTTTTATATTTTTATTTTTATTTTTAGACTTTACATGCATTGTAAGTTTCCTTGTAATAAGCTTAAATTGGATTTCTTTATCTAATAAAGTTGCACATAATAGAAGTTTGGCACATTATTCCACTTGGAGATTTTTTTTGAATTTTTTGTATATATTATTATTTAAACTTTACATTATATTATACCAACAAGCATATCTTTTCAATTTTAAATTTGTTCAGTATATTTAAGATCAATAATTTTACTTATAACACAAGTAGTTTAACAACTTGTCATTCTATCATAATTTTTACTGATTCATAGATTAAATTTTATAGTGAAAAAAAATATTATTTTCACTCCATCCAATAACTAAAAATATTCATGACTCTAGTTTAGTTCTACATCTTACAAACTAGGAAACACTTTCAATGCTTGTGCTTAAACACATACATCATAAAAAAATAAATATGGAACATATTCCAATAAAATTTGTTAATAAAATGAGATGGAATTGGATAATTTTTCACTACTAAATTTAAAGGGCTGAAATAAATATTACTTGGGGGAAAGTAATAATCCTTTACCCATCCTACCACAATAATTCAAGCCCATGTGGGTAGCATAAATTTGCGTTTTTTAACACTCCAATATGATAGTAAATTTTTTTTGGAAAAAAGTTCCCAAAATCCCTTTTCTACAAAAACAATGTTGTTTATGACCAAAACATATACATAGTAAGTAGATAATTTAAATCTATAGGCATTTTCAATCCATAATAAATTTAAAATATTTTAATGATCATATAAAGATATTACTTTCAAAAAAAAAAATTAAAAAATAATGTTAACATGGAATTTATACCTCAAATTATCAATTTAATAGTTATAAACTATTACTCGCTTAGATTCTAACTAGCATCCATCTCCCAAAGATCCCCATATCCTTTCTAAGTTTGAGCTCCATTTCCATTTTTAAAAATGAAAAAATTATACATAAGGATTGTTTTGCCTCTCTAAAAATTATTTTATAACTTATACTCTTCTTGCAAGGCCATTTCTATTTTTGATATGTCATTATGGAAAGTATATATTTTTCAATCTCAATAAATTCTTTCCCTTTACAAAGCAGTTAATGATGGCATGGACCATCCTAAACTCTTGAAACTAATCATATACTTCCATTTTAGTCAAGAGGCTCTAATTTCTACACAAAATATCTTAAATTAACTTTATATAACTCTCCAATGTTGTATTTTAAATTCCATTCAATATTTTGTAGGTTTTATAATCATGTTGAATCTAATTTTATTCTTTTGACTTCCTAGATAGTTTAATAAGCTTATGAGGCATGGATAAAGAATGGTTGAATATTTTTAGTTGACCTAAAAATTCCCAAATTTAAAGCTAAAAACAAAATCATAATTATGAAAATAAAATAAATAAGGTGTTAACTAGGAACAATATGCATATGATTAATGGTGATATCCATGAAAAATGTAGTCCAAGATCCCTTGATTAGCCACTCATACTCTTGCACATCAATGTACACATAATATTTCTCTATCCTAGGATATCCATAATATTTGAACTTGAATAAAACTCAAGTAACATGTATAAACACACAATGAATGCATAGAATCATAATAAATATCATATTATCTCAAAATATCATATGATGTAATTATAATGTCTTACTATCTCAAAATATCATATGAATTAATTCCAATGTCTAAGTATACATATTTTAAATAATATAATATCATTTTAAGATGATAACAATGTAAATAAATAGGAAATGTATAAATTGGGCCTTATACTCCCATCCCATTATTATACTTCCTCTTTAAACTCAATAAAATTGTTGGAATATGTTTTAACCTAATTTATATTTATTATGGGTAGATTAACCTAACCAAGATATAAATTTGAAAATAAAATTTAAATCAATAGATATGACAACTAAATGTATTAAATATGGTAATGATTAATTAACAAAAGGGATAATAAAACTCTTAGTTTGTTCACTGCATAAATATAAATCTTTATTAATTTGATGTATGCATAATAGGGTTGTGTTACTACTCTGTATGATTTTTATCTCCACTTGTTTGGTATTAGTCAGTTTTGATAGATCTATTTAACATCGACAATATAATATTATATTATGGTTGGAATTGATCCTATACATAGCATATTTTTCTTTTGAAAAGGTATAATTATACCTAAAACACTTGTTTATGAATTCATTTCTTGCACCCATTAAAAATAGCCATTTAAAATCAAAACATAATCTTTCAAATTATATCTAACATAAATTATGTGTGGGAGGGAGGTGCACATTGCATAAAAGGGTTGAGATGGAATGACCATGATCAATCCCTATTGAAGGAAAAAGTATTGCACAACATTTCTAATATGATAAAGAGGTATCAAACTCAAATTTAGTTCTCCTAATAACATGTGTGTGTGTGTGTGTGTGTGCGTGTGCGTGTGTGCATGTGTGCGTTTTGTGTGTGTGTGTGTGTGTGTGTGTGTGTGTGTGTGTGTGTGTGTGTGTGTGTGTGTGTGTGTGTGTGCGCGTTCGTGCGTGCGTGTGTTCACGCACGCATACATGCGTGCATGTGCATGCACATGCATGTACAATCCTATATTATCTTTCTCCTATTTTTACTTTAGTACAATCATACACATATGAATTAATCATTCAAGACTTTAAAATCAGCTCTAACAATTTTTTAGGTACAAATGAGTAATTGTGTCTAGTTCTTCAATGTAAGTGTGTTTATCCCTAAATTCCTAATAGTATTTTTATATACAAGACTCTAAATGTGAGTCAAGGATCTAGTGTAATGTTAAATTTAATAATATAAGTTGAAACATGCCCAAATAATGGTCACCAAATGAAATGTTCCCAAAATAAATTATAAAGGGACACATGTGACTTCCACTATTTGTAGTCAATATCGATATTCAATAATATCATAAATAACCTAGTGCTTAATAAATTACAAGGGTGAAATGGATATATAGAGACCTCTATAATGTGTCATGTGAAAATGGTAATGATAAAATAAATGGGGTTACACATTAAAATAGAATTAATAAAAATATCAAGATAATTGTGCCACCAAGTGCTTAGTTAATAGTTTGAGATTTATATATTTAAATATGTTAAAACATATCATGAAGTAAGTAAATTATAAAATATATGTATCTACATTTCCCCCATTTAAAATGTCATTTTTTATGTTACTAAAAATACTAGATTAAAGAAAAAAGAGAATTCAAACCTATGTGGGTGATTGTGAATCTAGATTTTTTTCTTATTTTAATGTTGTTCCATGTTTTTAATTTAAAATAAGATGTATGGGATTAGATATACTCCTACACACACACACACATAGTTTTAATGAATAAACATATTCAAATAAAAACTAACCATGTATGTTTATTCCATAATGATGTTCATTGATTGTTCTCTTGTTGTAGAGAGTGGAGATGTTGAGGGTCACAATTTGACCCAAACACTATGGAGAATAATATGGATATGTAAGTCTTTTTTTTCATTTCCTAGCTAGCAAAATTGAAAATGTTAAAATTGGTTACTTGAATAATAGTTCCCAAATGAAATAAAAATATATTATTAGTTATGGGGTGGTGTTCTAATCATTGTTGAACCTTAACTCATCAATAAAAATGAATCAACCATAGTATATGGACCATAGATTTGAATGTAGTGTTTCACTCTATTTTGATCAAGTTTGATCCATGTAAAAAAATAAATAATCACAAGGAATAAACAATGTTTAAGTCTCATCTGCACATGGGATTTTGACTATTTAGTTTCTCTCAATATGAAATATAATTCATGATCAAAATAGAATGGACCACATCCATGTTCCCATCTTGACCATGAATCAAACAAGTGTGAATTGGAATGAAATCCATTTTCCATTTCCATGTAAACTTTATTATTGTGGATGACCATGAACCAACATCATGCCTAAAAAAATATTTAAATGTGTATATGTGCTTAAACCAATATTAATCCACATGAATCTATAAAGTGTACATATGTGCATGAACTAGTACCATGCCCACTAAATATGTAAACTGATATAGACTAGCATGTATATGTATTTTGAATTTGAGAACAAGTTTCTCAAATGTATATGTATTGTGAAGAACATGTAATCATGTTCCTATAAGCTATTGTGCATATGGCCATGCATATACACCCAAGCATGTATGAATATTTGATCAAATATATATAAATTGATTGTGTATATGTAACATATTAACCTTTAATATGTACCAACATGCAAATATCTATCATGTACTTGAACCATTTGATATTTGAACCATTATGCATTATGTGCATTGTATCAAATATAATAATTTGAATCATGTATGGTATTCTAAACTTTGATAATTTGAATCATATATAATATGCCAAAATATGATAATCTAAATTATGCCAACATTTGATAACCTGAAATCAATGCCAAAATTTAATACTTTGTTTTTTTTTAAATCTAAATATATTACCCTATTTAAAGTGAAGAATGTGATTGTAAAAGTTATCAAATTAAAATATAAATATAATTAAATAATTTCAATTAATTTGTTATAAATTTATTTATATTGATTATCTAAAATATCCATTTTATGAGTTTGTTTCTTTATACTGGAATGACTATGTATTAATAAATAATATATTTCAGTAAATTTGTTCATTTGATATTAGAGAATAATTTTAAAATTCAATAGTGTATGTTGAGAGTCAAAAATTGTTACCCCCATTCTAAATAAATAGATTTTATTATTTCTTTCACAACACATCCCATTTATTGTCTAAAAATAGGGACCCTCTTTTTGTTTTGGAGTTTGATCATATACTTCAAGGAGTCCATTATGGTTGCTTGTCTAATTCGTATCTAGGCTACGTTGAGCTAAAAATGTGAATGTGCATGAATATACTAAATATTAGACTATTTTGTTTGATTATGTTTTGAAACACATTTTACATCTTCCCTTTAGACTATTTTGCCTTGGATTTACACAAATTATCTAACTATTTTAGAGTTTTTATGTATTCTTTTCCTAAGAACTTTAGTCCATTTTTTCTTCCTTTTGAGTCAAAATGGCTAAATGTTTATAGGGTTTAATTTTTAACTTAGTTTATTTTATATAAATAGATTAAATTGACTTTCAAATTACATAAAATGGCTAATCCTGTGCATCGATTCATTTTATATTTAAACTCTTTTTGGGTTTTACCTAAGCCATTTTTATTTGAATTTCTTAGTAATTACTTTTTAAATTTGGATTATTTATTGGGATTCATTATATTTACCCATAGGTCTTTAAATGCATATTGGTGCCAAATGGTGAATTTTCATAGATCTCAATGACCTAAATCTATCTAAGAATTCTTTTGCGACTTAGTCAATTTCACACTTTTTCCCATTGCCATGTGTTATTCACACTGCAGTACTAATAACTCTACCTCATCCAAAGAAGACTTTTTGACACTTAGCTGATTTTACAAAACTTGCCTATAGCCACATGGCACCTTTCTACTTATTCAAAATAATTAGTGAATTTCAAAGTATTTCCCATTAGCATGTTTCGATCTCTCGATGGTCCTAGGCGTGTTCAAAACTTTTGTAAGATAGTTGATTTTTTCAAGGTTGTTTAGTGCATCAATAATGTTAGTGGAACTCCAAGATAGAGATCTAATGGGATGATGCCACATGACATAATATTGTTTCACTAATACCTCAAATATGTTCATACCAATGTAGTCTCTAGGTTGTAGGTCAGTGAGATGATGCCATGTAGAATCATCCTACTAATATGTTATCCCATAAATGTTTATATAGAGGGTGGAGCCTCCAAGTAAGCAAGTGAGTGCGATAATTCCACATCATGAAATCATGATACTTTATTATCCTTGGGTGGGCCATATAGGTCTAATAATTATGTTAGATCCCTAATCAAATGGGTGAGTGAGATGACACCACATGGTGAAATCTCATTGCACCACATCCTTGAGAGAGTAAGAAAATTCCACATATCCATAGAAATGATGAAAACAAATGGCAAAGCTAAATCTTATTAGCATCGATAAGCTACCAAGTGTTAAAATGGGACCTACAAATATAGAGGCAACCACATAATGAGGGAAAATTAGAGGGAAAGTGAGGAGAATCCATGTGGAAGTGACTTATCAAAGCATAATATACACTAGATATGCATCTAATAAAAAATTATCTTTAATTTAATGGCACATTTGGTCATCAAAACTATCAAAAGGAACTAATGGACTAAACATCTAATATGATTTATAAAATCAAATCATAGTATAACTATATTATGAGTAATGTGGTAATAATGAGCATGTCATGTAAATTGGAATAAAACATAAATAACATAAAAGACAAATTTTAGTCTTAAATAGGCATTGTATTAATTATATAGAGACATGGGAAACTAGAAATCAAAATGTAATCCTAGTTTCTTTCAATTATAGAATTCAATTAAGGTATGGCTTAGTTGTGCCAATTAAGAGCACTGTTGACCCTTTTTCTACATGCTAGTTTGTGTTACCTCTTCAACTAGTTTTCATTCTTCCTTACTAATTTTCTATGTTTGCGCCCTTTTTGTTTCAATCTTTCCTTGTTCTGCTTTCCCTTCATTGTTTTTTGCCTTGGCTTTGTTTTACCTTAGCCCCCTTTTTGCCTTTAGCCCTGAAGTACCCTTCAAAAAATTTTGAAGGAACTTTATTGGCCCTATTTTCTCCCAAGTGTCCCTTTGGAATTTTTTTGGAGGGAAATTCTTTTTCCCAAGTGACACTTCAAAAATTTTTCAAAGGGCACTTTTACCTTAGCCCTTTCCTAAATGCCCCTTTATAATTTTTTCAAAGGGACATTTTTTGTCCAAGTGCCCTTCAAGAATTTTATTTAAGGGTCACTTTTAGCCTAGGTGTCCTTTGAAACTTTTTTGAATAACACTTTCTTCCAAGTGTCCTTTATGAAAAGTTCTTGAAGGGCCTTTTTCCCAAAGGTTACCCTTCAAAATTTTTTGAAAGGGATTTTGTTCCCCCTAGGTGTCATTCAAAACATTTTCAAAGTACACTTTCCTCCAAGTGTGTTTCAAGAAAATTTCCTGAAGGGACCTTTGGCTTAGCTAAATCTCAAAAGCAAAATTCTCAAAGGAATTCCTTCAGACTTTTATCTAAAAGAATTACTTCAAGAAAATTGTCAAGCCATTACTCGAGAAATAAACCTGACTAAATTTCCCATGATGTGTTGTAAGATGCCAAATTTAAAGAAAGTAAATAGCCATTAGGTTGATGTATGATGTGATGTAGGATGTCAAATATAAGGTGGGCAACTAGATATTGGGTAGATGCATGACATGCCATAGGACATCAAATTTAAGGAAGGAAACTAGTCATTAGGTTTAATATAAATTGGGATTCTATAAATGCTTGACTTATGAATTTTATAAGTAGAAAATATTAGAAAACCCAAAAGGGTCTTGGTAGTGCAAACTAGGTTTATCAAGGTGCTTTGCTTATAAGGTTTTATAAGTAAAGTAGGCAAGAAAAACTGAATGGGTCTTGGCAGTGCAAATTGGTTTAATCAAGTGCTTGACTTATGAGTTTTATAATTAAATTCATTTATAAAACATGAAAGGGTCTAGATAAAAGTACATCAAAATTTTGGAACTGCTTAGCTTATGAGCTTGATCAAATGGCTGATCAATAGTGCAAAACCATGATCTGAGTCATTCCTTAAGGACCAATCAAAAGGAAAGGAAAAAGCCAAAATAAATGAAAGCAACATTTTCCATACCATTTCAAAAATTGACAAGTTAAGGATAAGTGATTGGGAAGCATCTTTAGAGGAGCCCATGATGTTCAAAAAGGTGACATGAATCAATTAGAGTGCCCTAATAAGCATCATTAGCATAAACTAGTTATAACAAAGGACAATGAATTCTAAAAAAATTGATTATTCTCTTTGGCATAAGGGAATTAACTTCTCTCTCTTTGCTATAAATAAGAGGTTTGGCCTATTGATATATCATCCACAAATAGTATAGTGAAGCCCTACTAGAATGTTTTGCCATTTTCTTGCCTTTGAGTAAAGAAGCATAAGTATATTTTATTTTTAGGTTCTAGACATTTTCTTGGGCATGAAAGAGACATAGAGTGACAACAAGTGATGTTTTATCCTTTTGTTCTCTATCCTTCATGATTTTGAGCAAATATTTGATCTAATGGGTCATGTACAATGGATTCTAGTTGAATGAGGTTTTGCATATGTGTAACCCTTTTCTGGACTATATAAGTGGTTTTTCTAGTTACTTACCTTATGTGATCTCATTCATTTTATCTCTACATTAAAATATTTATGTTGGTATCTTCTAGAGCTTGAAAAATAGGCTTATATTTTGCTATATTGTGCAAAAATATAGGGGATGCATGTGGATAATAACTTTTGGTGTATCACCATTTTAGACTCAGCTTTTCATTTATGCAAATTTTTGACCCTTTTCATCCAAACAAGTTGGTTCAACAAATTTTATTACATAAAATCTAATATAGGGAGCTAGTCATTTCAACCTATAGGTTCATTTCCACTTTTAGGCACACCCATATGCCTAGAAATGTCCTAATGTTGCCTAAATTTGGAGGAGGCATGAATAACCCTCTTCTAGGGTGCAATATTTGCAGACAACAATTCTAGCATGCCTGAAGGGATCAAATTCTTCATTATTTTCATGTCAAGGTGAATGATGGTCTTGAAAAGTATCATTTACATTCTAAAATATAGCATTTGGCAACTCTAAAGGGTGAGAATCCTTGGTTCTAGACCAAATTTCCCATAGTTTACTTCATGGTCCTCACTAGGTCATCTAGGATATTTGACCAAGAACCTCTAGCTAAAGCTCTTTTTGAGGAATAGCATCTTGAACCATTCTATGTGCTTAGAGAGCCTAGGTAGGATGGTTTTGAAGATGAAGAAGAGATTGAGGAAGTTAAAGAAACTAAAAATCAAGAAGCAGACAATCAAGAAGACATGGATAGGTGTCAACCCTTCCCTACTTTTGATACCTAAAACCCAATAGAACTTCCTGAATATGACCCCATCCCTCTGAATGCTACCAAAATTCTTCCTAGTTTCAATGGATATGGTCCTATTACCCCATCAAAACATATTAGAGACAAATCTAATATTTATAATTTCCATAATGTTACTAGGGCCAACATAGCCATTAGGTTGCTTGTTATGTCTTTAAAAGGCAAAGCACTTGACTAATATAGAATGTTGGAAGGGGGTTACATTACAAGTTGAGATGGATTTGGAGATCTATTGGTGACAAGATTTGAAAATAAGAGTGATCTTGCTTCCCTAATACATTATCTAAATGTAATATGAAGAGGTCCAATTGAATCCATGAGAGATTTCAATGAGAGATTTCAAAGAACATGGTATAGGATGCCACCAATCATGAGACCTCCTCCTAGCTATGTGTTCCCTACATACCTCAAAGGGATTGGTACTGATGTTATTGTTATGTTGTAGTCAATGGGAGGGTTCACTCTTCCACTCTTCCATGTCCATATAAGCTAGTAATTAAGGCTGAGAATAGCATAATTTAGGCTGGAAAGCTTCCTCCATGAGTTTTCATGCCTTTGTTGTCCCAAAATTTAGTTGAAGCTCTAAGCATGTCACAAGTTCCTAATGCCAATGTGAAGCCAAGAGCCTTTCCCAGGAAGGTAGATAATGTTGTGGAAAAGGATGAAGAAATTGGATCATTGAGATCTCAACTCAAGCAACCTCAATATCAGGCAAGTGCTCCTCCTAATGCAAAATATTATCCTCAAGAAGGATATAGAACTCCATCTCAAAACAATTATCAAGGGAGAGGACAAAATCAACAATGTTAAAATAGGTAACTCAATGTATATAATCCAAATTCTAATCTTCTTGTAAAGGTTGTTATTCCAATACATGTAAATATAGTGTAAGGAGAGGATCATTTGGACCAATGGGGGTAGGCTCAAGGTCATTTTATACATTATGATAGATGAAACATCCATGCTCTAACAACATAAGAGGAAACTACTCCCTACATGATAGTAGGAGAAGTATGTCCCAGCCAAAGGGATAGTCATGGAGAAGGTAGTAGCCCAAGTGTGAGAATGATGAATTTCCAAGCAAGATATGATTTTATGTTGAATCAAGGCATGTTAGTTTCATCCAATACAATATCTAATAATAGAGCATTGGGAGAAGGCCAAGGACCATGGGTAGCTCTATGTGATGCCCCTCTAAGGCCACCAAGTGTCAATCAAAGTGATGCACCTATTATAAGTCATTTCTAAACAAAATTAGAACTCACATGGGGTTGCCAAAATTATAATGTAGTAAGCTCAAGCTCTCTCATTATGATCAATAATTCTAGAGAAGGTGAATGTTCCCTCTCTAAACATTTCTTATTCATTAAAGAGTACCAAGGCAAGTATATTCCTTTGGGAAGTCTTGCATATACCTAGTCAAAAAGAGCTTTAACAAGAGTAACTAGTAAGCATTCATGTGACTCCTTGAATTTCAAAGCATAATAATGTGGCTCCCACAAATTATCTAAATCATCTTTTAGATCCCTCAACCAAGGATTAAAATCCTCCACCTTTGTACCTCAAACTCATTGTGGGAGATAAGTTGGTCTACAATTGTATTGTGGATTGTGAAGCAAACACTACTGACATGCCTAAAGTAGTGGATGATAAGTTAGGTTTGATCTATGAGCCACATAACAAGGGCATGTTATTGATAGATGAGACTCTAACCAAGATGGTAGGATTGGTCAAAGGTTTGAAAGTATTTTTACATGGTTGCCCAAGCTTACCTGTCATGTAAGGCATTATGGTGTTGGACCCTCCAACCCACTTTGCTATATGCTCATCAAGGGACTTCAAAACTAAGATAAGAGGATACCTTTCTACTTATTGGTCTTTTCTAGATTTTAAGACAAGGTATGGGACAAAGGTAACTATAAGGACTCAGCCCTTAGCAAGGTTCCACATTAAGCCATACTTGGAGATAATGTCAAATCAAAATTATCTAATCAATAAGGATGAGGAAATAGTCATGGATGGTGAAACATATTCTTCTCTTGAAGGTATTTTTGATCTTTATCTTGACAAGGAAAACACTAAAACACATGGTCTTGATCCTTACACTTTCATTAAGGAGACTATTTTGTGAGTTTATTGTATGCATGAAGAGAAAGTTCCAATTCCTTTACTCACCAATGAGGATCATGAACTTGATGGAATGGAGGAAATGTTCTTTAATGGTTCAAGGAATAATTTAGGTGTAGGAGATGGAATCATGTTAGTTTCTCCATTATGGAATCATTACTACTCTTCTTATATGTTTCACTTCAACTGCACCTGCAACATGGTAGAATATGAAGGCCTAGTTTATGGTCTCCAATGGCCAAAGAGGAGATGGATCAAGAATTTGAAAGTATATGGAGATAGTGAGTTAGTCATTAATCAAGTAAGAAGTCAAGATACATCCAAGAAACCCTTTATTAAGTGATAAAATCATAGGGTATGGGATCTACCTGAAGACTTTGATGCCTTTAACATACAACCCATTGTAAGAGACTTGAACAAACATGCTGATAGATTAGATTCAATAAGAGCACATTTTGACTCAATTGTTGATGTAGCAAAGGAGAAGGATCAATCTCATATCAAGATCATTGTGAGACCATCCATTATAGATAATAAAGTGTCATGACAAGTGTTTGAAAGTGATGAACACATTACACACTTCTTGAAAAATGGGACATGTTTCTCCTCAATAAATCAAAAGAGGTTACATGATCACTATGAAGATAAAATTATACAGCTAAAGACAAATAAAATACCCAAGGGAGTGATTACCTTTGAGAGTGTCTTCAATGAGGATGATCAAAAGAAGAATCAAAGAATGAGCATGTCAAAAAAGGAGGAAAACTATGAGAGAGTTTTGATTTTCAAAGACAAACTTTTGAAGATTGGCAAGGTATGTTCTCAATTGAAAAGGCAAGATTTTATTGCATTATACAAATATTTTCATGACATCTTTGCTTGGGAGTACAAGGACTTGAAAGGGTTTGATCCAAGTCTAGCCCATCACACCATTGATTTGGAGCCTAGAGCTAAACTGGTAAGACAAAATCAAAGGCCTATCAATCCCAAGATAGAGGAAGTCACGAAGAAAGATCTGACTAAGTTAATTGAGTCTAGGATTCTCTTTCATATCAAGCACTCAACTTGGGTAGCTAACCTTGTGCTAGTTCAAAAGAAGAATGGATAAATCAGACTTTATTTCAATTTTCATGATCTAAATAAAGTGTCTCTCAAGGATCATTATCCACTCCCTTCCATGGAATAAATTTTACAAGTTGTTTTAGGTTCTCAATGTTTCTCACTTCTTGATGGTTATTCAGGTTATCATTAAATATTGGTAAATGAAGAGGATCAATTAAATACAACCTTCACCACCAAGTGGGGGACCTTTACCTACAAGAATATTCCATTTGGTTTATCTAATGTTGGAGCTACATTTCAAAGGGCAATGTACATGGCTTTCAAAAGTTTCATCAATAACTATTTGCTTGTTTACCTTGATGAAA
The DNA here is from genome assembly GCA_037957365.1 of Torreya grandis. NCBI lineage: Eukaryota > Viridiplantae > Streptophyta > Pinopsida > Cupressales > Taxaceae > Torreya > Torreya grandis. The sequence goes on from JARHVA010001576.1 coordinate 2,905,682, forward strand.
TAACTATTTTTTCAAAGGATGCTACTTATCATATGGGACATCTAAGACAAGTGTTTGAGAAATGTAGCGAGTATGGCATATCCCTCAATCTAAATAAGGTAATCTTTGTTGTCCATGAAGGTAACCCTTTGGGTCATGTTATTTCAAAAAAAGGCTTATCTATTGACCCTGAAAGGATTCAAGCTATTCTAGGCTCGTCCTTACCTTAACACAAGAAGAGGCTGCAAAGCTTCTTGGGTAAAATAAACTTTGTAAGGAGGTTTATCCCAAAATTTTCAACTATGGTAAAGCCTATCACAACCATGCTAAAAAATAACCAAGTTTTTACTTAGATAAAGGAAGGTAAGATCAATTTTGAACCAATAAAGTAAGAAATTGTAGAATCCCCTACTCTCTTAAATTCAAATTTTGAAAAATATTTCATACTCTATACCTTTTCTAACCTCAACACAATCTCAGCTATGCTTATGAAAAATAATGATGAACATGTTGATCATCTAATTGCTTTCTTCAGCCAAGGATTATAGGAATATAAGTAAGATATTATTTTGTGGAGAAGAAAGACCTAACTATCATTAGATGATTAAAAAAATTTAGGCATATGGTTTCTAAAAATAAGATTCTTGTCATGGTTTCCCATCCTAACACAAAGGAGTTCCTCCTAAGCAAGGATCTCAATGAAAATAAAGTTGGATGGATCATGAAAGTGATGGAATATGACATTGACATTAAGGTAACCAACTTGGTAAGAAGAAGAGGTTTGTGTGAATATTTAGCATCTATTTTTCAATAGCCAAAGGAGAAATCTTTGGTTAATCAAGTTTAAACATAGCTAACTGATCAAATGCAAAATTAAAGTTAGACACAAGATATCATTAGTTTTATTCAAAATGGTGAGTGTCCCAATGGCTTAAAAAATATCAAATGAGGTATTCTAGGTTACAAGTTATTCCTTATTATCTTGTGGATGGCATTCTCTTTAAAAAGGATGTGAATAATGTATTGTTAAGATGCATTAACAATGATCAATTTGACATGCTACTAGAAAATTTCTATAATGGAGCAGATGGTGGTCACTTCTCTCCTATAACAATAGATACAAAGATAATGAGAGTTGGTTACTATTGGCCTAGTCTTTTTAAGGACTGTTATCATTGGGTTGAGGTTTCTCCTCAATGTGTTTTCTTTGTTGGCAAACCAAAACTTGTAACTCTTCCATTGAATCATGTTCAAGTGGACTAGCCTTTCATGTAATGGGGCCTTGACTTCATTATCATGATCAACCCTCCATCAAGTGATAAAAACAAATGGATATTTATTGCTAAAAATACTTCACAAGGTGGGTAGAGACTGTTGCATTGAATGAGGCAAATGAAAATTCTATCTTAGAGTTCTATGACAACATTATGACAAGGTTTGGAGCTCTTCATGTCATCATCTTAGATAATGCACTTTCCTTCATAAGTGCTAAGCCTTTTGAGTAGGAATCAAGGAGTGGGGTTTATTTGACTATTTCATCCAACTACTACCCTCAAGGTAATGGATTGGTTGAGTCTACTAATAAGAACCTCATCAAAATCATCAAGAGGACATTGAAAACCAATCAAAGAGCATGGCATAGTAGGTTGAAGACAACCTTATGGGCAGACAAAATCACTCCAAAGAATTCAATTGGTAATTCTCCCTTTGTACTTGTCTATGAGAGAGAAGATACTCTATCTATATCATAAGATCTCCTTACCTTGGAACTTGTACAACATCAAGAATTACTTGAAAATGCTCCCATAAAGGCTAGATTGATATAATTAATGTAGTTGTAGGAAGCAAGAGATGATGCACAAAAATATTTTGAACACCATCAAATTCTCATGAAGAAATAATTTGACAAAAAGACAAGGGTAAGAGTGTTAAAATAAGGTGACTTGGTCTTGAAATGGGATGAGGATAGAGCAAAACTAAGCAAACACACAAAGTTTTTATACTTTGTGGAGTGGTCCTTACATCATCAACAAGTGCAAGCAAAGAAACTCCTTTCAACTATCTAAGATGGATGGAGAAGAGCTACCTATTCCAGTGAATGGGATCTACTTGAAGTCTTGCTTATAGAACTTACTGGCCATGTCTTATAAATACTTGCTATTGTGTGTTTCATTTTTTATCTTTATTTTCCCTAAGTGGTTTGTAGCACAGGTGTTTCCCTTTTAGGTATTTTATTTCCTTGTGTTTTCTTTGTTGTGTTTTTCCTATATTTTCTCTTAGACATGGGCTTGTTATTTTGGGTTTTGTTTTCCTTTCATGACTTTACCCCCAATGGAAGGATGTAAATATCTAGTCTTGGACATAGTAGGCATGTCTCCCCTAGAAATTGCTAGATGTTGACCCTTTTTGTACATAGCCAATTTGTGTTACCTCTTCAACTGGTTTTCAAACTTCCTTACTCATTTCTTATGTTTGGGCATTTTTTATTTTGGTCTTTCCTTGTTCTACTTTCCCTTAATTATTTTTACCCTTGTCTTTGTTCTGCCTTAACCCCATTTTTGCCTTATCCCTGAAGTGCCCTTCAAATTTTTTTGAAGGCACTTCACTTACCTTATTTTCCCACAAGTTTCCCTTCAAAAAAATTTCAAAGGGCACTTCTTTTGCCCAAGTGACCCTTCAAAACTTTTCGAAAGGGCACTTTTTCCTTAGCCCTTTCCTAAATTCCCCTTCAAAATTTTTTTAAAGGGACATTTTTTATCCAAGTTCCCTTTTAGAATTTTCTCGAAGGGTCACTTTTGGCTAGGGTGTCCTTCATAACCTTTTTGAAGGACACTTTCTTCCAAGTGTCCTTCAATAAAAGTTCTTGAAGGTCCTTTTTCCCAAAGGTTGCACTTTAGAATTTTTTGAAGGGGATTTTATTCCCCCTTGACATCCTCCAAAACTCTTCCAAAGGAGACTTTCCTCTAAGTGCCCTTCAGGAAAAGTTCTCAAAGGGACCTTTGGCTTAGCCAAAGCCTGAAAGAAAAATTCCTAAAGGAATTCCTTTAGACTTTTATCTAAAGGAATTACTTCAAGAAAAATTTCAATCCATTACCTGAGTAATAAACTTGACTGAATTTCCCATGACATGTAACAAGATGTCAAAATTAAAGAAAGTAACTAGTCATTGGGTCAATGTATGATGTGTCATAGGACACCAAATTTAAGGTGGGCAACTAGTAGTTGGGTCAATGCGTGACATGCCACAAGACATCAAATTTAAGGTAGACAACTAACCATTTTAGTCAATACAAATTAAGTTTCCTAAGATGCTTGACTTATGAATTTTATAAGTAGAAGAGCTTAAAAAACTTGAAAGGGTCTAGGTAGTGCAAATTGGGTTTCCCAAGGTGCTTTACTTATAAGGTTTTATAAGTAAAGTACGCAAGAAAAACTAAATAGATCTTAGTTGTATAATTCAGGTTTAATAAAGTGTTTGACTTATGATTTTTATAAGTGAAGTCATTAAAAAAACCCAAAAGCATCTAGAAAGAAGCAGATCAGATTTTTTAAACTACTTAGCTTATGAGCTTGATCAAATGGTTGACCGATAATGTAGGACCATGATCTGAGTCATTCCTTGAGGACTAATAAAAAGGAAAGGACAAAGACAAACTAAATTAAAGCCACCTTTTCCATGCCATTTCATAAATTGACAAGCCAAGGAGAAGTTTTTGGGAAACATCTTGAAAGGGGTGAGCCCATGGCATTCAAAAAGGTGGCATGGATCAATCAGAGTGCCTTAATAAGCATAATTGGAAAAAATTAGTTGCAATAGAGGATAATGACTTATAATAAATTTGATTCTTCTTTTTTGTGTTTTGTGCAAGAGACCTCTCTCTCTCTCTCTCTCTCTCTCTCTCTCTCTCTCTCTCTCTCTCTCTCTCTCTCTCTCTCTCTCTCTCTCTCTCTCTCTCTCTCTCTCTCTCTCTCTCTCTCTCTCTCTCTCATATAAATAAGACCCTTGGTCTATTGATATATCATCCATAGATAGTATAATGAAGCCCTGTTGGAATGTTTTGCCATTTTCTTGGCTTTGAACAAAGAAGCATAAGTCTATTTTTTTTCTAAGTTCTAGACATTTTTCTAGGCATGCAAGAGACAGAGTGGATGTTTTATCATTTTTTTCTCTATCATTCATGCTTTTGAGAAAATATTTGATCTAACAGGTCATGTAAAGTGCATTCTAGTTGTATGAGATTTTGGATTTGTAACCCTTTTTTACACTATACAGGTGGTTTTCTCAATTACTTACCTTATGTGATCTCATTCATTTTGTCTCTACATTGAAATATTTATGTTGGTATCTTCTATAACTTGAATAATAGGCTTGTATTTTTCTATATTATGCAAAAGTATAGGGCATACATATAGATAATAACTTTTGGTGTATCACCATTTTAGACTAGGCTTTTCATTTATTCAAATTTTTGACCCTTTTCATCCAAACAAGCTGGTTTAGCATATTTTATTACACAAAAGCTAATACAGGGAGCTATCCCTTTCAACCTATAGGTTCATTACCACTTATAGGCACATCCATAAGCCTGGTAATGTCCCAATGTTGCCCAAATCTAGAGGAAGCCTGAGCAACCCTCTTCTAGGGTGCAAGATTTGGAAACAATAGACACATCTTAAATCTATCAAAGATTTTGAGTTTCCTGCTCAACCACATTCCCTTAACCATCAGTGAATGTTTGTAACTACTCCATTAGAGAGAAAATTTGATTGAATGTAAACTCCTTAAGCCTACATGCCTATATAATATTGACTTCTCGGTGTAATAAGGGATGGTACTTTTATGATTGAGGAGGTGATTTTTAGGATAGTCTCATTTTATTTATATAAATAGAGTGGTGTATTAGAAATGCTTGGATTGTCCATAATTAGTATACCAATAATTTTTAATGTTTTTGTAGTTAGTGTATTTCTTGATGTTATGAAAATAAATTTTGTAGCTAAATCATTATTGTAAATCTTACCATTGCTAATTAACAAGAAATAATATGATACTCAATTCATTATGTAGTCAAATACTCATATATTGCATAGATTTATGGTGGTTATGTCCCTCTTTTATCATATCAACTCCTCCCTAGACTCTCATACCATTATTTAGCTAGAGTTATGCTACATCTAAATAAGATAAGGACTAGTTTTTATGAGTTTTAATTAATTAGATTCTCTAGTTTCATCTCTATGGTAGTATGGCCTTTATTCTCTTCCTCCCTACCCTTTTATATTTTCTCCTTTTTTTATCAGAGTTTTAGTTTAGGATTAATAACAATCTCTCTTTAATGTTTAATCATTATTATTGAATGTCATCCATCATCATTTAATCATTGATGAATATATTAGTGGTGGACCAATTGAGCCTCATAGTGTTTTTAGATTAAACCATCATCTAGAGTCAATTTCACTAGCATGGCTCCTTACATAGAATAGTTCATAACATACAACTAAGTGAAGACCAAAAATTTAAGACCTAGTATATTTATACTTTGGGAAGGTATTTTATTTGTGGGATCTCCCTCCTTTCAGGATATGCTAGGTTTTAACAACCCTTTGGCCTATATTTTGGATATGTGTCAAAACCCACATCAACATGTTCTAGTGATAGGAGGGCTTAGTCTAAATTTGTCATGTTTTTTTAAAGGTTTAAGCCTAAAATATTTTTTTATCATTGCTTAGCTAGTCTCATGACATTATCATGGCTAGGTAGATGTAGTTTCCTAGTAAATTTCCAATGACCCATTCATGACCTGCCTAAGAATCCCAGTTCATTTTCCCCAAAATACACACATGTTGGGATTCTAAAAATAGAATAAATCATTAATTTATTCAAGGATTCCAATGTTATAACTTGTATCCATCATGAATATGTGGCTTTACACTTGTTTCCTTATTATTTTAACAAGGATTCATATGACAAGTGTATGCAATTATAAATGCATCATGTCTATAAATCAATCCAAACTCAAAGAAGATAGATCATACTTACACTTATGATTGGGGATACATTAGATAATTGGGAAAGTGACCAATATGTGGATTCACTAGACCCAATTAGGGGATATCTTATCACAAAAACAATACTAGAGAGGGTTCTAAAGCCTCCAATCATGTATAATCATGCAATAACCCTAACTAAGGCCTATGTTCTCATATTTAATATAATAATAACAAGCAAAGAAAATAAATCAAATATAGTACTCACCAAAGCTTGTGGCACAAAATGGGGATAATAAACAACAAAATTAAAAATACATAAGAGACATATACTCTCATAAATGTATATGAAATCCTAATGTATGGAAGAAAAGTACAAATACATATCTATTTACTCTTACAAAGGAGGAACAAATTTTGGAATACTTACCTTTGATGATGAAATCATCGAGCCTCAATATTTCCCTTCACCAAGGTGCTTCATAAGAAGTTGTTATGGTATTTAAGGATGACAATGATCAATCAGATCTAGGCTACACAACCTATCAATGCATCCAAAAAACCTCTCCACAAGACAAAATTTGTTTCTCCAAAGAAAGTATGAAACCCTAAGCTTTATCTTCAAGTAAAATGGTGGATAATAAACCTTTCGAGACTTATAGACTTGTATTTCACATGCTCATGTTGGATAAAAACATTAGAATAGATTTTTTTTATCATTTTTTGTCTCATTTTTACACTTTACTTATTTTAGTCATAATTTACTAGCATCATTATTTTCTTTTACATTCTTTGGTATTCTTACACATTACTTTTGGCATTTATTTTCGTTTTGGATATTATATCTCTTTCATTTTTATCTTTTTATGTCATTATTTACCTTAGTAGCTTTACAATTATTTTTCACCTTATTTATAATTCACCTCATTGGTGTTCACCTTATTAGTTGTAGTGTAATACCATGGATAAAACTAGGCTCTCCTAAAAAATTTCCATAGTAAAACATATTTAAACCACCTTTTGGGATGACCACTAATTTCATTGGGGTTTTTTCTAGATCTGTTATAGGTTAGCATGGATTATATAGTGACATGGCAATCATAAGCATAGCCCCATCCCTTTTAATAACACTATTTTACATCTTTTTGATAATCTATGAGCATATTAATCATTTTATCACTTACTACATAGATGTATCCCTCATGATCCCCATATTTGACTTACTTCCTTTCATTTGAGGCTCACATTGGTCAATTTGGAGATTTCACACTTACTTGTAAGTCTAGGAGTCTTTAGACACCTTGGTCTTTAAGTAATTTTCTCTAGTGACAAATTGTAAGATCTCCTATGTTTTCCACCTATTTCACTCATTCTTAGTTCTCTAAAACCATATGGAAGAGGAGGAATAGAAAAATCTAAAACAAGTTAAAAACCAAATCATAAAATACAAACAAAAGGAAATGATAAAAAGGCAAAAATAATCTTAAAAATATGATCACACGAAAATACTTGATCTATATTTGGCACATATCTTATCTTAGTCAAATATCAAACTCAATAGTTGGCCTCATAATAGTGCTAAGGTATATCAGGGTGTAGTACACCAATAGACTAGGGTAGGAGGTCTCATTATATCATATACTATCTAGTTCCACCTACTTTTTCACATAAGTACCCAATCTTCATAATATATTTATGACTCCATAAGGCGTCCTAAGGAATGGAGAACATGTTATGACAAGGTAGGTCCATTTTAATTTTCATGCATATAGCCTTCATGGGTTGATCTATGTACTTCAATTGTTAGACTAAGCTTTGTGTTCATTAGTTAAAGTGTCCTAAGTCCTTGGTGTTGATAGTTGTTAGCCTTTCTCACTTGCATAGTGTGTCTCATTCTTGCTAAGGATGTTCACATCACCCATGTGGCACCTCACATTCCTTATTTACACCATATTTCCCTTATATTCCCCTTGTTGGATTTTTTTTAGTTGATCACATCCTTGATCAAATCTACCTTATTACACCTCTTGGTTTATAGTTTTTTAGTTTCCTTGTAATACCTTGGATAGGACTAGGTCTTCCTCATAAACACCCTTAAACCATTTGATTACCACACCATCTTATTATGATAATAGTCATGTCATTAGGTGATTGTATTTTCTTACATTATATCTTAGAACAAGCACTAAGTTTGAGTCTTCATCATTTAGAACTTTTGATTTTCATTTCTCCATCATGTTTTTATTTGATTTTTCAAAAATTCACTTATCCTACATATGAAATTTGGAATTATTAAATGTTTCTATTTATGTATGACTTCTTCACGTTTCTCTCACATCTTATATTACATTTCATTTTTAGTCATTCATGTTTTTTTATATTTGATTTGACATCTTTATCTTAGATAGGGTTACTTGTCACTTACTTCCATGTATTTATTAGATCTATCTTGTATTGATATTTCAGTTTTGTCATTTATGTTTTACACACTTCCCAAAATTATTTATTATGTTCTACATTCACTTTTGCCATTCATGTTTTACATACTTCCCAATGTGATTTGGTATGTTCTGTATTCCTTTTTGACATTTATGTTTTGCATGCTTTCCAACATGATTTAGTGTGTTCTACATTCATTTTACATCATTTTACATTCATTTTCCATCTTTTTCATTCAGTTTCCATCATTTTATCATTCATTTTCCATCAATATTATGATTCTAACCTTGCCTTAAAAATCCTAATTTGCTAATTCTCCTAAGACCCTAATATATTTGTCTCTAGTAACTCTTTTTCTAAACCATAAAATGTTCTAGAATCTTGATGTTGTAGATAATATTTTCCACTAATATATCCATATACTTTATTTTTTTTTTGACTTTTTGATCTTTTTTACACTAATTTATATAGGTTTTCCTAATTTTATTCATATTGGATGCCTTCACAACTATTGTAGTCTCCTTATTTATCTATAACACTAAGGTAAGTAAAGGTATATTTTTTTTCAATTCCATCTTTTCATTTATCTTATTTTCTCCTTAATGCATTTTACTTAGCATCAACATTATGTGTCATCATGTTATAATCCTAAAGCACCATCCCATGTTACACTTACATGACATGTGATGAGATTTGAGTGGGGCATATGCATACACAATATTTTTAAACTTTTATCAATTATTGATGCTCTCTATCTTGTAGGAACCCATTGAGTCTCAATCTATTTGAGTGCATACTCTAAGGGGTACATCAAGAAAGGGGTGGGTATACCATTGGTCCTTAATATGATTGTTATCCCTTTTTTCACTTTTTGTCTACACATTTGTCTCCTAAAAACCATTACCCTAAGCTTGTTATTTTTTCTTGCACACTCTTCCAAACAATTTACACCTTCATTAGCCCTTTCCCTAACTTAAACCCCTTTTTGGGGGTTTACATGACTATGTCGGTAGGGTTAACCCTATATATTTTTTACAACATCTTACTAAGAAATAAGTCAACCACCATGGTTGACTTATTTCATTATCTAGTGAGTTTCTTGTGAATTAAAATACTAGGTCAACTGGGTCAACCCTATCAACCAAAACTTTTAGAATGGCTTAGGATTAAATCCACCTATATATACAAGATAATTTCACCATTATTTAAAGAATAGAAGAAGAAGTAAGAGCTAATACACATTTATTTAACCATCATTATACTTGAGGATAAAACTTAGGGTTTCATACTTTCTATGGAGATATGGATCATGACTTTTGGATAAGTCTTTCGGATGCATTGATAGGTTGTGTAGATTATAAATAATTTATCCTTGTAATCCTTACATACCACAAAAGCTTCTTATGAATCACCATGGCCAAGGGAGAGATTGAGTCTTGATGGGTTCATCTTCAATAGTAAGTATTCTTAACATTGTTCCTCCTTTGTAAGAGTAGATAGATATGCATTTGTACTTATTTTAGGTGCATTAGGATTTGTATACATTGACATGAGTATATGTCTTTTATGCAAATTTAATTTTAGTATTTATTACCCCCATTTTGGGCCTTAGGATTTGGTGAGCACTATATTAGACTTTACTTATTATTATTTTAATTAATATGAAAACATAGGGCATAGCGTTATTGCATGATTGTGCTTGACTAGAGTCTTTGCAACCTTACCTAGTATTTGTATTGTTATAAGATATCCCCTAATTGGTTCTATAAAATCCATATATTGGTCATGTTCCAAATTATCCAATGTATCCCCAATTGGAAGTATAAGTATGATCTATCTTCTTTGAGTTAGGATTGATTTATAGACATGATGCATTTTTGATTGCATACAACTAGTATGTTTGATTGCTATATGGGTGTATAGACACATGAACTATCTTTGAAAGTCTATTATTAATATATTTTAGAGATCCCATCGATCATGTTTCCCTATACTGAGTTTGTTACATATTTTAGGGAAACTAATGAATCTTTAAGTGATTTCATCCAATGCTTTCATTAATTGTACATGGGTTCAAAAGACCATTTCTTGCATACTAAAGTAGTAGCCACAAAATTTTGCTTTAGAATGTATTGTATTTAACATGTTCCACCTTGGGATTTTCTATGGAAAAATGGGATTCCCCTTTTGTTTTTTATATGGCTTGTTTATTATTTGGGATATGAATATGTGTTTGTATAGTTCTATTATTTGGGTAAATTAGACATGTTTAACATAAAATAACTTTGGGTGCACCTATTTTTTCCTAAAACTCATTTCATTATAATGAATTACTAAAACTAACATATTAATGAAAATTGTGTGAACTTACTATATATGACAAGTATTTGGATTTATTTATTCAAGTTTTTCTATTTGGATTTATTTTCATTATTTTATTTAGGATTACTTATTCGGCATTATGGAAAACATTTTGGTCCTTGGTATTTTATTTTTTAGGAACATTTTAGTCTTCGGTACTATGGTTTTCAAAAAAAAATTATTTGGGAAATTCTGTTTAGCACTTTATCCTTTAGAATATTTTGATTTTTAGGAACTTTTGGTCAGTAAATTTCAGTCAAGAACTTTCTTTTCGATCATTTTATTTGGTACCTCTTATGTAGTGAATTTATTTTAGAAACTTTGGTTTTTAAAAAAAAATGGTATTCAATCTTTGACAACTTTCATTTGGGAGTTTTTTAGTCAAAACTCTAACTTTTGGGAACTTTATTTGACAAATCCTCTTAAATGGTAATTTGGTCTTCTAAGAAAACTATCCAGTGCCTTAACTTTTGGAATAAGTTTCATGAATCTCCAAATAATATTCTAGTCTTTTGGGTATTTCATTTAATAATTTAGGCTCATAAAATCATATTATTTATCTTGAGCACAATCTCCAACCCTTGATTGAACCATATAATAACAAATGTCAAAAGGAGTAACACCATTGCATCTATGAATGAGTAATCATCCTATGTGGCATGCCCACTAGGCCTAGGTGGTTAGGTTTTAATTTAGTTAAGGTGAGGATCTCATAGATGTTGGTGATTAAGGGTGCATGAATTGAACATGAATGTAAAAAATATATAGCATCGAGTAACTAACTAAGGTCACATCCACTATTTGCCATCAAAATTGATTGTATATTGCTTTCTATGATTTCTAAGCCCTAGCTATATTTAAATAAGCTAAAATTTGTGTAGAAAAGTGCCTAGCCACCATCATCAAGAGATCAAATCCTACCAATATTGAAAACTAATGATGAAATCTTAATTTATATCATATAGAGGAGCCTAGGCACCATCCAAGTTATTTGTTAAGGATTCAATAAAATACCTAGATATAATTTTTGAAGCAATAGTGTTTGGGGGTCTCTATGCCAACTACTCAACTCTATGGGAGATCATAGATAATGTCAACCCATTCATTTATGAGGAATATTTCTCTATAGAAGTAAAATAAATTTAAAAGTTAACTTAATTCCCATCAAATTCCAAAAACTCCATTATGTAGCTATTAAACTAGAATTCATGTCATGCATTAACTTGTTGTGAGACCTATTCTTAGAAGGGAGGATTATAGATGGTGGTTTCCTCCATTATTTCAATAAAAAAATTATAATCACATACATATCAATTAATACATTCATGAGGTATTTATGTTTACCCATTCTACACTCTACCTTTGATTTTCATAGTGTGGTCAGTTGGAATAATAATAATAATAATAATAATAATAATAATAATAATAATAATAATAATAATAATAATAATAACATAGAAAAAGTAGTGAGGAAGTGTTTTCTCTTGGAAGAGACCTTCATAGTCAAGCAAACCACTAAGAACCCCATGTTTATTACTAGATTTGAGATAGAAATCCACATTGGCATGAAATCTCTCAAAAATTATTTTGTCCATATGAGCATCCAATTATTTCACTTGGATTGGGTATCTATACTCAATTTATTGATCACCTTGGAATGCACTTTTGTATTGGGGTAAATTATCAGTGCCCATCTATAGGAATAAATATTGTATAAAAATTGGAGGCCATAAGTTGGAAACTTTTATATGATGTAATATATTTTGGATGTGGTCATGGGAACTTTTTTTTGGACAACAAGGCTCAATGGGATCCAAAACCCAAATACAATAAGAATAGAATCTATGACTTCTATTCATTCATTCATATCTATGCATATGTGAGGAACATGTCAATAATTGTGGAGGATTTATATCCTCAAGTTTAGATGTAAATTTATGGGGGAATACCAGCCATGATATCTACGAACATCTCCAATACTCTAATAAATTTAAGTTATTTTTGTCCATACCCTCTTTGACCCTCTTTGTCTCCCCTAATACATCCCACAAAAAGTTATTGAGTAATAAATTTCATTCTAATTATTTAATGGGATAGATGAGGACCTAACCAAGATCAATAATATTACCTTTCATGTCACTAATATCATAATTGGGAGGATACAATACACATACCATAAACAATTTGGAGAGACTGGTGGTATAAGGAAGGCTTATGCCTTAACTACTCTACATCATAGGGATTGGGACCCCCATGAGAAACTATAATAAAAGTTCATAATCTAGGAATATCCTACAAGAATGAGCCTTTTGATCATGACTTCTTATTCTTTAATACAAATGATGATGCAAAATTAAAGGAAAAGGTTGTGATTTCTAGTGTGAGTGAGCACTTGCTTAAAGTAATCCAAGCAGATCCTTCCTTCACACTTGGGCAAGTAAAATTTAGAATCCCACCACTAAAAGGATGGACCTCATCAAATTTATGGATTAACATACCCTTCTAGTAACCACAAGTTCAAATATAAGACCTAAAAATCCCATCTATTATGATAAAATCTCCAAAGCAAGAATAAGGTGTAGGGGAGACATCAGTTGCTAGTGTGCAAGAGGAAGATAAAAATCCTCAAGTTCAAATGTCCATAGTTGAACTGAGGAAGTTAAAATAATAGATATCATATGAATTAATTTATGTGAAGGAAAAAACTATTTTTGGAGAGGAGGAAACAATTTCTCTCAAGTCCTCTAATGAGGAAGAGATTACACCTAATGTGGTGGCTTTAACAACCACAACATCTAGTATGAATCTTCCCCTTCTTATTTATCAAGTGATTTTTCCTTAGGATGAGAGTAAAAGAATTTGTTATAAAAGAAAAATTAGGGTGAAAAGGCCATAAAAACCATCCACAAATCATCCAAATGAGTATTCACAACCTTTAATTGAAGGTGAGCTAACCCATGAAGAAGACAAAGAAGAACTATAGCAAGATAAAGTTCTAAGACTGCAAGGATTGTAAGCAAAGGCATCCCTTGTGGGTGACCAATCAAGGAAGGGTAATCCCATAAGCAAATCCTTTATTAAGTATTTTCTAGTTGTTTCTTCTTTTCCACTACTAATTATCTCTTCTTTTCCTCCTATGTCATCATCTCTTGTTGGACCTATTTTCATAATTATTTCTACATCTACTCCACTAGTATCCACCTCTGCTTCCACTATCACTAGTTAGCCCATCACCCAAGTGTTAACTTATTCTATTCAATTTATATCATCAATGCCCTCATCAAGATTAGTGTAGAGCATAATAGAAGTGGACATAAAAAGAGATTCCAAAAAGAAGCTAGTCTACATTGTTTATCCCATGACACATCTAGGGAATGTAGACTATTCCAATTAATATGGCTTTGAATGCCTAAACCAACACCTGAGATTTAGCCTACAAAAGACAACTAAGTAGAGGTAGATCCACTAGATCCATAAAATTTTACTCATCCAAATTAGGCTAAGGAATTAGGAGAATCATCTACTAAGAGGCTAAAATTTAAGATCACTGAGCTACCCACAATGAGATTTATCTTTCATAAATCAAATAGATTCATGCAAAGGGAGAGGAAAAGGAAGATAGAATATATCATTGGGTGAGGTCTAATTTTATAAGAAAGAAAATAAATGTTCTCTGTGTTAAAGAGACATTACGTAAATAAGGGTTAGTCTCTTTATATTGAGGACTTTAAGTCCTACATGGAGATGCGCACTAGATCAATGTTATCCATTCATGAGTACATATAGTAGGCATGAAAATAATTGGAGGAAACTCTAGGGAAAAATAATAGGTACTCCATGTTCCCTCTAGGATAAAATGTGATATCCCCTACCAATAGGGAATATATAAACTCATAAAGCTCTGATCACAGATACAAACTTGCAGAATAGATTCAAAATAAGCATACACAAATCACAATATAATCTCTCAATAGAAAATAAAGATCTCATTACTTGTTCTTCTGGATGATTACACAATTGAGTCTCTGTTATACAAAATAAGAATATTAAAATCCTAGTCTTAAAACCCTGGCTTTTGCTAATCTGGCAATGAAAACTAGATCTAGAAGTGTCTCGGCCTTTCTGTGTCGACACACAGACGCCGTCGTCGGTCGATATATCACCGACGTCGGTCACTATCGGTCGGCTTTCTATCGACGTCGGTGTTCAGTCGATCGATGTCGGTCACTATAGCCCTTTCTCTGCCAAGGTCAGTGTCTGATGTGGATCTGTACGGACCTGTATGGACTTGGTACGGCCGCCAACCTGTCTCTTCTTAATCCCTGATAGCTGAATAGCCTGATCTCACGAATATAGATTCTAACACAAGATCTATCTCTGTATAACTTATTAGATCAAAAACTAAATAAGAAAATACCTAGAAAGCTCTGTGATAAACTTTTGTGTGAAGTTATCTCTCAACCCTGGAATTCTGTGATAACTTCTGGATGAAGCTATCTCTCAGATCTGTATCTCTGTGATAACTTCTGGATGAAGCTATCTCTCAATTTGGCAATAAATCAGCTAATATCTCATAGCCTCTAAATCACACACAATGAAGAGGGAACGTTCTCCACTGCAATGGAATCCTGGAACCCTTGGCTCAGTCTTCACAGAAGAATTTCTTCAAATCAATAATCAATAATCTATGCATAATAATGAATAATGGCCTCCATGAGAAACCCTTATACCCTCAAAAAGATATGCTTGCCCTAATTAGGGTTTCTTAAATTAGAATTAGGGTTTCTAATTAAAAATAGGCTAAATAATTAATATTTGATTAAATCAATCAAATATTAATATCTCCCTCAATACATGTCAGATCGACGAACCGATCAAAGCTAGTGAATCAAGGAGTGATTCCGCACATAACCATATCAAAATAAAGGCGCTCTGCTGCATGTCAAATATCCCTAAAAAGTAGGAGCTCGGGCCCAATGTCTGAAATAACCTGAATGAAAACCAAATGTAGAAATTCTATGAGTCAAAGTCAAGCCAAGCTCCATTATGACCCTCTATCCATCTTATTAGCCTACGAAGGTCGCATAATAGGCTAATCATCAAGACTGTCAATGTCCAGGAAAAAGGGGACATGACAATCCGCCCCTCCAAAAATTGCTTGTCCCCAAGCAATCTCGAAACAATGAACTACTCGATCCACCTGGGTCCCAAGGAAAAAGTTGTGTAACATCCATCATGTCACCAATCAACCCATGTGAATAACCCATCAACATCAACAACATCAACAGTATCAAAATCAGCAACTAAAAAACTGCACTCGACACCCAAACAACTATCTAAAGATCAACTGTAGGTGCTGGGAGAAGAAACCACTCTGAGGGACTCAAGCCAACTAAAATATCAACCCTGTCAAAATTGAAGTCCCTATCTAGCTGATACTCACACCCAACTGGACCGTGTATATGACAATCATTGGTCCCTGAGTCACTGACACCAAAACTAATCTCTAAATGCAAAGAAAAATAAGGAGCATACCTCACCATATGATGTTGGTAAGAACCCCCAAACTGTGCTACTGGCTCACTATTGCCAAACTGGGACTCAATGGATGGCTCCAATCTCGGCTCAACAAACATCACCTCAACATCCCTGTAAGGTAACATAGTAGAAAGGGTTTGTAAAATCTCCTCACCCAATCTGCTAATAGCACTAGAACCTCAGACAAGAACACCTTCTGTCATCTTATGTGAGTCCAGATGAACACCTGCACTACCTAGCAAATACTCCATGAATGGTTCAGTGCAGTAGAAATTATATGTGGAAGCATCAACATACTCCCCCACACACCCCAACTGATCTCTCTGTAAAGGTGGCACAACTAACTGTACCACACTGTCATCTGTGTGAGAATAATCAATTTGGAGACTCGACTCCACTGGTATCTCAAGCTCATTAGAATCAGGTACTCCCAAATCCTGAATATGTGTATCAGCCTCAACAACATGCTCATCAGCAATAACTGTAGGAAGGTACTCATCACCCACCACCTCAATATACAAATGATCATCCACACTCTGTAAATCAATGCCAAAGCTCATATCAACAAACGGAGTATCAAAACTATAGCATCACTGTCTAACTCTTCCATACAGAAAGAAAAAACCAGTGAAACTAAGTCCTCAAAATTGTCCACAACGTTCTCCTGAGTATCATCTGCAATAATAGGATCCTGGGACTCTGCTACAATCTCTGCCATAGTTGAGAGATCATCAACCCTCAGTGCACTAACATCTGGGCCCACCTGTACACTCTAAGTGCAAGCATCTAACTCATCATCATCTTCACTATATCCTATCTCATAATCATAATAATTATGGGACATGCTGCTCTCTCATCTAAGTGATTTGTAGTGCTCTCTCCTCAACTTGACAAAATGATCAAAGGTCGTCCTCTCTTGAACATGAGGAGGTAATAAGTCCCACTCATCATTCGTTGTCATATACCGCATGGGCTTGTTTTCGGATGAAGGATATGAAAGAGATTCATTCAACCTCTTCAAACTGAGTTCCAACTTCCTCATATCATAGTCCCACTGACTCTGAGTATATGAAGTCATTATGATACTTCGCTGATTCAACTTACCCAAACTACCCAACAGGATGGCAAGACATTAGCTTTGATGTGCCCAACAGGATGGCAAGAATTTAGCTCTGATACCACTGGAATATCCCCTACCAATAGGGAATATATAAACTCATAAAGCTCTGATCACAGATATAAACTTGCAGAATAGATTCAAAATAAGCATACACAAATCACAGTATAATCTCTCAATAGCAAATAAAGATCTCATTACTTGTTCTTCTGGATGATTACACAATTGAGTCTCTGTTATACAAAATAAGAATATTAAAATCCTGGTCTTAAAACCTTGGCTTTTGCTAATCTGGCAATGAAAACTGGATCTGGAAGTGTCTCGGCCTTTCTGTGTCGACACACAGACTCCGTCATCGGTCGATATATCGCCGACGTCAGTCACTGTCAGTCGGCTTTCTACCGACATCGGTGTTCAATCAACCGATGTCGATCACTGTAGCCCTTTCTCTGCCGAGGTTGGTGCCTGATGTGGATCTGTACGGACCTGTACGGACTTGGTACGGCCGCCAACCTGTCTCTTCTTAACCCCTGATAGCTAAACAGCCTGATCTCACGAATATAGATTCTAACACAAGATCTATCTCTGTATAACTTATTAGATCAAAAACTAAATAAGAAAATACCTGGAAAGCTCTGTGATAAACTTTTGTGTGAATTTATCTCTCAACCCTGGAATTCTGTGATAACTTTTGGATGAAGCTATCTCTCAGATCTGTATCTCTGTGATAACTTCTGTATGAAGCTATCTCTCAATTTGGCAATAAATCAGCTGATATCTCACAGCCTCTAAATCACACACAATGAAGAGGGAACGTTCTCCACTACAATGGAATCCTGGAACCCTTGGCTTAGTCTTCATAGAAGAATTTCTTCAAATCAATAATCAATAATCTATGCATAATAATGAACAATGGCCTCCATGAGAAACCCTTATACCCTCAAAAAGATATGCTTGCCCTAATTAGGGTTTCTTAAATTAGAATTAGGGTTTCTAATTAAAAATAGGCTAAATAATTAATATTTGATTAAATCAATCAAATATTAATATCTCCCTCAATACATGTCGGATCGACGAACCGATCGAAGCTAGTGAATCAGGGAGTGATTCCGCACATAACCATATCAAAATAAAGGCGCTCTACTGCATATCAAATATCCCTAAAAAGTAGGAGCTCAGGCCCAATGTCTGAAATAACCTGAATGAAAACCAAATGTAGAAATTCTGTGAGTCAAAGTCAAGCCAAGCTCCATTATGACCCTCTATCCATCTTATTAGCCTACGAAGGTCGCATAATAGGCTAATCATCAAGATTGTCAATGTCCAGGAAAAAGGGGACATGACATAAAATAAGATGTCTAAAGTGTACCATTGAGATTATATGAGATATTAGATTTTGTTCATTTGTTGAGAGCACAATTGGATCCCCATGTAACCATAACAACTAAATTATTTAAGGTTATAAAGGAATATGAGAACATATTGAATTTTTTGGTTTTATATACTACCAATAAGACATTTAACTATTTGAATTTGATGACCCCCTAGATGTAATAAATGTGTTTAATCTAGTATTCATTAGGTCTCAAGAATTCAAGGAATGGGTAATTTTTTTTATGATTTAGTTACAAATATCACAAAATAAGAGAAGTAGAGAGTGAAAATTTTGAATGATCTATGATTGACATGTGCATGGGATAGTATTGGGAAGTTGGTGGTGAGGTCTATTTTTTACAAATGCTATAAAAAGTTTTAGATAATTTTAAGTAAAGTTTATAAGGGTTGACTTTAAAATATTTCAAATAAAAGTTAATTTTGGTCAGGAAGAACGTCACTAAAGTAGAAGTTATTCAAGTAGGCTTTTGAGATACCAAAATTTATCTTGCAAGGTTGATGGCACAAGCAAACAGGGTGAACAAACCTTTTATTCTATAAATAACCATAGTATAGGCATAAAATGCTATTAGATACAAACACTATCAATATTTATAGGCCAAGAAGAATCTACCTTCAACTTTTAGTTCAATACCATATACTAGTTCAACAGTTCAAACTCCACCCAATCTCCCAATCTCACCACTACCTACAACTTTAGTTCTACCTACTAATTCATTTCCTTCTAGTTTAGCTACTTCAATGAAAACTACAACTTCCAATTAATCACCACCTATCATATCCACAAATGCACTAACTCAAGCTACTAGTACAATTTTAGTTACAACTTTAGTTCCAACCACAACAATGAATAGTTCCAAATAAGAGCCAAGCTAACCTTAGTTAAAGGTTAATCTTCTATAATTTTTCATGTAATGCTTATTTATCCAACCACAAATAGTCAATTATTGTTAAATTTTTGTCATAATTAAGTTAATTATTTTACCATCATGCACATGTTGTATGTCTGATGTAATATATGAGTTATAACATATAGTTTTATATTGAACTAAAATTTAGGCTCTAGTGATCCTGATGTAATCTAAAGTTTTTTTACACTTGGAGGATGAGGAAAATCCTTCCCTAATTCATTTATATACATGTAAAACCCATTTTAAAAGTGTTGTCATTTTATATCAATAAACAAGAATAAATAATTTTGTTGATTGTCATGCAAATGTGCTTGTTTCCTCTTCTTCCTTTTATGTGTTACTAAAATTTTTATTTGTTTATCTATATCAATTCAATAATTTTGAAGTTTGTTAATGATACATATGAATATAATTTTTTTAATTGATTAATGATGATCTTAGATGTGAAAAAAATATTAAGGATTGGAAGATGGAGTTGATAATATGTGGTGTGTAGGAGTATTTTCCTTTGGTATAGTCTTCTAAGCATGTGTTCTAGATAACTTCCTATTTCAAACTATATCATATGAGATAATGGTGTACAATATCAAATCTAAGGATATTAACCTTCATATGAGATCAATAAGATTCCTATAATTATTTCTCAGACTATTAATTATTATTTTTCAAGAGTGTGCAATAGCTAAAAGTGGCAAGCATTGGTCTTGGAGATACTTGTCCACCCAACGACTAAGAAGTGACCTTTAAAGAACAAAAATCCTTATTTTCTACCTTAACTTTCCTCTCTTTTGAATTTATTTAAGATCTACACACCATAGAGTAAATCTCCACCCATCCAACTCATTTAGTGATTGATTTATATTATATTTCACACATCCATCCAAAAAACTATTTAAGCAACCTATAGGCTCAACCTGCTATTCCACCATCTAGTTGTTTTAACCACATACATAGAACTCATGACTTTAAGTGGACCTCACTTACATATATATCCTAAATTTTAGAGGCCACCTCATTCATTTTTATTTGTTGAGCATAAAATCCACATCAATAGAAGTTAAAAAGTTGGCACTAGAAAGAGGGCCTAGTTGTGTGTTTTCTCAATAGTAGAGGTTAATCACTATGTAGAGTTACAATAAAAACACCTAAGAGGGTAACAAGGTCTAGAACCTAGGCTAGCCTTTTGGTTTCACCTTTGTCAAATCATAAGAAGCCTAGACCAATATTGATCACCTTTGAGATACACTAAACTAGGACACCTTCTCTAGTAATAAGTGTCCCACTTATCAACCCTCTTATGTCTCAACTTTGGATAGTTGGATCTACTATTTCCATCCTTGGAGACCAACATGATCTACCATGGAATCTTAGGAAGTAATTACCTACCTTCTCCTTATTAAATGGGATGATGATAAAAGAACATATTAAATATTTTAACGTTGTTCTAAGATTAATGAATGTCATAAATGATGGTGTTGCATGTAGGATTTTACCATTCAATCTACAATAATTTGTTTATGATTGGTATCTCAATTTTTAGGAAAGCTCCAACACCTCATGGAATAAATGACAATAATTTTCTTTCATAATTTAGGCAAGTTAATAATCTAAGTCTGGTGAATAAACATTTCATTAGCATGAAGAGGGATCCCAATGAGTCAATTCAGGCCTTTAATGCAATATTTTAGAAGATGTAAAATTTATTAAATTTCATGTACAATTTGTATGTAGATATATCACTTAAAATATCTGAGAATTCTTTGGACCTCATCACTGTAGTGTTTTTGTGGAGAGATGCCATAACCAATACTTTAGAATTGGCATATCAAGAAGCTATTAACATTGACAACAAACTCAATCTATAGCTCAATACTCAAAATTAAGGGGTTCAAATGGTCAACAATGGCTTTCCATCTTTGAATATAATACTACATGCTAATCATAATGTCCCTACATTTAACCAAAATTAGTTTTACACTCTACCTCTCATGACACAATAAGAAAAATATTAGAATATTAATTTTTTAAACAATCAAACACAAAGGAATGCCTAACATCACAACCAAAAAAATCAACATTTGGCTCACACCAACACAATAGTCAGTCAGGGTTCTAAATCCACTAAAGATAAACTATATTCTATACAACTAATGGTCCAAAAGTTGATCAAGTACTTTTTAAATATGTAGAAAACGATAGGTAATACTAACAATTAAAATTATAAATATAATTATATATTTCAAAGAAAAAATATGCCTTTAAATAGACCCACATATACTATAGAATAATAATAGTCCACCAAGCTATTAGAAATCAATATCATGGAGACAATTTTGTTTAATTGGTGTAGAGTTCATAATACATCAAGGCATGGGGAATTGGATTGTGTAGAGTTTTGTGTAGCCTTTGAAAATTTCAAATGGAAATTATTAAACATTATCAAATGATGAATCCTCCATATCTCCCTCATGAATCTGGCCCATCAACTTTAGCTATAGTCTTTGAAACTTATGAATTTCCCTTCCCTAGTGAAGATGATAATGTTTTAAAGGATAATTCTAATGAAGTGCATGAATTCTAAATTTCAATAGGAATAAATATAATCTAAGGAATAGTCATCCCCTCACCACTTTTAATCCTCCTAATAATAGATTTATTCACCTAAATCCCAGAGCTAATAATACTCCTCCTCCCCCAAAAGGAAACAATCATCCTTAATATATATAAGAATAGAGTAAGGGGTATATAACATTATTGATGATATGAAGAATATAAAGGCTAATATCACTCTTTATGAACTAGCACAAATCACAAAGTAGAAGGAACTCTTATGGATATCCATCATAGGAAAATCTATTGTAAAAAATTTCAAAACAACTAACACAAATGTTATATACAAAAGCAAACTTGAGGTACCCCTTTCTTGCTAACAATTTGGGCATTTAACAAGAATACACACAATTTTTTGGTATATTCCATACATTCAGTGATAATGATACCAACCTTCATTTTCAATAATCTTGGTTTGACCCCAAGTCCATCCAAGAGGACTATTTTATATTTAGATAAAATACTAGTGTCTGTGATAGGAGAGCTTAATGATGTAAGGATTTAGATTGCATCAAAACCTCAAGTATAGATGGATATAGACATATTGGTAGTAGATATTCTTGAGAGATATGGGTTTTTATTAAGTAGATATTGATTAAAGACATTAAATGGATATCTTTCCACATACTTATCTCATATTTGGCTACTATAGAGAGGCATTGCCAACTAGATTAGAATCAATTGGGAACTAAGGATAAAATACACCATTATGGAGTACAACACCACTAATGGATAAGTAAGTTATAAATCTCCTAATCTTGGAATTTATATATTTAATACAAAACATGAAATATAGGAAGAAATGTAGGGCCCTTCCCTATTATGGACTTTCCATTTTGATAGAGTGAGATCCAAGTAAGGATCAGGTGTTGGTATCAATTTGGTTGATACACAAGGGAAGAAATACTTAGAAATGTATCATCTCTAATTTACATGCACCAATAATAAATTAGAATATGAGGCCCTAATTTTGGGATTATAGTTTGCCCTCAATAATAATCTCAAGGAACTGTTGGTATCAGAGACTCATAACTAGTGATTAACTAGGTTAGGAATAAGTACCAATGTAAATTATCATATTTAAAGAGGTACAAGCATAGATCCTAAGACTTAATTGATTCATTTGAGGCTTTCAATATAGTGTCTATTTTTATAGAAAAAAAACAAGCTATTAATTGATTGGATGCTTCATCAGTAAATTTGGCACCCCTACAATATTTAAAAGTATATAAGTTGTCTATTGAATTGGTATCATATCCATTAGTGCTATATAATATTTAAAAAATTTAAGTGTTTGATGATGATTAATAGATCATCTAGTTTTTAGCCAATTCAAGATAGCTTGAGTCTTAGATAATTGATAATGGGGAAAGAATACATGTATGCCATGATGAATTGGAGGAAGAAGATGTTATCCAACTCAAGGAAAATCATCTCACCTTGGGGATGGTTGCCTTAAAGAGATAATTTTATACATATCCTTGAGTATATCTATAATGGTAGCTCATGGTTATTGATTCCAAGATTACCTCAAAGAAATTAGGTGATGAAGGAAACTTATGACTTATCAATATTAGTCTAAGATGCACTCTAGACAAGAGACAAAGGGTTAAAGACCTGATCTCTAGATATAAGGATGTAATTTCATAGACATATTATGACTTGAGGATATTCAATCCTAAATTAATTACCCATATAATTCCACTCAAGCTAGATCATAAACCATTTAGGTAGAGGTAAAGTCTAGTAAATCATATTCTAGAACCATTGATCTAGAAGGAAGTAGAGAAGATGCTAAGTGGTTAGATACTCTCTCCTATCAAGGATTTAACTTGGGTGGATAATTTAGTTATAGTCAATAAAAATACTAGAAAAATAAGGTTGTGTTGACTTCATAAACCTCAATAAATCCTCTGAGAAAGACAACTATCCTCTTCCCTCATTAGATGTGGTGATCTAAACTATGAACAATTCTAGGATTTTTTTATTAGATTTTTTTTAAAGATATAATCAAGTATTGGTGGAATAAAAGGACAGGATGAAAACCATGTTTACTATAAAATGGGGGAGTTTTTCTTATAATCAAATGCCATTTGGGATGATTAATGTTAGAGCTACATTTTAAAGATTGATAGATCATGTATTTTAGGGACTAGTAGACAAATATATAATTATATACATAGATGAACTTACTATTTTCTCTAAGAACATGGATAATAATATATATCATCTCTTGTCCATCTTTGAAATATGCAAGAATTTTGGTATCTCACTAAACCTCAAAAAGAGCATATTCAGTGTTACTAAGGGAAATTTATTGGGCCACATTATCACCAAAGATAGGATCACCATTAACCTAGAGATAATTTAGGGAATTTCAAAAATAATTTTCCCAAATAGAAAAAAGGAGATGAATTCTATTTTTGGGAAGATTATTTTTATGAGAAAATTAATATTAGGATTTGCAAGTATTATCAAACCCCTAAATGCAATGCTCAAATAGGGAAAAAATGTGGAATGGACACCAAAATCTAAGAAGTCCTTCCAAAAATTTAAGAAGGATATATCATATGCCATAGTGATAGTGATCCCAAATGTTACTAAGGACTTATTATTATAATCATTTGATTTATAACATACCATTATTGTTGGCCTTACATAAAATAAATAAAAAACTTAACACCCTATAATTTTTATGAGCACTAACTTAAAGGACACAAAGCTCAAATACTCATTGATTAAAAAATATATCTTTGCTCTTGTCAAATTAGTTAAGAAATTTAACCATTACATTATTAAAAATAAGACCATTTCTATTATACCAGATCATATTGTCAAGCTTATGCTAGGATAGAACAATTTGGGAGAGTATATGGGCAAATAGGTGGTAAAAATAAAAGAGTTTGATATTGATATTTAACCTACCAATATCATTAGAGGATAAGGTATCATTCAATTTATGACTAAACTAGACACAAGCATCACCATTAAAAAATTATGCCAAATACATGTTTCTCAAAAGGAATGGTATTTAGGTATTATTTAGTTCTTACTGACTAGAACATGTCAAAGGAACTCAAGAAAGAGAAAAAGAGAGCCTTGAGGATTAATCTACTCATTATATGATCAATAAGGAGATTCTCTATAGGAATAACTATGAAGGCATCTATTTAAGATGTTTGTCACATGAAGAACCCCAAGATATTCAAAAAAATCTACATCAAAAGACTATTAGTGACCATCTATATAGCAATACTATAGCCCATAAAATACTTAGAATGGGTTATTATTGGACAAATATCTTTAAGGATGCTCACTCCCATGTAAGGATGTGCCATGAATTCCATGTCTTATTGAAAAGAGAAGTTCACATAGAAATGACCCTACAACCTATGATCCAAGGTAATTTGTTTACCCAATGGGGCTTATATTTCATTGGTATTATCAATTTGAATGCTTTAGCTAGGAATAAATTTATGATCACCACTACAAATTATTGCACTAGATAGACTAAGGCAACATCCACTAAGAATTTAAGAGCACAAGATGTGATCAATTTCCTTGAATAAAATATCATAACTAGGCTTGGTATTATTATTTACTTGGTTTGTGAAAATGGGCTAGCATTTCAATTAGTTGAGTTTATAGAGTGGGCCCATGATAATTAGATCATCTTCCAATCACTATCTATAAGGTAATATATTGACTAAATTGTCCAATAAGAACATCATCAATGCTATCAATAAATCTACTATAGATAAGCCCATAGATTGGCTTCTCTTATTTCAATATGTACTCTAGGTAAATCAAACTTGGTATAAGTAGGCCCTTTAAAGATTCACCATATTTTTTGGTCTATGGGAGACAACTATTCCTAATCATGATGAAGTTTCCAACATATTAGTTCTTTCCAAAATACATAGAACCTAGCGAGAGGATAGAGTCTAGATTATTAGACATCATAGAAATGTATTATTATAAGACTGAAGCCCTATATAACTTTAATATGCATCAAGACATAGTTAAAAGAAGGTTTGATAAGAGAGAAAAATCTAAAACATTGAGTATTTATGATCTGATGATTCTATTGGATAAATCCCATGAAAAGAAAGGAATGCATGATAATTTCACCAAATTATGATAGGAACTTATCAGATATTCAAGAGGTAATAATTCATTATATTTGAGGGACATCCAAGGTAATGAATTGATATATCTGATCAATGGATAGTTTTTGAAGCATTACTTCATGGATTCCCCATTTAGAGATATCTATGAGTAATAATAGATGTTATGGTAGAGGTAGGGGTAGGTTAGATTTGATTTATTACTTATTTTCCTATTTTTTGTCATTTATTTCAATAGAATATTTCACACTTTCTATATTAGTTGTTTTTTATTTTTGCATTTTACTTTGCTTAGTCTAGTGGTTTATTTTAGGTAGTTTCCTGCTTTCTAGAATAGTCTTCCTTTTGATTTCATCTCCTTTTATTGATCACTCATGGTATAATAAAACAATATCCTATATGTTTTGAATCCATCTTAAATAAGTGGGTGTTACACCTTCTACAACATAATTACTAATCCATGTATGCAATGCGAGAGTTGATCATGATAATGTTATGAAGTA
Organism: Torreya grandis; assembly: GCA_037957365.1. Taxonomy (NCBI): domain Eukaryota; kingdom Viridiplantae; phylum Streptophyta; class Pinopsida; order Cupressales; family Taxaceae; genus Torreya; species Torreya grandis. Next base: position 2,932,650 of record JARHVA010001576.1, read on the forward strand.
TAGATTTCACTAGGTATATAAAATATGTTCTCATAGATCCATGAAAATTTATAAAACTTTTCTTATCTCCTTGGATCAAATTCACATTAAATTCTAATACTTGTTTGAGGTAATAACCATTGACGTGATTAAATTTGATAGGGTCATTCAGATGAACCCAATTATACCAACACAAGCTCAAGGTGGTCACCTTTTTATTTCTCTCATTCAAATACCAAAAGAAAATATAAAGTGAAAAGAGGTATGATCCAAAAATTTAAAATAAAATCAAAAGGAATTAAAATCTTTCATGATTAAATAAGATTAGTGCACCATACATCATGGAAATATATGACATAAGGGAGGAGGGGTGATCAAAGGTATCTCTACCAGGGCTAAGGATTCATAGATGATAAAAGGGCAATGCTTGAAATCCACAAATTTATTTATTTATGATCAATAAAAATGAAACCTACATCTCATCACATATATTTTCTAAAATCCTTTGACGAGTAAAATATATCACTTTCACACACACTAGTCCAATGTATGGGTAAAGTAAGTATGTTGTATTGAGTTATTATGAATATCTTTCATATTTATGATATAGTCATTTTTTTATAGTATGTTCATGATTGATATTATAATTATGAAACCATGGATTTTGGGTTCTTGAAACTTAAGATTATTCACCCCTATGATTCACCATTTTTTGTATTCAAGACACCCCACCTTAGGATTTTCTATGGAAAAGTGGGGTCCCCCTTTTGTTTTTTTTAGGTTTGTTTACTATTTGGGTTATGCATGTGTGTTTGGCTAGTTTTATTATCTATGGAAATTGGATGTTTTTAACAATAAATCACTTTGGATGTACATATTTTCTACTATAGCTCATTCAATTAGAAATACTTATTGAAACTAACATATTCATGAAATTTTTGGGAACTTACTATGTATAATAGCTATTAAAATTTATTTATTTGGGTTATTTTATTTATATTTATTTAGGTTCTTTTATTTAAGTTTTTTTATTCATCAATAAGGATAAAATTTTGGTCCTCACCATTTCAATTTTTGGGAACATTTCAATCTTCAACATTGTGGTATTCATAAACTTTTGTTTGGTAAATTTTGTTTAGGACTTTAGTCTTAAAAATATTTTGGTTTTTGGGAACTTGCTGTCAATAAATTTTGGTCAAGAAAATTTTAATATATTATTTCCTTCAGCATCTATTATGTGCCAACTTTATTTCAAAAACTCTAGTTTTGGTGAAGTTTTTGTCTTTGGGAACTTTATATTTGACAACTTTTGTTTAAGATAGTTTTGATTGAAAATCTGAATTTTGAGAACTTTATTCAAAAAATTCTCTCGAATGGAAATTAAATATTTGGGGAAAAGTGTTCAATGCCTTGGATTTCAAAATAAGTTTCATGAATCTCTCCAAAGAACATTCTAGGATTTGGGGTCTTTCACTCAGGACTTTTGGATCACAAAATTACATGGTTCAGCTTGAACACAAACTTTGATTCCCTATTAAACCATATATTAACAAGTGTCAAAAGGAGCAACATGATGTCATCCCTGAATGAGTAAGCATCCTATGTGGTATGCCCACTAGGCCTAGGTAGTAAATTTTGAATTGAATAAAGGTGATGATCTTATATATGTTGGTTATTAATGACACATAAACTAAACATGAATGACAAAAATATATAACATCAATCCACTAACCAAGCTTGCATCCATTGATTTCCATCAAGCTCAAGTGTATATTGACTTCTATGATTTCTAAGCCCTAGATGCATTCAAATAAGCTAAAATTTATTTAACAGATTACTAAGCTACCATCATCAAGAGCTCAAATACTATTAGCATTTAGAACTAATGATGGAATCTTCATCTATAGCATATAACAGAGCCTATGTGCCATCTAGGTTCTCTATTAAAGATTGAAAAGAATACCTGGATACATTTTTTGATGTAAAAGTTTTTGGGGGTTTCTATACCAATTACTCAGATCTATAGGAGATCATAGATAACATCGACCCATTATTTTATACGGAATACATATTCATAAAAGAAAAATAAGTTGTAGCTAACTTATTACACTTTAAATTCCAAACACTCCATTATGTAGATGCTAAACTAGAATTCATGTTGTGTATTGACTTGTTATGAGACTTGTTTTTTGAAGGGAGAATTATAGAAGGTGTTTTCCTTCATTATTTCAATAAAACCACAATCATCCTATACATATCAGGTGATGAATTCATGAGTTATTTATGTTTACCCATTCCAGATTATACCATTGATTTGCATAGTGTGGTTGGTTGGAAGAAGAATAATAATGTAAAACAAGTAGTGAGGAAATGGCTTCTCTCGAGAGAGGCCTTCACAATCAAGGAAACCACCAAGAACCCCATGCCTATTACTAGGTTCTATATTGAAATCCACATTGGCATGACATTTCTTAATAATTTATTTTTCCACTTGATCATATACTTCATTTGGAGTGGGTACCTATGCTCTATTTATTGATCACCTCAGAATATGCACTTTTGTATTGGGGGAAATTAATAGCACTCACCTAAAATAACATATGCTATATTAATATAAGAATCCCCAACGTGGTAAATTTTTTATGATTTAATATCTTTTGGATGAAGTTATGGGGGCTATTTACAAACATGATAGGGCTCTATGGGATCCAAACCTTGAATACATCAAGAATAGAATCTATGACTTCTACTCATTTATCCACATCTATGCATATGTGAGGAACATATCAAGAATTGTAGAGGATTTATATCTTCAAGTATTGATGGAAATTAATGGGAAACTATTGGCCAAGATATCCAAGAGCATCACCAGTACACTCATGAATTTGGGTGATTTTTGGCTATACCAAGACTATACTATTATTATGGTTGTTAGACACAAGTTTGACCCTCTTCGTCTCCCCAAAGACATCCCAAGTAATGTTTTTGAGAAATCAATTACCTTTCAATTATGGAATGGGATATATGAAGACCTAATCAAGATAAATAATAAAACCTTCCATGGATCCCATCTCATAATTAAGAGGATGCAATATGCATACCATAGGCATTTCAAAGAGGCTAGTGGTGTAAGGAAGGCTTATGTCTTAGCTACTCTACTGCATAAGGATTGGGACCCCCATGGGAAAGTGAAACAAATAGTTCATAATCTAAGCATACCATAAAATTATGCCTTTTGATTATAACTTCTTGTTCATCAATGAAAAAGATAATGTAGAAGTCAGGGAAAGGCTTGTGACTATTGGTGTGAGCAAAGAATTACTTGGAGTAATCCAAATAGATATTTCCCTCACACTTGGGAAAGAAAAATTTAGAATCCCACCACTAAGGGGATTGACCTTTTCATATTTATGGAGTAAAAAACCCTTCTATTAGCCATAAGAGCAAATTTATGACCCCCAAAACCCACCTATTATGATGATAGCTCTAGATCAAGAATAGGTTGTAAGGGATACATTAGCTTCTAGTGTGCAAGAGGAATAATACACTCTTCAAGATAAAATGTCTAATATTGAATTTAGGAAGGTGAAACAAGAGATAACATAAGAACCAATTTAAGTGAAGGATAACACTATTGTGGGAGAGGAGGGAATCATTTTTCTAGAGTCTTTTGATGAGGAAGAGATTACACCTACTATGGTAGTTTTAGCAACCACAACATCTAGTATGACTCTTCCCCTTTCTACCCAATAAGTGATTTTTCCTCAGGATGAGAGGACAACAATTTATTATAATAGAAAATATAGGGTAGGAAGGACACAAACACCATCCATAGAAGGGGAAAGAGAGGATGCACAACCTTTAATTAAAGGTGAGCTAATCCATAAATAGAAGAATCAAAACTACATCAACCTAAAATTATAAGCTTGTAAGGATTAAAATCGAAGGCACCCCTTATGGGTGATCAATCAAGTAAGGTTATTCCCCTAGGACACTCCCTTATTACTTATTTACCATTAGTTTCTTATTTTCCACTAACAATTGTATCTTATTTTCCTCATGTGTCATCATCACTTTCTATACCTATTTTCACAATTGCTTTTACATATTTTCCACTAGTGTCCACCTTTGCTTCTACTATCACTAGTTAGCCTATCACACAAGTATTAACTTCTTCTACTCAATTAAGCTCACCAATGTCATTATTAGAATCAATTTAGACCATTCTAATATTAGCCACCAAAAGATATTCAAATAATAAATTAGTCTATATTTTTTATATCATGCCACATCTAGGGAATGTAGACTAGTCCAAAATAATATGGCCTTCAATGCCTAAGCCAACCCTTGAGATTGAGCCTATAAAATAAAGGAACAACCACTAGATCCATCAAATTTCACTCTTCTAGATTGGTCTAAGGAATTAGGATCATCAAATTTTAATAGGCCAAACTTGAAGATCACTGAGATTTCCAATGTGAGCTTGTTATTTTATAAATCAACTAGATATATGCAAAGGGTGAGAAAGAGGAAGATAAAATATAGCATTGGGTGAGGTATAATTTTAGAAGAAAGAGGAAATTTAATCTCTATCAAATAAATAAGATATAAATAAGGATTAGTCACCTTATATTGAGGACGTTAAGTGCTATATGGAGACCCACACTGAAGCAATATTAGCCATTCTAGAGGACACATATTAGGGAAGAAAAGAATTGGTTGAGGAACTTGAGACCTTTAGGGAAAAAAGTATGTAATCCATATTCCCTTTATGATAGGATATGTACAAAGTGTAACATTGATAATATATGAGATATTAGATAATATTCATTCTTTGATAACATAATTGGCTCCCCATGCAACCACAAAAACTAAATTATTTAAGGTTTTCAAGGAAGATGAGAGCAGATATTTTTTTTTATAATTTTTTATACTACCAATAATGCATTTAGTGATTTGAATTTGATGACCCCTATAGGAAACAAATACACTAAATCTATAAGTCATTAGGACATAAGTCCCTCAATAATGGGTAAATGTTATAATGTTTTGGTTACAAAGATTACATAATAAGAGAAGCATGCATTATAAATTTTGAATGAGATAGAATTAGCACATGCATGAGAAATTATCGGGAAGTTGGTGGCTAGGTCTCTTTTTGACAAAATATTATAATAATATTTAGATAATTTTAAGCAAAATTTACAAGGCTTAACTTTAGAATATATTAAATCAAAGCTAAGCTCAGCTAGGAAAAAGGCCACTGAAGTAGATGTTTTTTAGTAGGGTTTTGAGCTACCAAAACTAAGTATGCAAGGCTAAAAACACAAGAAGACAAGGTGAATAGACCTTCTCTTTTAGAATGAACATAATATAGGAACAACATTCTAGTGGATACAAACACTATCTAGATTTGTAAGCTAAGAAGAAGCTAGCTATAACTTCTCATTCAACACCATATACTAGTTCAATAGCTTAGACTCCACCCAATATCCCAGTCTTAACACTACCTAAAAATTTAGTTCTACCTACCACTTTAGTTCCTTCTAGTTTGACTAGTTTATATTTAGATACAAATTCCAATTTATCACCACCTATCATCTCCATAAGTACATCAACTCAAGCTACTAGTACAACTCTAGTTTTAACTTTAGTTCTAGCCACAATAATGAGTTGTGCCATGTAGGATCCAAGGTAACCTTAGTCAAAGGCTAATTTTATATAATTTTTCATAAAATTCTTAATAAACCAACCATGTCTAGTAAAACATTATTATATTTATGTTATACTTAAATGAACTATCTTTCTAATATGCACACATTGCATGTCTGATGCAATCTATGAGTTATAAAATATAGTTTTATATCAAGCTAGATCTTAGGATCTAGTTATCCTTATATGATTTAAAGTTATGATACACTTAGAGGATGAGGAAACCCCTTCCCTAATTCATTTATATACATGTAAAACCCTTTTTCAAAGGGTTGGATTTCATAATCAATATATAGGAATAAATCATTTCATTGATTGGCATGTAACTATGTTTGTTCTCTCTTATTTCTTTTCTGTGTTACTAAAATTTTAGTTTCTTTGTCTGTATCAATTAAATAATTTTTAATTTTGATAATGATACATATGAATCTAATTACTTTAATTAATTAATGTTGATCCTAGATGTGTAATAACTATTGAGGATTGGTAAATTTCATTAGTTTAAGTAATTAGTATAGATTGAGTTGATAATCTAAGGTGTATAGTGGTATTTTCCTTTGGTATAGTGTTCTAAGTGTGTTATCTAGCTAATCTAGATAAATTCCTATTCTGATTTATAACATCTTAGATAAGGGTGTCCAACAAAAACTCTAATCAGATAAACCTTTAGTTGAGATTAGTAAGCTTCATATACTTATTTCCAAGACTATTAACTATGCTTATTTATGAGTGTAGAATAGTTACAAGCAACAAACATTATTCTTGGACTTACTTTCCCACCAGAGAAATAGCTAATAAGCGACCTTTTAATAACATAGAGCATTTTTTTCTACCTTGCCTTTCCCCTCTTTTGATTTTATTTAAGATCTACCCACCATCTAATAACTCTCCACCCATCCAACTCATTTAGTGATTGATTTCTATTATATTTCACACATCCATCTACAAACTTAGTTAAACAACCTATAGGATTAACATGTTATTCCATTGTCTAGTTGTTTTAACCACATACCTATAAATCATGCCTTAGAGTGAAACCTCACTTTCATAGAGATCATAAAATGTTATAGGCCACCTCATTCATTATTATGTGGTGTGAATAAAACTTGCATAAACATAATGTGGTTTCCCCTCAATGCTATGTTTTTTTGAATGACTCTTTTATCTCTCACATCCTTGGCATTGACTTGTCAAACAAATTACACCATAGAATAACAATCCATGTCTCATGATCAAATTATTGATTTTTCCTACCCATTAAGATAATCAAATGTTCATCCAAAAAATACTTCAATCTACTTACCTATGAGTCAACCCATCAGACAAGTTATTTATAACAAGACATTACCCTAAGTATTACCTCATATTTATTATTAGGTGAACTCCCATGTATTGAATAAATACTTTACTTGCTCTGTTAATACATATAATTATGCTACTTTAATATGCAATCAACAGGATGTTTTTAATAATTTTTGTAGTTAGTTGTCTTTTGATACATTTTTATTGTATAAGGGTGAACACTTTTGAATCCATAGATATGAAATAGTCAAGTGAGGGTTTTGATTACTAGACCCAAAACCAAAGAGAGGGTTTGAATGATCCCACAATATTTACAATGCACAACAAGATAATTTTAAGGGTCCCACAACCATAATAAGCACATCTAGAGGGTTTGAAAGATCCCACAACCTTGGTAATTCAAATAGTAATAGGGTTCGAAGGATACCATAACCTTAGTATAAAAAATGAGGTTACTTCTCAACAAAACACAAATAACATATGCACTTTAATAGAACTTCCCAAGAATTTTTGTTGCAGAATAAGAACCTACCAAGAATAAAAGGTCTTCCAGTCTTCTACTTCTTGGGGACCTCCACACATCCTCTCCAAATCTAAAGCACATTAAGTGGGATTTCCTTCCCACTAAGCTAAATAAAAACTAAATCACAATGAGAAACTATCCAACTTTTCCCCAATAATCTATTCATAGCTTGATACAAAACAAGGATTTTTAGCTAAACATAATCAATACATAGATTATAGGACAAATCCCAAAAAACTAGAAGAGACAAGGGTGGAATCCTCTATAATCCACTCTAATAAGGCCAATTTTGGTATGATTTATTATATCCACCACAATCAAAACCAACTGAAAGCTTTGGTAATTGACCAACAAAACTACCCAATCCTTAATGAAACTAGCCTCAAGAAACCATGCATTATCTATCCAAGTGTGCATAGGGTACTTAGTTAAGCTAGCCAAAGTACACCCCCTTTTTTAGCCTCTATTAAGAATCTAATATACTTGAATACAATCCCTTACATATCTAGTCTTTAATGAAGTTTCCACACTTTCTCTATAGAACCTAAGTGCATCAAGTGAGCATACATACCCACTCAACCTTACCATGGCCCACAAATAGGGATCATAAATATCAAACCAAACTACATATAACCTTGTGAGGATTTCTCTATCATCCCCATTAATATTAAGTCCCAAAACTTGTTGGATAAGGGTTTCAATAATGTTTCTATAAGAATACAAACCAAAAAAACCAATCCAAAATAATGCATGAACCTACACAAAAAGCCAAAATAGATGAAAAAATCTATTATCCTCACCTATTTTTAGAAAAATAGTGTGGATTCCTTTATCCTCCATACAAATAAAAAATATTTTGGTGGGGCATCCTCTATCCACCTCATTAACCTATACTTGAAATAATAGCTTCCAACACTCCTAAAATGTGGCCAAAGCTTCATTAAATCAATCAAGAAGTGGGAAGAGGACCTCAAACTCACCAATCAAGGCATTCCACTAGACATTCATCTTTTCAAACACATTTTTGATCCCATAGATCTATCACCTATATTTTACAAATAATTTTCTCTAGTTTTTATGGATAGATATTTCTCATTATCCATCATTCTAGCATTTAGGGTATGATATCCAGATGATTTAATTTTCCCCCACCTAGTGAGCCATTCAAAATTATAAGGGATGACCTTGGTGATGTATAATATGCCCAATCCTCTTAGATCTAAATTGTCTTCAACTCTATAATCCTCTTATCATACTTTATGCCCACAACCTATTAGAAACTCCTACCTCCTATTTATCTGCTAATCACAATGAAACTAATTAAGGAAAGTTCCACTTAAGAGGATCCTTAGTGCATATTATATATCTAGGATAGATTCATACCCATATTGCTCCTCTTGGTTATGACTTGAGTTTTCCTACCCATGGGTTGAATTTAAAATATTTCTTCTACTCTTTAAATTCAAAATCCTTCCTCCACTCCTAGTGTCTTTTGATACTTATAATAATGATGTGCCATTAATTTTAGGAATTTACTAATATATAATGCAAGGGATAATCCTTGGAATTAGTTATGGTGAGTCTAATGATGAGGAAAGATCCACTATATTGAGTAAACTAGTAAAACATGATCAAATCAAAGGTGAGATACCTAATCAAGAGGGTGAGTTACATGTTTCTTACAATTAGCTTGAAGATGAAATATATGAGTTGGATCCACTAGACAAATAATATGCATGTTATGATTATAAATCATTCGTATCCTATGTTGTTCCCTCTCTAATGGAAGATCTAGTTCAAGATTATAAATAACTCGATGGTATTAGTCTCTCTCCTAGTCCTTCATTATAGATGAGTGATCTTTGAAGAAAAATACAAAGATGATGTAGGTTTTCCCAATGGAAGATCTCCCAATTTATTAGAGGGAATAAAAATTTAAGATCTCCCAATTTTTGACAAACTTAAATTTGAACTAATTAGAATTTTCCTAAAGTGTACAGTCATAGAGAAAGAAGGTATGCCAATGAAGATTAAAGTTGAAAGTGTACATATTAAATGTATTCCTTTACATACCTAAACCAAAAATGACAAGACCCATATATAATTAACATGTGGGGAAACATTTCCATTCCTCTTTGGAAATAAACATTAATATCAAGATGTTGTCATAGCATCTATGAAAATCAAGGAATAGCTACCAAGTGACTCGTATATTGGCTTCCATCTAGAACATTCCACATTTAGGTTGGATCTTCCAGTTAGTTTAGTATGTATGAGTACCCAAACATATCAATCATTTCAATAAAATTTAAGCATTAAGGAATTTTATAAACCCTACCCCTCATGCTTTATGCAATCTAGGTGCAAACATAATGTACAATTATATAGACCTAGTTTGTTTAAATGGCATGAATTGAACATTAACAAATCTTTATGGGATAGTGTTTTCCATCATAGAGGGAAACATATAATAAAATAGGGTTTACATGTACCCTTATCAAGAATCTTGTATTATAGGTGTCTAACTAAATTTAGACATGTTCTTTCATGAAAGGAACTCTGTGAATAGTTTTTTTCTTTTTTCCTTCCCTATTTTCTTTTCCTTATCTTTCCTTCTTCTCCCTTGCTATTAGTTTAGGTTTGATTTGTTCATTTTTTGATTACATTGTTGTGTTGTTTCCAACTATATTTTCCATATGGTTTCCCTTGTTACTAATATAAATGAAATGGATGGTTGTTATAAAGATAATAAAGATGGCATTCAAATAACCTAATTCTTGGTTTTACTCAAAAATCTTATGTGAACTATTATTGTTACTTTATTTATTTTTTTATTGAATTTTAAGGTCAACGATTCATAATGGAAATTGTGAATTTTAGAACATATATTTTATTTTTTAAAGCCACATGATGAACTTAAGGAAATATCTATATAAAAATGCAACATTATTTTAATTTTGATTTGTATTGAGTTATCATGGCCTTCTTGATTTAATTTTACTTGTGGCTTGATCCAAAACTCTCTATGGATGTAAATGCAAAATATTCTTTCAAAGGAATTGAGTTAAAATGTAATGTGTAGAATTCTCCTTGAAAGGGTGATCTTGGTAGCTTCCACCTAGGCTTTCCATCCTGGTTGGTAGTAGATCAATTCCTTTTAAAGGGAGAAGAGGTATATCTATCAAGGATATAAATGCATGGATGGAAATAAATAAATGTCCAAACCACTCACCCACAAAGCTAAATTGTAATTTTTTTTCTTTTAATAGTTTTGGCCTTATGTAAATATAAATTATTATGTCTAAATGCAAAGAAATGAATAAATCACTCAACCATGCACATAGATATTTTTGGAAGGATTATAGCTTAGTATGTCACTCATTCTTATAGAGTTTAGTTCCCTTGAATTTTGGTTTATTCTAAGTGATATATTTCATGTAATTATTTTTTTATTATGAAATTACAGATTCTAAATTCTTGAAGTACTCAAGAGTATTTCCCAATAAGATTCACCATTTGTTATTATTTACACAGCATGCCCCATTTTTAGTCTAAAAATGGCGACACTCTTTTTTCTTTGGATTCTAACCTATACTTCAAGGAGTCCATTATGGTTATTGGTATAACTCACATCTAGGTTGCATTAAGCTAAAAATATAAATGTGCATGAATCTATTAATGCTTAGTCTATTTTATTTGTTTGTGTTTTGAAATACATTTTGCATCTTCCTTTTATTCTATTTTTCCTTGGATTTGTGTAAATTATCTAAGTATTTTAGTGTTTTTATGGCTTATTTTCTTGAGTAATTCAATCCATTTTTAAGGTTTACTTTTTTAAATTAGTCACTTTCATATAAATAGATTAAATTTACTTTTAAATTGAGTATAATGGATAAGTCTATGCATTGTTTTATTTTATACTTATTCATTTTTGGATTTTACATTAGCCATTATTATTTGATTTTATTATCCAATACTTTTTAAATGTGGATTGATAATTGGGATTATTTTTATTTACCCACATGCATTTGAATGCATATTAGTTCCACATGGTGACTTTTTTTATCTCTCAACAACCTAGATCCATCTAATAAGTCTTATGGGACTTAGTTAAGTTCACACTTTTGCTCAGTGCCATATGTCTTTAACCTAATGGTCTCGATAACTCTACCTAGTATAAAGAAGACTTTTATCACTTATCTAATTTCATAAAATTTACTACCACATGGCACCTTTTTGTTTCTTCAAAATACTTAGTTAATTTCACAACGTTGCTCATTTCCATGTGTGGATCTTTGAGTGGTCGTAGGCCTATTCAAAAGTCTTTTAATACTTAAATGATTTTATTCAAGGTTGTCGAGTAGGGTAATGATGTCAATAACACTCTAATTTAATAGACCAGTAAGATGATACCATGTGGCATAATCCCATAGGTTTACTACCCTAAAGATGTTCATACTAGTGAAATACCTCTATATTAGTAAGTTAGTTAAATGATTCCACATAAAATCATTTGATTACTTCACTACCTAAAGATGTTTGTATCAACCATATATCCTTCAGGCAAGTGGGTGTGTAGGATGATACCATGTCATGAAATCCTACTAATCTACTATTTTTGGGTGGTACATGTTGGCCCAAAAATAATGTCGAATTCTTGAACAATCAAGTGAGTGAGATAAATCCATGCTATAAAATCTTACTGCATCATAGCCCTGAGGTAGTTCATGAAAAATTTGTATTTTGTCAGAGACTAGGCAAGTGAGATTATGACCCCTAGAAAAATCTTGACTCATAATAGAAATAATAGTCAGCATGTACTTAAAGCTTCAACTTAGCAATAGAGGAATGAGGAAAATCCATGTGGCATGAAATTTATCAAAGTTATGGACATGATGGATGCATAAATAATAAAGTATGAGTCTAAATTTGATAGCTTGTCTACTTATAAAAACCATCAAATGGCCTAAGAGAGAAAAAAAGGCTCCATAGTCATGGGAAAAATGAAATAAAATGGAATACTAAACCCTATGGGATTTGATAAGCTTCCAAGTATCAGAATGGGGCCTATAAAGGTAGAGGCAATTGTGAAATTATGGAAAAGTAGATTAAAATCAAGGAAAATCCATATTGTTATGGCTCATGAAATTTAAAAGACATGTTGGATACACATACATCAAATCATTGGTTCAAATTTGATATCCCATCTGGCTATCAAAATCGTAATGGCCAAGAATGGACTGTGCATCCAATATGATTTTTATAATAAAATTGTAGTCTAAATAAATTATTAATAAGGTGGGAATAATGATCATGGAATGTGCATTAGAATCAAACATAAAATATAAAATACAAATTTTAGTCTTAAAGAGGCATGGTATCAATTATATAGAGACATGGGTAGCTAAAGATCATGACTCAATCCCATCTACTTTCAGTTGTAGAATTAAATTGTGGCATGGTTTCGTTATACCAATTATGAGCATGCCTTTAATCTATCAAATATTTTGAGTTGCCTAATTAACCACATTCCCTCAACCAATAATGACTTTTTGTAACTACCCCCATTAGCAAGACAATTCAATTGATTTTAAACTCCTCAGATCTATGTGACTATATAAGATCAAATTATCAGTTTGATAAGGGTTGGTCCTTTTAGTATTAATGAGGTGATGCTTAGGTGAGGATCCTTTTATTTGTAGAAATAGAGTGGTGGACCAGACATTCTTAGAGTCTCCATAGTTAGTAAACCAAGCATTTTTCATGTTTTACTAATGTAGTGTTTTTATTTATATTATGAAAATAAAGTATATAGTTGAATAATTATTGTAAATATTACCATTACTAATCAATAATAAATATCTTGATACTCATTTCATTATGTAGTTGAATGTTCATCGCATGTGTATATTTATGGTGGTTATGTACATCTTTGATCATAGTAACTCCTCCCCAAACTCTTACACCATCCTTTAGCTAGAGTTGTGATTGGTTTGGCTCAGTTAAGCATTAATTTTTTTGATATTTTCTCAATTAGATGTTTTAGTGTCATGTCTATGGTAGTAAGGCCTTTCTTTCCATCTTCCTTTCCCTTCTCTATTTTTACATTTTTTTATCAAAGTGTTAGTTTAGAATTAATACCAATCTATTTTTAATGTTTAATAATGATTTTTGAATGTCATCCATCACCATTTAAGCATTTTTTAATAGATTATAGGTTAATCAATCAATCCCTAAGAGTGTTTATAGGTTAATCCATCATTTGGAGTCAATTTCACCAGCATGGCCCCTTATATAGAATACTTCACATGAACCAACTAAGTAAAGAACAATACACAATAAATTGGTACATGTAGACCTTGTGTAGGTATTTTCTTCATGGGCTATCCCTCTTCTTAGGACAATCCAGGGATTAATAACTCCTTTGCCTAATTATTGGCTATGTCAAAATCCACATCAACAAAGTCATATTAATGTGAGAAGGTATACATATAATATTTTTAGCATATTATGAATTATCATTGTTGGTATTGATGTGTGAAATAATTCATTTAGTGTGTCCCAACATAACCAATGGCGAGTGATTTTGATATATGGTTCTCAATATATTGACAAGAATTAGTTTATAAATTAGGTTAGGTATAGTGCATAGTTGAAAAGTCAACCATAAAAATAGGTCATGTTTTTATATTTTGTAATTCGTTTGCATCCTCATATTTGAGATTTAGATCTTTGATATATCATAATTTTGAGAAACCAAGATACCATAATGTACCAATTTTACCATCTATATATCATCCAATAGGTGTAGTATCCTAAGGATCTAGTATATTTCAAGATCTTGATTTGTTTGTAAAATTTATAGCTTTGATTTTTTAAAATTTTATCAATTTTTAAGCTATAGTTATTTTAAATAATTTTATATGTTTTAAGATTAATTTCATTTTTAATCCTTCATGGTTAGTGCCACTAGTCATGCGATGAAACCATCATCTATTTCAAAGTTAATAGCTAACAAAACAACATTAACACAACATTAATGTCCAATAGTATTGAACTTGTATGGTTGGTATTGACCTTTGATTTTTTTGTTATATTTCATATTTTTATGAATATTTAATATTCAATAGTAAATAATATTTTTTTTGTTTGTGTTACTTTTTGTATAGGTAATACATGCTTGAGGATTTTTATATGGTAAATATATGGAGACCATGATTAAGCTTGGATTGATGGAAGCCTTGTGGTATATATTAGATAGAGTTGATCTTAGTCATGTGGCCCATTTGGGGTGGATTTTGTATAACATGCACTTTATGACTACCTTATATAAGAGGTATAAAAATGATACCTTTATATTTTGGCTCTTAACGGGGGATATGACTATGACATTAGATTATGTATGGTAGATTATGAGGCTTACCATTGTTGGTGAGTGGCCCATTATATGGGATATTATTAGTTAGGGATATGTTCTCCATGCCCATATATATATGATTGGTCATGTTTATGGACATATTCATATTTGTTTCTCAAATATATTGTTACTTATGATGTTCTGTGGTTTTTAACATTTACATGTTTTGAACTTTCCTCTTTCATTTTCATGGATGGTGTTGTTGTTATGATTTCATATCACATGTATTATTTCATGCATGCTATCAAGCAGAGAGAGACTAGATATTTTTGGTGTGGAACCATGTTGGTCCATTTATATTAGGACTTATATACACTCAAATTAGATGGCCATATTGAGGGGATGGATCTACCCCAATATATTTACAAATCAATGGTTATTGTAGAGACATCATGGCCTCAAATCGATGGAGTATCATGTTTTATTTAATATAATTACACCTATTAATGTATTCTAGAGATAATATCATGGTTACAATTGATGGACTAAGCATGCAATAGAGTTATTGAATATTTGTGTGAGTGTTTTACTTCATTATTAGTTCCCATGCATTATAGACCAATTTTAATTTGAGTGGCTTCCTTGAAAGTTTTGCATACAACAAGATGTAGCCCCAAAAACATAGCCATAAGATACGATATTGATATCACCTTGTTTCCCCAATGATAGACTAGGGTAAAGTGGTGTGGAATTAAAACCATTTCCTATAGGAAAATTTGATCCTCCACTTACGACTATAAATTTAGATGATGCTGGGTACACATAGAATATACCTAGTGGTGGATAAGGGATAAATAGCCTATAATATTTTATATTATTGAAAATTTAAATAGGGTGACTATGAATACATTAAGAGGTGATGAGGAATTTTGAGGAGGAAATGCATTAGTGGTTCAAGTTTCCCCTCAATCAAATCTAGTTGATTTTATAACTATCATTACATCCACTACTATACATTCTTGTGAGTATATGTCATTATTTGTGACTATTTCAAGTATGTACCTTATATTATGCAAAAATCCTAACTCTTTATTTTATACATACTTTACATGTAAATAACTTTAACAAGATAAAAAACTCTAGATAGATCATTGTCTATTTCAATTATTGGTTATCTATCAAATTCATCTTAAATATCATCTCTCTCATTAGCAACTATAGTATAGGAAATATCAATAATAGTAGGACCAAAAGGGGTACATAAATATTGACTATGTATTCTAACCTATTAAGTATCTCATTATCAACTATATTAAAAGGTATATCTTGTGTTAAGGTACAAAAATGTACACCAACCATAACACATCAATACTCATTAAATAACACATCAATACTCATTACTATAGTATCTCAATTTTATTTTGGAATCCATAAATTTTTAACCCTAAATTGAGATGGGTTAATATAATATACAGTTAAAAATATAAAAATGAATAAGCACATGGGTGGTAAATAGATATATCAAAGGCTAATTAATTTTAAACCTAGATAAATAATAATACTGAGATATGTTACACATATAAAGTAAAATTATTGATTGATATTGAAATAAATGGAAAAAAGAGTACTTAGTTGGTTTAATGTGTGAATATATATCTGATATAGAACATGTTAGATATAGACAAGATCTAAATTTTGGAATAGTTGTCATATTCTAGAAAATTGCAATCTATGGTCCTAAATGCTTACATCAGATCTAGATAGTTGCATCAATGTTGGTGTCTAAGTTAGACATAGGTGTCTATTATGTAAATTTGGATATATTTAGATGTGACCAATTTTAATATTATAGGTTTTTGGTCACCTTTAATCTAGTGTATTTAGATCTTGTTCACTAGTTGTCACTCTTTGTAAATGATCAAAACCCTATCTTCCTCACCCTTGGAGTGATTATGGTAAATAGGTTAGTTGGAACATAGTGTACAAATTCCAAATTAACCCTATAAAAATAGATACTAACTACTTATCTAATACTATAAATATGGCCTCAAACTTATGTAGTTCTCCCCTACATGTTGACTTGTGTTTGAATAAGGATGCAATGTGTGATTAAAAATATTACATAGAGTAACCTAGCTTGTAACTTAGAAAATATGGCTCATATAATGATACTTTAGTAATTCATACCTATAGGTGGGATATAACTCTGATTAATATTAAAATAGGAATTAATATGCTATATTTTCTCACTTGAATACTTGATTGAATGCCTTTGGTAAGTTCCCTTGTGAGTTGTTAGATATTTTCTTGATGAGGAATGAATGAGGATTGATATTACATTTATAGAAATCCAATTTAGACATATATCACATTAAATCACTTATTTTGAACATAAGGATGAGTTTCATTTGTAAATTTAATGATTTTAGGGCACTGAACACTTAGTTTATCATAAGACACTAGCATTGACATAGGCATCTGGATAGGAGACAAGTGTCCAAGAAGCTATAAAATAAGTACATGTCCAAAACTTGTAGAAGATGATAATTAAAATGTTTATATAATTTTAAGAAGCATATAAGGACTAGTTATTACAACAATATATGGTTAGATATAGAGATAACTTATAGGCATAATAGATAGCTAATACCATATTTTTAACAACATGAAGGTCTAAGAATTTAAGGGTATAACCATGATAATTACATACCAAGTATACAATATTTAGGTATTATATAATTCATATTTAGTGTCTCAATTACCCCCTCTAATCTAATAATGAAATTACTATTTTAAAGTAAAACGAATGTGTACGTGGGTGTGTATAACATAACTTATATTTGTGTGAGTCTAAATTTAGTGCTTTCCTAGTGACTAACCTATAACCAATATCATATTACATAATATAATTATTAAATATAATTTATAATTGATAGAATTTTAAATGCTTTAAAATAAAGAGATCATGATCAAGAGTACATCTATGTATCAATGCAACCATCATACCTTTTTTTAATTTTATTTGAAGAGATGATTCAATGTGAAGTATTAGAGCTAATATTAAGATAATTTGAAACTTTAGAGTGCATATATGTAAATATTAGAGGACAAGTTACCCCCAAACTTGGAAAAAAAGTCATGTTTTCACCCTATAGTTGAGATTATCTTAATAATGTAACCCAATCACACTTATAACCTAGTGAGTGTGGGTGATACAAACCAACTCACACCATAAATATGTTTAGGTTAGATGATTTAATCAATCCATCCTATATTTTTTTCAATATTTAGTGATGTAAACACCTCAATATTTCCAAAATAAAACCAACTACTATAGTAGAATATCTCCATAATAGTGTGTAAAAGTCCATCCTAATGTATGCTAAAGTGCATAAAAGTATTTGAAATATAAAATTTGATTTGATTTTGAAATTTAAGGTGATATTTTTCATGGAATATTCACCTCATATATGGCTTAAGATCAAACCTAGGTATAAAATTGTACTAATATATAAAATGTTACAAAAAAATGTGTATTTCAATCATATAAATATGAAATTTGGAAAAAAATTTAAATTTTTTTTCATGTGCATAAGACATGTTTCCATGAAATGGCCCTACTAAAATATGAAATTGATAATAGTTATGAGTTTGGATAACATATTTCCATAACATTCCCCCACTATAATCTGAGACTATTGAGTACTAAATAAGTGTGGAGGTCAAGACATTTTTGCATGCCCCCACTAAAATATTAAATTGTGATGGTGTGAAATCCATTCATATATAACATTTACACACTCATATTCCCCCATTTTGAGGTGAGGGTAATTATAAATAGGCAATTATCTTACCTCCAAAAGATAATATAATTGTATAATTTATGTATAGATAATGTATTATATAAGAGTAGCATGTATAGGTAAATATAATGAGATACATAGCATGTTATCACATAAAAGCTTAATATGAATGATGTGAATCATGGAAATGTATATATAGTAAAATTATAAGCTTCTTAGTAAATCAAGCATACACATAAGATCACTCAAAATCAAATCAAAATACAATGGTCCAAGGAGACTTAAAAAATGTGCATGTTCAAAATATGCATAATCAAAGGGACATGACTTAGTCAAATTTCCTAAAATATTATAAATAGAAGCTCAAATTTACACATACAAATAACTATGACATATACCCATGTCAAAATAATTAAACATAGGCACAAGGAACATAATGAGTTCAGTATATTCAAATGCTCGAATAAGTAATAGACTGTTTGATAATGAAATAAAGGAACACACTAAAGAAAGTGAAGAAAAGAAAAAATGAAATCATAAAAAATCATCATAAGAAAATAATACTAGCTCCTAGATAAATGAGTCAGCAAAAAATGTTAAGTACATAACATATCAAGTAAACTTCAAAAGTTTTAAACATGGATAAAGGCAAGTGTAATTATACAAGCTCAAACATGATAATTTAAAATGATCATATAATGATATAACCTAGGTGTATCATGATAAAAGAGGTGAATTACCCAAAAGTATATATGACATGAGTCGAGGGAAGGCCCAACATTTGAAATTGCATAGATCATGTGAATTAGTATGCCTGCATTAGATTCAAAAGATACATGAAACATATATGTAAATATAAATAGATGATATGTTATCTACCAACATGGAAATAACTACATATATTTCAAGGATCCATAGAACATGAAAATTATGAAAGTGTTTTTAGATATTTGAATTTTTGATGTTTTTGGTATGTTTGGAATATTTAAAAAGAAAGGACTATCCTATGATCTATCTAAAAGACGTTCATGGGTATCTTCCCATTGGGAACTTAGGGCATTAGAAAGGTGGTATTTACAAGGAACATGTATATGTGTAATATATTGAATTTTAGGATCCATGATGCTTTGAATATATAATAGGATTGTGTGGTCATGAGGAAATAATAGAAGGAATATGGGTTCATAGAACCCATCATTGAATGTTTTGTGGTTTATTTTGAACAACATAACTAGTAACATTTTTAGTTTCTTAGGATTATTCAAAGATGTAAAATATATATAATAATCTCGAGATGAGGATGAGAATCTATGATGAGTGAAAACTCTATAACATTTCTTGAATAATATGTCCCATATGAGTGCATAAAAAAATTGGAAAGTGTATCATGATCTTTTGGTAATTTTTTACTTGGTATATTTGGTTTACATTTATCTACATTTGGTTTCTCATTTTCTAGTGATTGATTCAAGTGATAAGTACCAGGTCTTGTAGGTATGAATAGATTATATGGTAGGTTACCAAGAAGATCAAAACACAATTTTTAAAAATTTTTCCTTTAAAAATTATTTACCATCTATATTAGAAATTAATTTGGTTTAATTTAAATAAAGACTTGTAGTTTCCTCATTTATATCCATATTTGGAACATTTATATTTTTCAAGTGTCTCTTGATTTTTAACCTCTTTTGTTAGAAATCATGTTTTAAATATTTGATGTACCCATTTATATAATTTTAACATTACCTTTTATATTTTTGATTTATTCTTTGACTTATTATCATTTATAGGTTCTTGTTATTTTAAATTGACAAAATATATCTTTGAATTATTTGCATGAGTATTACCACTATATCCCAAGCCTTATCGATGATTATGATTAGATATAGAGATATGATAAGTGATGCCTTGTGTGTTCTTTCCCAATAATTAAATTTTATAACCAAAGTTTTGTATATATTATTGTCCAAAACCATATTGTTATAAAATTTTAGTATCATTATGGAGAGGTATATCCGTATTCTTATCTTAGTTTAAATATTTCATTTTCAATTTATTATTCTTTCAATTATATTTTGGTACCTATTTATAATTATATTTTTACCCCTTTAGGACATTTATCATCTCTTCTCATCTAATTGGAATAATGGAAACATCTCACTTGTTATGGGTAATCAATTAGTGAGATGAATCTTTAGAAGGGCTAGTTCCCTTGATGCACTCTTTGAAGCACTCTCTCACATATCAACTTTGAATGAAAAGGGATAAGAAGAAAAACTTGTAAACATAAAAGGTGATGCACCAATATTTAATCTATTCCTATTTACTTAACTTATACTATTTATAGAAAATCAAAGCTTCTTTCACACATAACTCACAACTCAAGATAGATTGTTACATCAATAATTCATATCCTAGGTTTAAGAGGTATATTGATGTTTAGGAGGGATAAAGAATGATAATTTAAAGGATAAAATATACAAATTATATAACTCCCATACACTAATAAATAACACTAAAAAATACTTGCAACAATTACTCTTTTGCATACTTGGTGGACAATTAAATACAACATTCTAGAAAAGACCATCTTTTACTAGACAAGATCAATAAGATTTGGAACCAAAATCAATTATTCAGCATGTAAGTAGGAAAATTAAAAATTTTATTGCTTAAAGAGTCATTAAAATATAAAATTGGCTAGGGTTTAGCCATTAACCAACATAGGTTGCTCAAAAGAGGCAAAAAAGTCACTACTTATAACATCTGGGAGAGGGGTGAGACAAGGTAGTCCAAAGGTCACTTGGACAGTTTTAAATATAATAAAAGAGGTTAAATATTAATGATAAATATATTTTAAATGGAAAATTTAAGGTCAAGAAGTACAAGTATGCAAACAAGGCATAAAACTCTTGGAAAGTGGCATGAAATTCCTTGTGTTGGCTCAGAAAACTACCTTCATGATTTATCCCTATTTGAACATCTCACAAATAGCTATGGATAGGTATGTTTATTATAATTAGAGTTAATTATTTCATACATTCCTCACCATGCATTGGTTGCAGTCTTCATTATCCATAAACTTATAGAAATGAGCCATCACCATTTGTAGTCTAAGAAAAATCCTCTTCCACACACCTTGCACACTTGGATTCTAAATGGAATTATTTTTCCATTAAAATTAATAAAATGCATTGGATTAAAATTTTAAATACCCTCCATATCCTTATAAGGATTAGTCACACATTAAAATGACATCCATTGGAAATTTTCATCCTTCTCACCATCATGTTCACTATGCAAATTTTGACTAGTTGAGATGAGAGCTATTATTTCAAAAATTATGAGCTTTTACAAGCCATTAAATTATAATAATTAGTTATTACATGTCTATATATTCCTCCCAAACTTTATTTCATCTCTTGAATGTTCCTAGAACCTGCACAATGCATAAAATTATCAAAGAAATCCATTTTATACCATGTTAATACATGTAGTGTAGAAAAAAAATTGATGAGGAGGATAATTTAAGAGTCCTATAAAACATAAAATAACTTCCATTTCCATTTTATTCCAACTGGATAGTTCTCCAAGATTTTTTTCTCCATCGGGTCTCTTCTAAGGGTTTAATAGGGTTGTAGGTCCATTTTGTCCTTAAGTTTTATTCATAAGTACCTAACATTTGAATATATATATATATATATACACACACACACACACACACACACACACACACACACACACACACACACACACACACACACACACACACACACACACACACACACACACACACACACACACACACACACACATGATTTTAAAAACCCCTAATAACCTATCTAAAATGCTTTTTCCTCCATAAAAATCCTAAGAAATATGTGAGCATTTGAAAACACCCTATTGAGTTTATTTTCACAATGCTTCCATACTTAAACTATCTCTAAGATAAAATTAGATTTTATATGGGTTTATCTACATACCAAAAGCTCAAATTTTTTTAAATACATACCATTAAAATTTTAAAACTATATATAATGCTCAATAGGATCTATAAGTGAAGTTGGACCCCCAATTAGCTCTAGGTCACTTTAAAGCCTAATAGGCTTAACACGCATCCTGCTAGTCTTGGCTATTTGGACTGATCACTCATGAATAGGATGGTCTCTCATGATATTTAATACTTTATTTAATGTCACAAAGTAATCACACAACTTACCAATAATTCATTTTCATTTCTTCTTCTCATTCACCAACTAGGCCTAATTAGAGCTTGTTTAGTTGAATTGTGTGCAAGAGTGTTTTGATCATTTTGAGAGGTCTAAGACTGAGTTAGTGTTTCCTATAAATTATTAAAATTTTATATATATTAAAATATTTTACTTAAGGTTACCAAATATTTATATAAATTTTCTCACCCTCCTTGGCTTTATTTGCTTGTTTTGTTAAAACCCTGATTTTCTTGACTGGCTAACCTCTGAGACAAAATAGTGAGATATAGCCCCAAATTTCAAGGAAAATTTAATGTTTTATGAGTTTTATTATGTTATAATTAATATTTACACAAAACTAATAATATATATTCATCCATTTAGGCACTTAACTAGCTCAATTTTTCCTAAAAAGGCCTCCAAAAGGACTATTTTCTTGCATTTTTCACTTCCACCTAAGAATGAATTCTCAAGGCTAACTCCAATATTATTAGGTTTATTAAAAATGTTATGAAAACTATATTAATTATAATTAATATTTAAATTCACCAAAATCCACTCTTATTCCCAAGATTCTTCATCCTTACCCATTAAACAACATGGGTCTCCTAGTGCAACTGTATAGACTAATACCTTTGGGCTAGTAGGAAAAGTAGATGGTCAAATTTAAGGAAATATTATATCATATTAAAACACATTATTGACCCATAATTAATCATTATCAAGTTTTTTTTAACCTTATTTCTCTTTTTAGTCATATTCCTTTCTTTACCTTTATCAAGACTGCACACTCAGTTGTAGGTGCATACAAGGTCCTAAGAGGTCTATGTAAGCTTGTTTCACACATGAAAAAGATTATAGAGGTCATATTATATCAAATTAAGGTTTTAATTGGTTCAATTCATCATTAAAACCCCTTATATACTCTATTAATTCACCTTGAGCTTACCAACTGAGTTTTTTCTCTCTTGATTGTGATACCCTACTCTTTGATTCCTATAGGTGTATATTTACTTGATTAGACACTAGTCATGATATTTAAAGATAATAATTGAATATTTAAAACAACATATCATCTTATCATACTTTTATTTACCTTTAAATCGGATAAAAAAACCACCAAGACACCTATTTAGATCATTATTTCTAAACATAGTTGTAAGTGCACATTTCCTTGAGAAGGGACACCTATGGGTGTCCATGAAGCTTGAACACACTAAATATGAAAATTATCCTAATTATTTACATATCCGTTGGTACAAAATTAAAACAATAAGGCCATTAAAACCATAATAATATGTTTTTTTTGAACTTTAGGATGTCAACTGTCATTCAAAACTCAAATCTTATAGATGTTAATGTAGGGTTTTAGTGTTTTTCAAGGAATCCTTGAGGTCATCAACTTCTATTTTCCAATAGTATTTTGACCTCCATATTTGGAATATTTATTCTCCATGATATAGGATATAAGGTTTACCCATTTATATTCTCTAGAACTCTTGTTGACCTTACTATAAAATATTCACAACATACCCCTGGACATATATTTTCACTTTTTTGGGAAACCTTCCCTAAACTCAAACCTTGCTTCCTTCAAGATGTTTAATTTAATTTTTTCCATTAAACATGTAAATCAGATTTATAATGATAAAATCATAGAATATAATCCAAAATAAGGCTTATACCATGTTTCAAATTTCCCATTTAAATACTTTCATAGTCTAAGGTACCACCTATAGGTGGGCATTTGCAAATATAGTTAGTGGGTTTAAACCTTAGGAAATGAGAAAAAAACATGTTGGTGATCAAATAAAAACAAATACCAAGTTTTCAAACTGAATCCTATAAATCTTGAAATATTGAAACATCTCCCAAATTCTTCACCTTTAACATGATGTCATTAAGGAGTTCTTATAGGTGCTTATGAGATGTATACATGTAGTAAACATGGAATGGGGCAAGATATTTTGATGAATGGAATCATAAAAAACTAAATTTAATTTTAAATACTTAAAATACATGATTTTAATTAATGAGATCTTAATAAAAAATCCATAACATCTATTTCAATGTGAAAACCTCTTGCAAACATCTAGAACAAATAAGGTAGGGGTGTTTAATGACTGGTTTAGTGTGATGAATGAGTTTGTAACCAACCTTGAACTTTTACATAAAAATAAAAATTAACTTTATTCAACTCCTAATTACTTTTACAACTAATACTCCTTCACTACAATTCCATAAACAAGTTAGATAAGCTCTAAACTTGTGACTACAAGTGAAAGTAAGTGAGGAGTTATTTTATAAGGATAATAAGATTTAATGTTCAAAAAATCATGGTATGATAAAATAAGACATGAATTGATGGAAAATTTATCATTTATTCATGTGTAACACCATCTTAAATTCACAAACAAGGAATAAACTGACTGAATCTTCACAATGGTGACACTTTCCTGTAACATGAGATAAGTTACTCATTAAAAAACCATGAAACATGAAACTAAGCATGGAGATAATATAATAATATATCCAAAATCCTATGGATTCAACATCACCAAATATATTGTACAAACCTATCCAAAATGGAGAAAAACCTATAGGGTGTAGGAAATAGTGAGCATAAAAACACAATCAACATGTTATAGATGGTTAATAAAGCATGGTTGACAAATCCTTGAAATATTAGTATGTAAATTAATATATATAAGTTTAAAACCACCTCTCAAAATATTTTTACTTGTAACATCTTCAATTAACCATACTAAGCACAAACCTACTGGTCACTTTTATGCATATAAAAAATCAAAGAAGGAGAAAAATGGCTTTTTGCTCAAAAATGGCACTTAAAAATAATATAAACCATGAAAATTAATATGATTAAGATAAAAATATGTTTCATGACCTTATCCCATGTGTCACCTTCCCTCATGGGCTATACAAGTTCCAAAATCCTCTTTTTCAATTGATTACTTGATCTTCAGTTAGATAACCTGCAAGTTACAAATGAGACCAACATTATTGATAGGTAATATAAATTATTGGACATTTTTAAGGAAATTAGGCTACTTTAACACATTGTAAACCATTCCACTTGTATTTATGACCCCTAAAGCCCGTTAAGTGACCCACAATGATAAATAAACTTATTAGACCATGACTAAGGCTAAAAAGGCATTAAATAACATCAAATAGACTAAATATTCCATATGAAAAAGTATCACTACCCTAAAACATCTAAAAAACCAAGTTTTATCCCTATAAAGTTCAAAATTTATCCTTGAAGTCAAATTTTGTTAATAAATTGGTGACTCATAGGGGTAGTATGCCTATTATACTAAAGATCAGTAGCCTTATCTTATCCATGGGATAGCTAATCAATGAATTATTGAATACAACTAGAAATTAATTACCTAAAACACACAAAAAATAATCACAATAGACCAAGTAAACACAAAACAAATCAAGACACCAACAAGACTCACACATGTGCATAAGTACTTAGGCAAAAACAAGAAAAATAATGACTATGTACAAGGAGTGTTGGGCTCCTTTTTATAACAACTATGTGGAATATGAAAACTTGAGTTATCTTGAAATGAGGAAATATTCAGAGTGACTACTTCCTTTTTGTACCTTTTATCACTAGCTAGAGGAATATTTGGGGATCCCACATTAGCTGACAAGTAATAGTGTGGCATCAACCTTCAAAAGACATCCCTGTAGGAATTTGTACATGGTAGATCAAGAAGTGTGGGTGTCATAATAATGGAGTAGGTGGGATAATGACCCCCAATGATAGCTCAACATATGGTATGTGCTTGTCAAACCTAGGTATTGTAGTGGAGCCAGTGGACTAGCAACCCCTAGTGACAACTCATCACTTAGCATACACCCATCCAACCTAGAAACGAGATGCCCATTTGCCTATAAAATAAGGATTAAATTTGAAAAAGGGAGGGAAGGCAACTAATGTAGTGAATCTCTACTAAAATGGAGAGCCAATATTAGCATTTTTTAATCTGCATGAAATAGATTAGGTATTTGCAATGTATAGACCAAGCTTGCCTATGAGTAGTTGGGCATGAGTAGTGTTAGGGAAGAGCATATGCTTTATTTTTATATCTTGAACTTTGTATGCTGAAATATGAAGTTAATGAAGAATTTTATTGAAATACCAGAGTGTATATTCTTGAATTATAGTCTACATTATAATATGCTTGTGATTTAGTTTTATATGTGTAATGTTATAGTTTCTTAATTTGAATTTATTGTTCTATAAAGGTTTATCCCTAGTCGCTAATGGTTTCCCTATTCCATATAGTGACTTTAGCCTACCTATAGATTAGACTAAGTGTTGGAACTTGGATGCACTAAGACTCTAGATTCCATGCCTAGAGCGCTACCCTAATAATGAAGACTTGAACCCAAGCCATTTCCATGACTTTGCTAAGCACCTAAATAACCATTACCTATTATCCAGTGGCTTATGCCATGAAAAGCCCTATCTAGAAAATATGAACTTACATATAGGGTATGTGCCCTTGAGAAATCTCATACCTATTAAGCTTTTATAGAGTATCCTATCACCTGTATGAATCTTAAACTCATCCTACCATTGACTAAGTCCCTTAAACCCCAAATTGTGCCATGTTTTAACTAGCCCAATGTAGGGTCGATCCCTTCACTATTGTGCTTTGGGTGAGTGAAAAAGGTTTGGACCTCATGTGAAACTAATGCCATCATAATAGAGTGTTAAATTTTATACACCAAACCCTATTATACTTGCGCTTAGATATACCAAACATAGAAATAATTTGGATTGACTGTTAAGTGCATGACCAAGCACAAAAGATAATCTAGTGAACTTTTCTACAACATTTTGGTTTTGTTTTTGGGACCCATATTGAATTTCATTAATGAAATAGTGAGATGGAGAGATGTTTCAACTATCACTAAAGAATATTGAGTGTTAGCTAGATCAAATGGAAGATAATTTCACATAGAAGCATCTTACATGAAAAGGATAAGAGCAGATAAAATGGGTGCAAGACAACCTATATGATGCTTAGTATGAGGTGTTCTTCTATGAGCTACTTAAACATGTGTACAAGTGGTTGGTTACCTGTACTACCTCTAGAGCCAAGTCTAGGGTTAACACATCAAGTGGATAATAAATTGCATAAAGAGGTTTGATATCCTAGATGAATTTTAGATGTGTGCTAAAGACAAGTGGTGGAGTGGTGTGTTGAATATATATGTGTTGGAGTTCATAGGGTTAACCTTTTCATGCCCTAAAGAAGTAAAGTACAAGTTTCTTTATGAACCAAGGGGTGCATTCATAATAAAACTTGGAATCAAATTGAAGAAGCTTCAAGTGGATTATAGTATATAAATTATGAGAATGGAAGGCTAAAAGCCTTGAACATATAAGCAAGTGTACAAGGTGAGAATGGGAATTATAAGTGGGGTACGACGGAAGAGGACCAAAAACCTAACACCTGAGATCTATCAAGGCTAAACTATAGTAAGATAAGGCATAGGCTGATATAAGATTTAGAACTTGGAAGTGCTAAGAGGACCTATAGCTAGTGGGAAGGGCATGGGGAAGGATCCCTTGAATTATAGTCATGTGAAGAGAAAGAGGAAGAAGTAAGAGACTAGGCTCAATAGTTGGGTGTAGGATGCAATGGGTTCCTACAAGATGTAGTGATTAAGGATGTACTAAAAGCACCTATCCCCTTTGAACCTAAAGCACAAGATCATGCACTATATTCTCCACCAAAAGATATAATAATGGTAATTAAACCTATTATCAATATGAAATTTGATAGGATTCAACATTTGGATCAAGAGTTTATTATTGAACAAGTGATTCCCTACAAATAATTGAGTGAAGATATAGAAAATGTAGCAAGAACTAACCTAGGAACCATTAACATAGGTGAAATCTTTCATATGTAGAGAATATTAGCTACACCTATTGGTAAATAACCTATAGGAAGTGGAACAATACCAAAATTGAGTGGCACTATGTCGATAAGTTCAATAATGCAACATACTCTGATAAGGTCAATGTTAAACCCTAGAAGTGGAGGCACTAGAGGTCCACCTCCAACATAGGCATAAGGGGGTAAAACACCTTAAAACCTAGAACCAACCTCTCAAGAAATATACTACAAGATGGTAATGCACTTACTTGAGTATCATAGAGTCGAGAATGCCATTGAGCATGTGCTTAAGTGTGAGCTAAAATGGTGCATTCGAGGCATCACTCAGATCGCCCACAAGGCAACCTAGTTCACAAGCACCTTGTTAGATCATGCCCATACTTGGTATCATAAATTTGATATGAACTAGGCTATGGTTGGATATAATATACTAAAGGAACCTTTCTTGAAAGAGTTTTATATCCTTGAATTTCAACAATAGAGCATCACAAAATTCAAAGAAATTAGCTAGGGTTATCCAAGAGCATGAACCTATATGATGTATGATTTAAAACTCTTCTCTCTAAGCTTCCATATGACATTTACCCTTCTTAGCATGTGCAATGGTTTGTTGGAGGTCTTCTAGTACCCTTCAGAAGAGCATTGTCCATGAAGACCTTCATAAACCCTCATGAAGTGCTTGAAAGCATGATCTAGGTTGAGGCAATAGGCAATGCCAATACTAAGATAAGCCCATTCATGGAGGTGAAAATCACATCAATGGCCTCCCAGCTATAGAAGTTGACTATTGGTTTGGCACATGACACTCATAGTAGGTTATGGTACACTATGATATGGAGGGACATAATAATAATAATAATATTTTTTATAAATAAATGTTTGTACCCTACTTCTTAGCTATGAAGTTTGTCATGGGATATATGACTATCATAGATATCCTTTGTTGTAGTGTGTTAGTCAAGTAAACATTACCATTTCATGCAATATGTGTAATGCCTATACATATTCCATAGTATACTATCGAGTCATTAATGATATGCACCAAAACATGGAAAGAGTTATGAGGTAGGTGACAACATTAGCTAACAGTTATGAGGGTCAAGGAATGAGGGTTATGCCTAGTGTAATATAGGTTATAGGAACTAGTGAGGTGTATATAGGTGAGGAGGATGTGGTGGAGGAAGATTCCCACCATGGTCATGTCACAAGTATGGGTTGATTGATCATTATTAGTGTGACTTCACCATGCACCCATCATGTAGGTATTGTTAAGGACCACATGTAGTCGAGGAATGTCTAGATTTATACAAAAAATTGACTCAAGGTTATCCTAATAAGGGTGATATAATAGTTAAGCATGAATCCAAAGAATAAATGTGGGCTCCCAAGCCATAATAGACTTGCAAGGAGCCACCTAAAGTGTAGGAGACAACCCAAATTTGGTTCACC
This sequence comes from Torreya grandis, assembly GCA_037957365.1. Lineage (NCBI taxonomy): Eukaryota > Viridiplantae > Streptophyta > Pinopsida > Cupressales > Taxaceae > Torreya > Torreya grandis. The sequence continues at coordinate 2,962,937 of JARHVA010001576.1, forward strand.
ACTCAGTCAACCACTATGCCAACCTAAGAACTATGCTTGGAGTATGGAGAATAAATCCACACTAATCATATAATGTGACCTAAACAAAATTTTGTGCCTATCCCATCCTTGCATGATAGAATTAAATCTTGTAACAAGCCATGATGGTGATACAAAATTTATAGGGTGAGCTCTAGCTGGCTAAAAATTTGGAGGAATAGGTCATTACTTCATGCAAAATATAAGACAACTAAGAATCTAAAGTATAGGATTTTATCAAGATCCTGCACCTCTTACAAACTAAAGGGATGTTATCCCTACTAAAATATTAATTATTAAAGCATATAGGGAAGAAACTAAAAGAAGAGGCTTCACCTCAAATGATTGAAGTTGATATGTCATAAATGGAGTGGGTGTAATAGATAAGGCATACTTAGAATGTAGATTATGACAAATAGTTATTGATTGATGTCACCATCAGTGGATGGTTGGCTTATGAATTATTTGTAAACATGGTAGATAAGGTTAATAAACTGACCATAACTACCTAAGAGAAGATGGGATATCCACCCTTGATACCTTTACCTCATATGATATTCATGGCTAACAAAACCTAAGCATAACCTATCAGGATATTGAAGGGTTCCATTATATATATCATGGGAACAAAGTTCTAAGCTAAATTTAAGTTCATCAAGCTAGAAGAGTAGGATAACTACCCAATGCTCTTGGGTAAGCCATGGTGCTACATGAATAATGAAGGCATGCAATTTAAGAGGCACTACATGACTTTTGAAAATGGAAAAGAGAGTGTGGTTATCCCTCTATGAAGTGACCAAGGGCTCCCATATGTGGAAAGTATTGATCTCAAGGATGAGATCAACCATATTTATAGCATCATAGCACAGGGTGCCAAAATGCTCAACCCTAGTGACCAAAGTGTGCCTAAATGGGAGGATAGATAATCAGAATTTGATAAAACTAACATAGCCTATGAAAAATGGGTAGAAAAGTATTATAAAGTCACTTGACAAAGGTGATACATAGTGTGCACAGTCAATCCATGACCCACTAAAATGGGACTGGTGAGGATTGAACACAATTAGAAGACAAGGGTTCTCCACACTAGAAAGGCTAGAAAAATGGTGTTCTAGCTAATTAAATGGAATATTATAGTGCTCCCAAAGTATGAATGGATCCAAACTATAGATAGGTATGTCCATGATATTTAAATCTTGCATCCTCAAGGAAATAGATAGAATGGGTGCACTAGTGCATACCTTGAAGTGTTCTTCTACTAATTTTTGGGTAGTGATAATAACTAACTTGCTAACATGGAAATATGTAAAGGCATCAATATTCACTAGGTTTGGAAAGAGTAATGAGGACTTGTATGTACCTACTTGCTCAGGTGATTCCAACCCAATCACACATGTGTAGTTGTGTGAAGAAACCTAGACTATCTACGATGAGAATGTGCCAAAAGGATTAAGGGTGCATGCTTTCTACAAGACTTTGAAAACATGGGAATGAGCATGGTACATTGTAAATGAAATGTACCATGAGATAAGAAACTAGGAAATAATTAAGGAGAGGTTCATGTACACCATATCCTTTTCTTCACAGAAATTAGAACTACTAAAACCACTACAAGTCATTCACATGGCAATGTTTGAGGACACCACCACCTTAGAAGAGAATCTTAGTGAAATGTTTAGGGACAAAGGACTAGATATCCTAACATTATTTTAAGAGTGGGAATTCAATAGTGAGTCTAATGAGGAAGATGATGAGACTTGGAAAGAGCATAATTGGAAGGCTCTAACAGGAAGATAAAAACTTGAGTGCTTTATGAATGATAATGTCCTGGACAAAGATGATCTAATGCATCTTCAAATTGAAACAACTGATGTGACCTAACAAGTTGAATACTTTTATTATGAGAAGAATGAAACCTATCTTGCACCACTAAATACAACTAAAGTAAACGTCAGTTCAAAAGGCAAGCCAAAGATTTCAACTATATGTACTTACTAGTTTGAGGTAGAGATGGCATGAATTGTAGATCTCTTGAAGGAATTTCAAGACATGTTCTCAAATAGCTACCAAGACATGAAAGGAACCCACCCTTCCCATGGTAAAATTAGCATCAATCTATGGTATGAAGTGAGGCCAATCAAGAAGCACCCATAACTAATGAATCCCAATTTCTATTCTAAGGTAAAAATGGAGATTGATGGAATGCTTATCACTGGTGTCATCTACCTTGTACAATAATCTGAATGGGTGAGCTCGATGGTCACTAGCCTCAATAAATATGGAAACATATGGATATACATAAATTATATGCTTTTAAATGTTTCCTAAATCAGTGATCCATTCCTAACCCCATTCACTGATGAGGTCTTAGATGGAGTTTTAGACACCTAAATCTGGCCACCAATATCCTTCAATCGTGATTTTGACCAATTTCAACTAAAATGCACAATTTGGCCTAAAACTACTAAAATGCATTAAAATATTTGAAATTGATATATTCAAGTGCCATGTTTGGCTAAGGTATCATTAAATGGGGTAATTTAATTTATGGGCTAGCTAACTTTGAACAAATCATTTCGAGTCATATTGTCAATTTTACACCTGACTACTCTGGAGTGATCTTTATTATAAAATTTCTTGTATGAGATGCATGTCTTTATTATTTTGGGTTGATAACATCCTAAATGGGATAATGGTTCCAAGTCATTTGACATTGACTTCTAATTTCAATCCAATCAAATTTTAGACCAATAATAAGGAATTCTGATTAATTTGAGTAATTTGTGCACAAAGTGATTAATCAAGCTTAAGAGATAATTAAACCAAATTAGATCTTAATTAAAATTTCCATGTAAAATTTTTTAATACTTATTTTTGGAAATGAATATTTAATATCTAAAACATCAGGTGACTTCATTTATTGGGAAGATATCCCTAAGCCATAAATGCCATAAATATCAGGATTATGGGTCTCATATGCCTCATCAATGCCCTCCATACCTCTTAATTATTCATCTATCCCAAATATTGATGAGCATATTTATAAAATTTAACTTAAAAATTAGATTAATCCTTATCCACACATCTCAATCTTGAGATGGATGATTTAGGTTGATTCTGATCAATCTCAAAAATCTATAAATAGGAGACCTTACTTATTGATTTTCAAGTCTTGATAATGCAAAGTATAATGTGAAAATGATTCCAAAATATATTTAAATTAGTTTTACCATGCCAAATTGATTCCAAGCTAGGCCAATCCAAAGCCACAAGGTGCCAAGGAGAAGAGGAGATAGTCAAACCTCTTTTGATGAAGACTTCATGAGCATAAACTGAGCAAGCCACTACAACAAGCATTTTGAAGCATCTAAGGAAGCTAAAAGAAGGTTCCTTTTGAATTTTAGTTGTGTTTTTTTATTAATTTTTGTTAAATAAAATATCCATAGTGTCTAGGCCTAGAGATGTTATGCTAGTTAGTATGTTTCTTTCATTTTGTTTTCATTTTGAAACTAACACGATACTAACCATCCTCTCTTGAGTAAAATTCCTAACTTAAATAAGGGCACACTTGATGGGACCCAATGCATCCCACATATGAAGTATAGCATGAGGAAACTTTAAAATTTTAATTTGGATGCTTAAAATTCTTTCTAAGTGATTTTCTAACTTCATTTGGCCATTTTTTTTCTTTGTTAGGGTTTAAACAGTAACCGTCACTGGTTGAGTAAGCCAACATCGGTCTATATAACCATTGTATATTAACATTAGTGTAGGTTTTACTTGAAAAATAATCAAATCATGCTTAAATAGATCTTTTTAAACTTCTTTTAGGGTGTTTTAAAATGCATCAAACTTTTTATTTTGGTGTTTAAAGGAAAATCATTTAGGGTGTTATTGCTTAAATCTTGTAGTTAGGTTTCAAAGTTACAAATTAAGACCAAGGGGTTAAATGAACACCACAAAATCTCTCATTTGGGATTAAAATTGAATGCACTTGTCATTTTTGTCTTCAATAGTTGTTTAATCTAATTTTGTTTAGCAAAGGGAGGGGTGTTGCATGTATGCTATTCCATTTGTCCCCTTTAGGGAACCCTTAAAATCAAAAGCACCATTCCTATTGTAAAAAATTAGTCTAAGGATTAGAAATAATGTCATCTAAAGCACTCCCTAAAAACTCATCAAAGTTTGGGTGACCTTGAAAATGACCCTAAATTCTTTCTATTAGTCTTTTATTTCATGTAAACTTAGTTTATGAGGGGGACATCATTACCTCCCATGAGTTATTTAGGGAAGATTTGATCTAGGGTTTCATCTCTTGGCATTGAATTCACTTACTCCTTTTGAGTTGCACATGGGACATATCTACATTTGGACATCACACTACACTAAGTGAACAACATGATGTAGTGGTTGTAAAAAGGATTAGACCTTTTTTTAACTGTCTAATGTTGTTGCCACCCAATTTTTGTGATTTTATTTTACATTGTTTGACATGAAATCCATTTTCCAATTGATTCCCTTAGAAAAATTAAAAATATTTATAGTTTAGTCAACCCCACATTGCCACACCCTTGCTAGGATTTGGATGATTATACTTAATGCATTTTGGTCATTTTTTGCTTGGTATATTTTGAGACTAAAACCTATTTGTTTATTCATAAAATATGTCAAAATAATGTATTTGAGTTGAGGAGGGTAGTTTTATGACGCCCAAAACATGTCAAAACCATTTTTTCTTTGTGTCTTTTAAATCATAACATAGATCACATCATTCGATCATGCTTACACCATTAAGCTGCTCAATTTGTTTCAAGACTTGTTTACCATTGTATCAAAAATCATTTGTTTCAAACCATGTCATGTATACCATTTATACATTTATCTTGTGTTGTCATGATGTCCAATCTTGTCTATCTTGTTTGATCAAATCATAGTTTTTAACCTTGAGTTTTGAATTAACCTTGTCAAGTTTGGATTCGAACATTGATTGATTTCTATTTAGGTCTTTAATTCATAGAGATGATACATAGATCTTTATATTTTGGGTTGCATAACTGTGGTTAATCAATTACCTAAATTTTAAAACTATTGATGGTTTATTTATTTAGTACCTAACCTCATCATTATTTTTCAAAGAGCCTTTTATCTTATGGATTATGCCAACTGATCATGTTTATGTTTGATTCCATATGTTGGATTTATGTCAAAATTATTTCCAAAATTTTTATATTAAATCAAATCACATCAAACTTTGTTTCAAGTCTATATTTTAACCTCATTTGGCCAAAAGTCCTAACATATGCTTGTTTGTTTGAGCCTAGCTTTTGACTCCATATTTGGACAAAATACCTAGTAACTCAACTTTTTCCTTTCCTAGTTTAGACCTTGTTTGTAACACTTTGACCTAGACCTTTGACATGTTGGTTCTTATTTAGATGTTTGAACTTTTGTGCATATGAAATTAGACATTAGACATTTGATGTTAGACTATTTTATGTCAAGTCTTAGCTTAAATCATTTTAGAGATATAGCTCCACGTTTAAACCATTTTGGAGATACAACTCCACTTTTAGATCAGATTGGAGATATAAATCCACCCCTTTAACCAAGTTAGATAGAGTTTTAATCATTTTTCCTTTGGACATAGTTTTTTTTAGAGTTTGTAGAAATCTAAGCCTTTTTATTTCCAGAGCATCCATCATTTATGTAGATATGTCTATCTACACCTATGGTGGAATCATGTATAATCCAAATTATGATAGAATGGTCACAAAAAAACACTTGTATGGCTTTAGTGAAGACCCAATAATGACAATATAGTTTGTGAGACATATTTCTATCCACCTCATAATAATCAATCATGGGAATAAAGTCACAAACTAGCTCATGATCCAACTCAAGACTTGGATTGGTATGAGGAGGCTTATGAGGAGGAATTTGAATACCCAACTATAGATAATGTTTTTTACGGTATGGATCTATACCCTCTTTAAAATAATCTGTACATGGAACACAATCATGAACCAACTTATGAGCCAACTCATAATTGGGATGATATGGTTTATGAGGAAGACTTAGATGCTTTGGCTTGTGCAATAAATTAAGTTCCATGATGTCCTCTTATTATCTGATCATCAACTACCCCTAACCCTATTTTGGATTATACAAGCTATCAATCTCTATAATATCTAAGGAATAACATTACCATTCCTATACCTAGTCATTTGGCTTTTGTATGCAACTAGGCTCTACAACACCCCTTCATCATTCTAGGACCTAGTCCTTTGGCTTATGTGAGAAATCAAGCCCAATAACACCCTATCATTACAATTTTAGGACTTCAACCTTTGGATCATGTGAATAATCATGCTTCTTAGTGCCCTACCATTATCCAACCACAAGCCATTCCTCATCTAGAACCAATCCCATCCAAACCTCAAATGATCCAATCCTTCAAATACCGAGATATGTTCACAAATGGTATTTTACAAATCATTAGAAACCAAATCCAAGAGAAAAAATGAGTTAAAGATGTTTTTTTTGAATCAACCATTTGTGATAAGTTAACTTGTGATGAATCACCTATTGATCCTATACTAGTTATCGAGGAGACTCATTCTAATGAGCTAGTATTTACTTAGTCACTTCTTAATAATTATTATAACCTTGGGAAAATTATTACCGTAACCATGTGCCTATTTTTCAAGAGCCTCCTATTGACAAGCTAACTCTGAGGAGTTATCTCTTGACTTTTTCCCCATCCTAGAGGAGTCCCACTCTGACAAACCAATTTTTGTGGAGCTCATTATGCCATCATAGGCTATTAATTTTCCACAGCCAAATATTAAAAAATACATAATTCTAATAGAGTAACCATCAGAGGAAGAATTAGAGTTAGAGTCATGTTCTATTTTTGAAATGACATTAGATTTACCATTAGAATATGAATAAACATTAGTCTCAAAATCAGATTCAGAGTCCCTTGAGTTAGAATTAGATTCAGAATTAGAATATGTTTGTGGTTATTAAAAAATTAGTTATTCATGCCTTATAGATCAATTTAAATTCATTTGTGATCCTTATATAATTTTTTAGGATGAGTAATTTAGCTTTGACATAATTTATCCTATTATGTTCTATGAGGATTGTGCAACCTCTCCCCATTCCATAGGCCATTACCATCAACTAAAATTGCCATATCATTGATATTCCATCTCCCACAAGTGTAGATTAGGATCAATAGAATCATACTTTATTGAACTACATCCATGGCAACATAGTAGTTGAAGAAGAGTAAGGAGGCCAAGACCAAATTCATAGAGCAAAAGAACACTCTCCTAGTGAAACATTTTTATAGGTGCTAAAGGACAATAAAAGTTAGAACTCAATATCTTTTAATGAATTTTTTTTGAAAGTGATAGAAGATAATCAAATTCAAAAGTCAACATTCCTTAGTGAAACCTTCTTAAATGTGATATAAGACAATCAAGACAACTTCATTGGTGAAAACATCTTTGAGTCAACAATAGATGAGCACAAAAGTTATTCACTACTTGATGAACACAAAATAAAAGATCAAATCAAAATAACTTCCTATCTGCAGCGTAATCAGATGGTAACTACTCTTAGGCCCAAACAACAAAAAAATCTGATGGTCCTATTGAGATAACAAGTCTTTAGCCATGCCACAACCAAAATTATGCCAAATCTAGCATCAACAACATTACGTGTGATTAAAATTCATGATCTTTATTTGTTTCCCCACCATTATACATTCCATTATCATCCACCACTCTATTTAAAAAACAAACCTACCATCCATTACTTGTCCCTATTTACCATCCATAGTCACACTTTCTTTTTTCGAGGCTAAAAAGATACCTTGTCTTTATGTTTGAAGGAATCAGAATCAACAACCCAAAAAGATCATAAAAGCATTCTTGACATCCAAATTTACAACCAAGTCTTGATAGAGAAACTATTCATATGAGGTGTGGGATATCAATTAACATTATAAAGTATTCTATTTTTATCATTTATTGATTAGGATATGCATCTCCATCTCAACAAGAAAAAAAATCATATGCCATTTACCACACCTAGGCCAAAAACATGTACCATACCATTTCATTTCCATTGTCACATATCTTTTTGACATTGTCACATATCTTTCTAATCAACCCATCACTTTGGGGAAACCCTCTTACCATTTTATCTAATCTATCAAAAACCATTATTACCCTAAGCAACACCATACCATCCTATCATTCCATTCCTATCTAGACCAAAGACTATTTTTAGTCACTCTACCCAATCCTATTTTAATCTTGGTTCATTTGGTTCTTCCCACACCTTTTACAAGGGAATTCCAATCAAGTTTCAACAATCAATAAAATCCATGTTTATAATTATAGTCTATGAAAGTAGTGTGACAATTGATCTATCAAGATATCTTTCATCCTATAAGGTTTATTTATGTGAGATTGATTATAACCACCTATGGGTAAATCATTGTTTCACTAGTCTTGTTACTACTTATAATCACCTATGAGTAACTTAGTATCATTTACCTATGGCATTATATCCTAGTTATAACTACCTATGGGAAAAGTAGGGGAAACTTTTATTTATCATGCATTACTGCATCACCTTGCCATTATTGTTTTCATTTGATTAGCCATTTGTTGGATTTGAAAACTATTGGGACCTAGTTGGTTTTTCCATACTTTTTGTGTGGATTCAATTACTATGAATTGAGGTCATTTTAGGAATATATGGGTCATGCTCAAATTCATGTTGAGGTCACCTCAATCCCCCTTTCCATACTATCTCACCATTTTATGAGAAACCTAATCCAAATGCTCTCACCATTTTGTGAGCAAGTATTTTTTCATTCTCTAATGACTTAAGATACCTCAAAATTCCAAAAACATTCATAATATTTCAAAAATCCAAAAAAAATCATCCTATCTAAGCTTAGTCAATTATCCTTGATCTACCTATTGGGGTAAAGTCATTTTTAGGATGCTTTCTTTTACTTTTGTTTCTAGGCTTTTTATTTGTTTGTTTATTTTAGGTTATTATTTGTTTGTTTTTATACTTGTTTGTTTGTTCGCTTGCCTATTTTTTGCATTCAACACTTTTGCCGTGACTCAGTCTATATGTGTTCATTTAGTGATTCTTTGCACACATTATTATTTAGTCTATCCATATTCATACATCAACATTGTCATCATGGTTTTTATCATTGGTGTATTATTTTCAAGTGTTTGTTAGGTCAAGAGTTAGTTTTATGCATATTTTAGCCAAGTCTTCATGGTGTTCTATCATGATGCTTACCATCACATGCTATAGAAAAAATTAGCTTCAAGAAGTTCTACATTTAATGGAGTTATAGAAGTTTCTCCTTGGCACCTTGGTAAATCCTCCCATCCCACCCTTGATCAAATCATCCCATTAGCCATTCTAGTTATATCATTGATAATCAAGATAAGCATCTCCTCATTATTAAATACAACTAAATCCTTCTAATGATCATTCTTATTCCCCTATCCATCTCTTTCATCATTTTTCACCCACTCATATTTAATCTATATTTCAATTTATATCCTTGAGTTGTGCTTGCCAATCATCCCTAACGGGGTCACAATCATCTTTAACCAATCTAGGTCCTCTTACAGATTATAACTGCCTATGGGCAAATCATTATTTTGAATTTTCTTCCTGATTATAGTAGCCTTTAAAAAAATCAATAATATATTTACATAAATGCATGCATGTATTTTCTTTTTTGGATTAATCTCAACCATGGGTTAATTTCACCTTTCTTCTTGCTTCTTTTCAAGGGATTGCCCATCAACAAATGTGATGACCACTCCCTCAAGGGGGAATCATCATAGGATTCCCAAAACCATTTAGAGCTTTGTTCTTCAACCATCATCATATTTTTGGCATATAGGCCATCACTCATTATTTGATAATATATTACTTTTCCTATAGTTTACAACATCTTCCCAAATAGGGGGAAAATGTAAACACATAAATCTAGCCATCGATAACTTCTAATCAAAATTTTGACCAATTTCCACTAAAATGCACAATTTGGCCTTAAAACACTAAAATGCATTAAAATATTTTAAATTGATATATTCAAGTGCCATTTTTGGCTAAGGTATCATTAAATGGCGAAATACAATTTATGGGCTAGCTAACTTTGATAAGATCATTTCGATTGAAAATGCTAATTTTGCACTTGGGTGCTCTAGATTGCTCTTTTCTATAATTTTTTTTGTATGAGATGCATGTATTTTTATTTTATGTTTGTAAAATCCTAATTGGGATAACATTTCTAACACATTTGACATTGACTTCCAATTCCAATCCAGTCAAATTTTGGACCAATAACAAGGCATTCTAATCAATTTAAGTAATTTGTGCACAATGTGCTTAATCATACTTAAGAGATAATTAAACTAAATTATATCCTAATTAATAATTCCATGGAAAATTGTTGAATACTTATTTTTGGAAATGAATATTGAATATATACATCATCAAGTGACCTCATTTCTTATGAAGAGATCCATAGGCCATAAATGCCACAAATATCAAGATTATAGGTCTCCCATGCCTCATCAATGCCCTACATGCATCTAAATTATTATTCTATCTAAAATATTGATGCCTATTTATCAAATTTGTTTTCAAAATTGGATTAATGCTTAGCCACACATCTCAATCTTGAGATAGATGGTTTAAGTTGATTATGATCAATCTCAAAACTCTATAAATAGGAGGCCTTTCCTATTGAATTTCATGTCTTGATAATGCAAATTTATAATGTAAAAATGATTCCAAAAGATATTTAAATTAATGTTACCATGCAAAATTAATTCTAATCCAAACGAACCCAAGCTAAATCTATAAGGTGCCAAGGAGAAGAAGAGATATCCAAGCCTACTTTAATGAAGACTTCATGAGAAAAAACTGAGCAAGCCACTACAACACACATTTTCAAGTATCTAAAGAAGGTAAAAGAAGGTTCCTTTTGCATTTTTGTTGTGCACTTTATTCATGTTTGTTAAATAAGCTCTCCCTAGTGTCTAGGCCTAGAGATGTTATGCTAGTTAGTATGTTTCTTTCATTTTGTTTTCATTTCAAAACTAAAACAATAATAACCATCCTTTCTTGAGTCAAAATCCTAGTTCATAGGAGTCACAAGCTACAAAATATATACTTTCAGTAATGACTTCTCAAGCTACCATCAGGTGCAGATCAAGGAAGAGGATAAGCCCAAAACATCCTTTGTAACTAAATAGGGTTGTTTCACTTATAATGTGATACCCTTTGGACTCAAGAATGCACCAGACATATTCTCTAAGGTAGTTATCACTTCATTCAAGGAATTTATCCATAGTTCCCCCAGTTTTATCCTAATGATTAGACTATGTATGGCCTTGTAAAAGACCACTACAACAATATATGCCTCATGTTTGAGAGGTATAGGTAGCTCCAAATGTTTTTAAATCTAAATAAGTGCATCTTCATAACCCCATTTGGGATATTTATTAGGAACATCATCTAAAAATACATTTTTTTGTTGATCCTATGAAGATATCCATCATAATTTATCTCCAGAACCCTTCAACATAGACAGACATTCATGCCTTTCTAGGCCATTATGTCTAATATAAGAAGTTTATTTGGAGCTCTAAAAATATTTTCATCTCTAAAATATCTCATGTAAAGATGACACATTTTATTGGGGTGAGGCACGAGAGGAGGATTTTCAAACATTGAAGCCAAAGTTTGTTAGCATGCCAATTTTGTAATTTCTAGACAAGGCTACTCCTTTCCATGTTTGTGTCGATACTTCAGGATTTACAATTAGTACCATATTAGCACAAGTAGGTGAGGTAAATATGGATCACCCCATCTCCTTTGTAAGTAAGAAAGTGACACATTTAGAGCATAATTATACCACAACCAAGCATAAGGCATTGGTAATAGTATATACCTTTGAAAAATTTAGGTAATATTTGGTGGTAATCCCATTCATATTTTCTAATGATCACAAGGTGGTCAAATACCTCTTTAACAAGACTATTTTTATGGGTTAATATGCAAATGAATTTTTCTATTCCAAGAATTCTAGTTCTCAATTGTTGGTAAACATAGAAACTAGAACATGGGGTTAGACCATTTATATCATATCAATTTTGGAAATGAGATGGAACCAATTTAGTATAACATGGTAGATGTGTATCTATACTAAGGTATAACACATCCATGAATACTTAGTAGAGACTACCACTTTCTTAACATCTAGGTTTGTTATGTAGACCTTGTCAACTAAGGAGAAGAAACAACTTACAATTCACACTACCCCCTTTTAACTCATTAAGGTGAAGTTATGTAAACTAAGTAGAGATGAATTCCTATGTAATTGTGTTTTGAAACATTAATGGGACTCCATCCTATCGGAATCACATGAATGGATCATCATAGGCCACTACATGGGAGACACAATGACATGCAAGTTATTATAATCAAGCTTATGGTGGCTATGCCTATTTCAAGCTGTAAAGGAGTATGTTAAGGCATGTGAAATATGCTATCAAACTATAAGTCATAACCACTAAGATGAGATTCCTCTCATTCCCATTATTTCCTAGGCACCATTCAAAAAGTGAGCCATTGACTTCATTAGTCCAATCACTCCCATAGTATGGTGCACATATGCAATATATATTTTGGTAGCCACTAACTATTTCACCAAGTGGGTTAAAACTGAACTAACCTAAGACCAAATAGCCACAACATCTATGTACTTCATATGGGAGAAAATTATAAGCTAGTATGGGTACCCATTAAGTCTAACTAGTAATCGGGGTACCTATTTAATCAATGAGATGTTGTGCATACTTTTGACTAAATACATGGTGTATACCACAAAACCACCCCTATCATCCACATGATAATGGAAAAGCTAAATCATTCAAAAATATCTTGGGTATGTTCCCAACAAAGATATGTGACATTGATCATAAGGATTGGGATGATTAATTTTTAGTAGTATTTTAGGTGTACCACATAACATACAAGTGCCTAAACAAGGCTACACCATTTCAACTGATGTTTGTCATTAAATTAGTTCTCTCATGGAATTCATGGTGCCCTCCTTATACATTACATATATTGGTTGCTTAGACAACAAAAAATCCTTAAGAACAATGTTGGAAGACTTGGAATGCTTGGATGAAAAGTGTATCCAAGCAAGGTTGAGTAAATAAATTGAGTAGGCATGCTAGAAACACTGCCATGATAAACATATCAAGCATAAAGAGCTAATTAAAGGAACATTATTTTTTCTCTATGATTCCAAGTACTTTAAGTACCCAGGCAAGCTATAAATCTAATGGATGGGTCCCTACATGATCCAACACATATTGGAAATAGGTGCATACAAGTTATGCACATTGTCCATCAAAATTCTCTTTAAGCATTTTAAAGGCAACTGATTGAAGCCATATAGGTAGTTTGTTGAAACTTGTGTCATGAAAACATTGACTTCTTGATCACTAGTTTGTTTGAAGTTGACTTATCTAGAATAAATTTTGGCATAAGACAGACCATTATTTTCTTTTTGTTTTATTCCTTATATAGTTTATAGAGGTGGTGAGTGTCACATATTGGCTGTAATAACTTATCTATTATTAATTCATTCTTAATTCTAATTGATTGAGTCAAACACTTTCACCTTCTTAGTGCATGAGGCCAAACATCTAAGTGGTGGGTGTGTGAAGCTTACCAAGCATAAATAGAATTAGTAGAAGATATATATTTGTAAGGTAAATAGTGTAGGGAACTTAAAGGCCCAAAAATGAAATGCTCTAGTTTTACCTTTATACCAAATTTAAAAGAGGGTGCATCTATTGATTCGATACTAGAAACCTAAGAGGAAAATGAAGATGCTTAATATGGTTGAGCACAAGGGAGAAGTGAAGATGCATAATCTAATAGTGTGAAATAGAATTCAAAGAGAAACAAAGCACTAGAGGGCTAGCACATGGGATTTGTATGGGGTAGGATAGGCCAAGGTAAGATTATGCACAATAAATCAACCAAGGTAGATAAATTTACTTGAAATAAGAGTGCATCTAGAAGAAAAAGTGGAATTGAGGAAGTTGAATTATGCACAAGTTAGGTTCTACACCCATCTAGCCATAAATATGGTGAAAAGTTGCATCAAGTATACAAGCATAGAAGGAAATTGTCTAAAGATAGCTGACATCCACCTAGAAATTAGAAAGAAGTGATTGTTTGAACCACACATCACTTCATCAAAAAATCCATTGCGAGTACTCAATGAAGAAGTGATGGTGACAGAAAAGATATACATTTAATTCATAAAGGACAAGATATTTTTTAGGATTTCATAGATTTTCACATTATCTAATAAATCAAGGCATCGATGCCATTAATCTTATATTAATGATGGTATATGAGAATAAATGGTATAAAATAGCAAGTGGAAGACTTCCTTAGGTTATAAAGTTTAAACTAACTCAGACTTAGAGTAAACCTAAGTAAGAAATAGAGAGTCAAAGAGAAAGAAACCTGTCACAGTGAAAAATTGAGTAATTTAAGTACCTATAGTGAATGAAAGCACATTGAGGAAGATTGAATTCATAAAAAGGCCAAATTTAAGGGATAGAGATAGAGATTTGTGTAGAAAATAAAGGTATAATGAGTAGATATCACCCAGGCCAACATTAATGACCAATAAATCTCAGAGCTGAAAGTATAGTCACAAACCTGATAACTATAAAAGTGTCAACCACCATTTGGGGCTTAGATAAACCACATCTTCTACGGTTTAAGACAAGTTAATTCAAGATGGTGAATAAGTGAAAGGAAATAAGATATATGCAGGTGTAGAAAGAAGCCAAGTGGGTGAAGATTGTAGAGGAGATGATGGCCATAAAGACCAAGGTGTAACTAATCAAAGTAGTTAGTGTCACTAAGGTAGACAACTAAGTGGTAAAAATATGTCATACTAGTATATATAATTTTATATAGATGTTTAGGTGGGGGAAAGTTAACACTCATTTGTGTATAGTTTCCAACTTAAGTAATATAACCATTGGATTTCAAGTCACTTGTAGGACTTGACATAGGATTGGGTGGTGGATACAGGGTGCAAATCAGTGCAAGGAGATGCCCTCTTATATGTCTCAATTCTAGAAAAGTTAAAAGCTTTTGATGTAACTCATCTCTATGAGTTCCCCTACTTTGGGATGTTAGAGGAACTTTTCTAGTTCCTAATCTAACACATCTATGAGGACCACATCTATTTTTTAGGATAGTACATGAATATTTTAGTGTAGTTGATCAAGAATATAATCAAGCTATCAAAGAATAGATACGACATCCATAAAATAATGAATGATGATGAAGAGTTAGAGCACATTATAAATATCCTTAAGTACTTTTAGGGGGGTTTCAAATTTTCCATCAACAAGTGTAAGGACCCTAGAATGAGGGTGGTAACATACCTCATGAATTCCAAATTATGCTCAAGTGATTGGTGGACTGATGTTTCAAAGGAGTACCTCTACATCCCCTATCACATGCTGTAGGGAGTACAATTCAACATTTTGAATTTCATCATAGAAGAGTTAATGAAAAATGTGTTAGAATGTCATAGCACCAAGAACACTTTTAGGTGGGGATCCATCCACATATTGATTGTTATGGAATAAATTGGGATCCCAAATAGGAGTGAGGATAATTTATGGGCGTTCCTAGAAAACCATGAATATCTATCACAAAATTATAAAGACTACACTTACCCCACCACTTTCAGCCCCAAGTATAATATGTACATAAAGCACTAGTGTGAAAATTATGTATAAGCCTTTGGAGTGGAGTGGTGTATTCTACAGGGGCTTCCCCAAAGTATGTTTGAGATGGCATCTTTTTCCATAACATAGCATTATTTTGTAGTGTGTTTGGCACTATAAGATGGGAATAGATCAGGATGGTTGAATCTCCCCTTTTCCTTTACAATAAGGTACTTTAGGGATATGCTACACTAGATCTCTAATGTGTAATAGATGGGCATTCTTGTAAAGGAATTAGATGCAGAAAGGCATAGGTTGAGGTACTAATTTCCTTATGTAAATGGAAAATCTACTAAAGATGAAGAATATACCTTAGATCACATAGAAAATGATCCCATTCAAGAGGTTACCATCCTTGGATTCATCCATAGACTATACTATGAGATGAAGCCAAAAAAGAAGGATTCTAGTGCTAAGTAGAAGACTGAGTAGAAGGCAGACCCCCCAATCTAGATTATGGATGAAAGAAATCCAGTGTCAGTCAAAAAGAAGAAGTCTTCAAAGAAAAATAAAGGGGAGACTTTGGAGGAAATAGAGGAGTGGTTAATGCTAAAGATCACTTTAGAAGGAGAATCATCTCTTTCAACCTCTACACTGAAGTGCATGTAATTCATGCCAAAGACTTCCCCTTACACATGGAAAAAGAAGAAGGGGAAGGCTACTCTTATGGAAAAAGGATAATCATATCTAAGGAAGAGGAGGAAGAGGATTTTGAGGAAGAAGAGAGTGATAAGGAAACTTACATTATACCTAAGGATGAAGAGTCCTCATCAATTGAATGGCTCCCCACCACTTCAAACTGAGTTAAAGAAGTAAAGGTAGATATGGAGGAAACTTGGATTTAGTGAAGCCCAAATATAGAGGGTATAGGATTTGGAAGAGAAAAAGGGAGAAATTACAAAGATATGATACCAAAAGAGGTCATTGAGATGGTGGAGACCAAATAATGAAATAAAAAGGAGTGCAAGGTGTAGATGAGAGAAGGAAGTAAGCAAGGAGAAGCAGGAGAAGAACTCAAGAAAGCAACACATTCATACACACTGATAAAAGAAGAATTAAAGTGATAGTAGAAAGACATGGGATTGGAGAAAGGACATATTTACATGGAAATAAGGTTATACTACAAGTTTAGGGACATGAGAGCCAAAGGCATGTCCTAAGTTGATATTGATCATTTAGAGGTCAAGGAAATTAAATCAAGAGAAAATAAGTGCAAAGCACAAACCACATAGATGAAGGTTGAAAATGAAAAGGCCAAGAAATAGGAGGTAGAGAGGAAGGAAAAGGAAGAGAAGGATGGAATAAATGATACAAAGGAATATGTGACCTAGGTAGAAAGGGCCAAGATGATAAAAGAGTCAGAAGAGAAAAAGGTTTCCACTAGCATTAAACTAAGAGACGAAAGAGTACCTAAGAAGCTACCTAGCACCTCCAATAGAAAAACATAAGGATCTGAAAAATAGGAATGTCTTGAACCTAAAGGATAATTTGGAGATAAATAAGGTCATATTGGTACCTTGGAAAACCAAATAAAGGAGATAGAGGGCCCATGAGGGTAAGAAGAGAAGAAGGCTAGCGCAATGGAAGCTCATGCTAGAGATGTAATGTAAGATGATATTGATGAGGGGTAAAATTCCATATAATAATACCTATAATAATAACATGATTTTGTATTTATCACAAAATAAAGAGAATAAGAAGAAGATAAGGGGGGAAGTTGAATGAAGAACCCCAAGAAGAAGAAGAAGGAGAAGAAGAAGGCACTGGCATTGGCACTTGCACCAGTGAAGAAGAAGAGTTAAGTGAGGGAAAGGAATGTGGGATAGATAATAAGGAAAGATTATAATAAGAGTTTGAATAGGATTAGGACTTCTACATTATGGAGGGCATGCTACCAAAGACTGTCATGACGTCAATATGCCACTAGGTTTTTTGGGCCCTAGATTGCTACATAGATGAGCCTGAGATTGAGGTTTTGATAAAACCAATTCAGAGTGCCAAGAAGTTAGAATAAGGGCATGAATAAAAACTCATAAATACTTGAGACATGAAACTCATTCAATAAACTAATTACCTAATCAATATGGCCTCCTCAGTAGCATCTAAAAACATCAGCAATGATGTCCATGTAAATAGTTGGAAAAAAATAGTGAAAGAAACTAAGAAGGATCTTGAGGCAACAAAGCTTAAACTTAAACAACTATTTGAGCATGTAGAATAGGTAGATCCATCCATTTTAGATGGTGTAGATACCTTGGGGATGAAATAAGTAGACAAGGTATGTGTGCTTGTTAAGCAAATGTTACTTGAAATGAAGCTAACACTAAAGGAGAAAAAAGACTCCTATGAGGCCTTAAGAGGAGAGTTTAACAAGAATCTAGATGAGGTGGAAGACCTATTTGATAAAATTGAAGAGGTCATAGAGGAATTGGATGTTATATTTTTCAACTTCACCACCCAAGTTGTGGTTATTGATGCATACCTATAAAAGACAAAGGAGGGGAAAGATGCCTTATTCTAACACTCCTTCATGTTGAGTAGAATATAGCATGTATAATTGATGGAAAAGGTTAACTCTATGAGCACCCAGATGAATAACCAAGAGAAAGACCTAGAGGTTCTCTTCTATACCTTCTAAATAAAGGCCAATGTGTAGGGGGAGATCTTATATTGTAGGGTAAGGGATGTAAGAGAAAGGCTTGAGGTCATCAGAAAGAACTAGAAAACATAGATGTACTCACCCTCGAGGCTACTTCAACTAAATTAGGTGTAATAATTGAATAAATAAAGGGTTATATATAAGGTTTTGAGAAATTAAGTCAGAATTAGAATAGGGTGCACCTAAGTTTTATGCAACAAAGGTACTAAAGGACTAGTCTAGGGTAGACTAGCAATTTTACATGGGGTAATGTTGGGCCCCCTTTTCTACCAATTATATGGACCATGCCAAATTGAGATATCTCAATGTAAGGAAATATTTGGAGTGATTTCTTCCTTTTTCTACCTTTTGGTATCAACTAAAGGAATCTTTAGGGATCTAATGCCAGATGATAAGTAATTACATGGCACTAACCTTCAAAGGACATCCCTATATGAACTTGTATGTGTTAGCTTGAGAATAATGGGTGTCATAAGAATGGATTAGGTGGGATAGTGACTCCCAAATTATAACATAAAAATATGTGCTCATCAAATGTGGGTAGCGTAGTAGAGCCAACAGAATAGCAACCCTGAGTGACAATTCATCATTTGTCATGTGCCCATCTGACCTAGCAAGGAGATGCCCAGTTTCTTATAAAATAAGTATTTTATTTGAAGAAGGGAGGGATGGATACTAATTTATAAAAATTTTACTAAAATGGAGAGCCAACATTAGTGTTCTGTAAACTAAATGAAATAGATTAGGTATTTGAAATGTATGACCTAATCTTGCCTATGAGCCACTGGGCATGGATAGTGTTAGGGAAGAGCATATGCTCTATTTTATATCTTAAACTTTGTATGGTGAAGTATGAAGTTAATTAATTTTTTTGTTTAAATAGTAGAGTGTAGATTCTTGTGTTATAGTTTGCATTTTAATATGTTTGTGATTTAGTTTATATGTGTAATTCTATAGTTTCTTACTTTGAATGTATTGTTCTATAAAGGTTTATCCTTGGTCAATAATGGAATCCCTATGCCATTTATTGACTTTGGCCTACCTATAAAATATACTAAGTGTTGAAGCTTGGATGTACTGAGACTCTAGAACTTGTGAATAGAATGCTACCCCAAAAATGAGCATTTGAACCCAATCCATTTCCATGACTCAGCTAAGTGCCTAAATGACCATTACCCAATATCTAATGGCTTATGCCATGAAAATCCCTATCTATTAGATATTAAATTGCACATAAGATATGTTCCCTTGAGAAGGCTCATTCTTATTGAGTCTCCCTAGAGTAACCAAGCAATAATAGGTCACTTAAACTCATCTTGCCATTGACTAAGTCCCTTTAAACCCCAAGGTGTGCCATGTCTCAACTAGCCCAATATAGGTATAGTCCCTTTTATATTGTTCTTTAGGTGAGTGCACAAGGCTTTCACCTTGTGTGAAATGGATGACATCATAGTAGTGTGTTCAATTTTGTATGTCAGACCCTAGTATGCTTATGCCTAGCTATACTAGGCATATAACTAACTTGGCTTGATTGCTAATTGCATGACCAAGAACAAAAGCTAATATAGTGAAATTTTATACAACAAGGAGAGAGGAGAACATTAATAGTAATGTTTGAGATATATCTCATTGACTGGGATATGAATCTCCTCTTCGTCCAACTTTGAGTGTTGGAAAACATTATGTTGCTTACATTGAGTGATGACATAAGGGTCACTTCACAAATCATCAAACTTTGTGTGTTTTACAAGATTATCCCTATCTTCATCCCACATTAGAACAATGTCCCCCTCTTGGAAGCTTCTTTTCATGGATTTCTTGTCAAAATATTTCTTTGTTTGATCTTTTTGAGCTCTCATATTTTACATAGCTTCATCCCTTATTTCTTTAAGCTCCATCAATTCACACAACTTGACCTTCATGCTTTAATTTTCCATTAATTCTAGATGGCAAGTGAGATACAAGGCTGGTAACTCAAGTGAAATAGGTAATATAGCTTCTCTCCCATAAACAAGTGTATATGGTGAGTTTTCAAAGCCTCTTTTGGGGGTGATTTGATCAGCCCAAAGAGTTATCTTCAACTTAGAATGGTAAGTTCTTTGGTTTTCCTCCATTGTCCTCTTGATTATCATAATTAGATTCTTATTAGTGGACTTATCTAGTCCATCCCATCGTGGATAATAGTTGGAGGAATTAATAAGGTAAATACCATGTTTCAAATCCCACTTACTTGTCTTCATTCCAAGGAAAGCTAATTCATTGTCTTCAATTATTATTTAAGGAGCCTCAAATCTTGTCACTATGCCTTTATAGATGTCTAAAATTGAACATTCATTTTATTTATTAAGATAAATAGCCTCAACCCAACTTGTAAAGTAATATGTGGTAGTCAACACCCACTTTTGACTAGCACTAAAAGGTGGGTTGATTAGGCCTGTGAAATCTAAACCCCATTGCATAAAAGGTTGGTCTACTTATATTGGATGAAGGGACAAGGATGACATATTTTATTTAGCATCAAATGTGGCATATTTCTAACTTTTAATTAACTAATCATGAGTATACTTAAACAAATTAGGCCAAAAATATCCATCTATCATAATATTAGTAGTTGTGGTTCTTGGAGCAAAGTGACCGCTAGCTAGTCCATCATGAAATTCAAATAATATCCTCTCAACATGATCTGATTCAACACATATAAATAATACACCTACAAAGTCCTTCCTAAATGATACCCCATCAACAAGTACATAATAGATATATTTTAATATGAATTACCTTATTTTGTATCTATCTAGGCCTTGTGGGCACTCATCAATTTGAAGAAAATAGATCATTTCCTATGTCCAAATCTTCATTGATGAATATGTAGCATTCATAGGATCATCTCGAAGGGCTAAAACAAATTATTTTTTATTTCAAATTTGAGGCATGGTGCTGACATAGTCCTTTGTTTTTCACTATCTTGGTCATCTTAATTTCTACATCATACTCCATTACTTTTATATTCCAACCATCACTTTTTCATTCAAATATTTACTCAAAAGGAAGTCTTTAACAATAGGATTAGATACCAATATATGAATCTTATTTTTAGACAACATGTGCCTAAACTTATATATACTTATAATAATTGAAAGTACATGCTTTTCTATAAAAGTGTGCCTTACCTCATAGCCTTCCAATCCTTAATTAAAGAAGGTAATAGGCTGCTCCAAGTTTTCTTCATTTTATTGAGTGACCATGTTAGAGCTTAATTTTTCATTTACAAAGGTATAAAAGTTGAAGTATTTTTATAAATAAGGACTTGTAAGAGTTGGATCTTGAGAAATAACTTGCTTTATCTCTTCAAAACTCACTTAACTTCTTCTTCTCCAAGTAAACACTTTATCTTTACTTAGCATAGAGGTTAGAGGCTTGACTAAGTTATAAAAATCATGAATAAACCTCCTTATGAAATTGATTTTTCCAAATAATCTTTTCAAACCTTTCTTATTTTTGGGTAAAGTCAATGCCAAGATTGCACTCACCCTTTTAGGATCTATGGATAGGCCTTTATTTAAAAAAATGTGTCCTAAGAGTTTACCTTCATGGAAAAAACACACACATTTATTTGTATTGAAAGATATTCCAAACTCTCAGTATCTCTCAAAAAACTTCCTAAGATGATTCAAGTGATCTTTTGCATCCTTATATAATACCATGATATCATCAAGATACACCAACACTATATCATTTATTAGACCTTGAAAATCCATATCCATTACATATTGAAAGGTGGTACCAACATTAGATAAAACAAAAGGGATTTTACTATAAGTATATGTACCCCATTTAGTAGTAAATTCTATCTTTTATTGATCTCCTTCCTTTACAAAAATATGATTATACTGAAAATATCCATCAAGGAGTGAGAAAATTTCACTACCTGTCACAACTTGCAAAATCTACTCCATGGAAGGAAGAGGTTAATGGTACCTCAAGGAAAATCTATTAAAATCTCTAAAGTTAACACATAACTTGATTTCCCCATTCTTCTTCCTTATCAAGACTAAGTTTTCCAATCAAGATGAATGCTTAATAGGAAAAATGATCTTAGACTCAATCAACTTTGTAAGCTCCTTTTTCATGAGAGGCTCAATATTAGGATTGATTGACCTTTACCTTTGCTTGATAGGCTTGGAATTCTCATATATCTCTATAGTATGTTGAGATAAGTTTGGATCAAAGCCTTTCAAATAACTATATTCCCATGCAAAGACATTGGAAAATTCCTTGCATAATTTAATGAAATCATGTCTTTATTCTGTGGTACATACCTCCCCAATAGCAAACATCTTATCTTTGAATATTTGTACTCTCTCATAGTTTTCTTGCTTATCATACATGCTTACCATTTCCTTATTCAAAGGATCATCATCATTGAAGATAATATCAAGTGTGACTAAGCCTTTAGGGAGCTTGTTTGTCTTCAATTATACAATCTATCCTCTATATTGATGCTTTTGTTTGGACTTATTCTTTGGGGAAAACTAAACCTCTTCTTGTAAAAAAAGAGATATTTATTGGTCATTATCAAACACTTTCCAATTAGTGACATTATTAGGTATATAGGGCTTTGAAATCACTTTGAGATGGGGCTAGTTCTTGTCTTATCCTATCCCCTTTGGAATATAAAATTGAGCTCCAATAGTTGCCAACCTATCAACATGTTTGTTATCCTCTCTTAGCATATTTTAATGTTAAAGGATTGGAAATATTCCATAATATCCCACACTTTGTGCTTATAGGACTTAATCAAGTAGTTCTTAGTCATATTTTGACCTCTAACTTGATTCATAACCAACTCACTATCCCCAAATACTTGTAACTCCTTAACACCTCTCTTCTTATCCCACTCAAGGCCATGAATGAGGGACTCATATTATGCCACATTAAAAGTAAAAATGAAATGAAATATGAAAGTAGAGTAATACCTTTCCTTGGATGGAGAAACTAACATTGAGCCACCACATAATCCAACCTTACTTCTTCATCCATCAAATAATAGCTACCACAAACCATCCATACTCTCATTTGGATTCATAAAATTTGGCATGAAAGATCCTTATTCATGAATTAAATACACTCTAAGAACATCTTGCTCTATTAATTTTTAAGAATCATGTTCATAATTCTCAGCTTCTTATTCATCTAAATATAAATCAGAAACTCCTTCGAGAGAAGAAGTTAGGGATTGATCCATGTGAAGTTCCTCCTCATCAAGAATAACATAATTGAAATTTTTAAAATTAGGCATGTATATAAATTATTGTGATGAATAGGTTATAGTTCAATCTTTACCTTGGTACCATACATTTTCCTAAAAACCATATATGACCAATTGGTTGCTAAGTATCCACCTATCTTGGTTGTAAACTCTCTTTACAAACTAAGAGAAAATTATGGGGGTAAATCTGAAACAACCACATCATGAGGGATGGAAAAAGTAGGAAAATCATGTAAAATCAAATTCAAATCTTTGACAACTCCCAAGGACTTTTCTAGTGATCCATCCAATTGTAGAACTCCTTTAGCCATTGGTTCATACTTGAGTCCTAACTTATCCGCTATTGACTTGGGCATACTTGAAGTACTAGCCACACTATCTATGATAAAATTATGTAATAAATAATCACCAATTATCAAGGATATATAAAAATGATTATTTTTATCAGTTTTCTTCACTCTGCCATCAATGGTCTGAGCTACATTCACCAAAATAACATTTTCAATCCTAGTTGATCTAACTTATTCACCTAGTCTAAGTAATTATTTTTGATGAACATCCTTTTATCCCAATACTAACAGTGAATAACAAAATGAAATATTAATGTGTAACTTCTTCATTTAATCCAAAACATTGATAGAAGGATTGTTCATCTTGAATTACTCTTTGGAAGCACTAGTACCTTGTGATGCAGCATGTGAAGATGGATGTGTAGGAACAGGCCTTACATTATGAAATTTTTTATTTTCCTACACCTTATGAGTTGATTTAAACTTGCACGATATTGGAGGTGATGTAGGAGTCAAAACATGTCCTTTATTTTCCCCTTTTGTCTCTTCAATAACCTTTTTCCTAGATCTATTGTTAGAGGACACACTAGCATTCACGTTGCTTGAACTTCCCAAATGATTCATGGCACAAAATTCCACCTCTAAGTGATTCATAGGAATCAAATAAGATTTTTATTTTCCATTTTCCATTCCATTTTTCATTGGTACCAAAAAAGTTAAATTTTGATGTGCTTGACTACCTTGTATTGTCATGGCTTAACTAGGCATTTCATTGGCACATACAGCTTCACCTTGATTTTGGTAATAGGAAGGATAACATGGTTGTTAATGAAAAAAGTTGTTTTGATTGGGAACAAGAGATTTATAAGATGATTTTTAATGGGTATTTAAACATTGTTAAGGTCTATATTTAGTTATTTGACCTTATCCTTGAGTATTACCTTGGAAAGGAGACCTACTTATCCAAATTGACTGTAAGATTGATAAGGCCTATAATTTTGAGATTGCTATTTTTTTAGAACAACCAATTCATTAGAAACACTTTGAATCAAATGATTGTCTTCATTAATCTCATTGGTAGTGGCAATGGTATACTTTTATTGACTATTAGGTAAAGGAGACAAGGTAGGTAATGCAACTTGACTAGGAGGCTACAAATTAGGGAACAATAGCATTGGTGGTTTAAGAGAAATATTCCTTGCTTAAACAAGACAATTATCAACATTACTATCTATCTCATAAGGAGTAGGTAGTGTATTACCACTCATATATTGTATCATCATTGCTATATCACTATTCAATGCTTTTAGGTAATACAAGAAGGCATAATTTAGATTAGGTCTCACAAGGACTTGGATCCTATCCCATGTATTTTTAAATTTAAATTTAAAATCTTAAATAAAGTATCAAGGAACTCTCTTGATAGTAGTCAATTTATTATCTAGCTATATATAATCACTATTTTCTTCACACCTCTTATATAATAGATTCCCTAGTTCATCTCAAAAAGCAATGGAAGCATGAGGTAAAACCCCATACCAATCTAAAGCTTTCCCTTTGAAAGACAATGCCAATATCTTGATAACCACATTATCTTGAGTGATATTATGGATGTTGTAGAAGTTTTCCATGTTTCTAATATGTTCAATGGGAGTAGTAGGACCTTCTCCACTAAAATATTCAACACTCTTAAGGGTTTCTCTAGGAATTTGGTCATATTGGGCAAGATTCAAAGGACATGATCTGGTAAAGCCTATAAAAGGAAGGTTTCTAGACATATTGGAATGTATAATATGTTTATTAGGGTTTGAAATAAGTAGAAGATTGGATTTTTTAAACACCAACTTCCTTGAGTAAGGATGAGTATTCTCAAATCTGAATCTATTGAAAAATATAAATGTGATTTCACAAACTCAAAAGGTATACCTTTAGTAGTAGACATAGTGGACACCTTTGGCATGGAAAAATAAGGACTAATCAACAACCAAAGAGTTAAAAACTTAGTGGAGTGGCTAGGTACTAAATGTATATGTTTTTGTGACTACAAATATGGCAATACCAACACCAATCTTAGATAATCTTCTAGGACATAGACTCCCACTAGGTGTGTCAAAAAATGTTGTCACTTGGATGTGTACCCCTTGAGGATATGTCTCATCTCTCCTTATCCAAGTGTCATAATGGAAACATATCACTTTCTTTGGGTAAAATATTATTGATATGAATCTCTAGAAGGGTTAGTTCCCTTGATGCAATATTTGAAGCACTCTCTCACTTATCAACTATTCATGAAAAGGGTGAATATATCAACTTTTCATGAAAAGGGTGAATAGGACTAACTTGGAAAGCTAAAATATGATGAAAAATTATTTAATTTCCTCATATTTATTGAACTTATAATACTTATATCAAATCAAAGCTTATTTCACACATAACTCATAACTCAAGATAGATTATTACATCAATTTTTTATATACTATGTTCAAGAGGTATATTGATGTTTAGGATGTATAATGAATGATATTTTGGAGGATACAATCATTTAAAACTTATAAAACTCCCATTAACTAATAAATAACACTAAAAAATAAATGCAATAATTAGTCTTCTGCATACTTGGTGGATAATCAAAGATAATATGCTAGAAAAGACCATCTTTCACTAGACAAGATCAACACGCTTTGGAATAAAACTCAATTATGAAACATTTAAGTAGGTAAATTCACTTTTTTATTTCTTAAAGTGTCATTAAAATACAAAATTAGTTAGGTTTTCACCATTAACTAGTAGAGGTTTCTCAAAAGAGGCAAAAAAGTAACTACTTATAGCATTTGGGAGAGTGACAAGATAAGGGAAGTACAAAGGTCATTTGGACACTTTTTGAGTTGATAAAAGAGGTTAAATATGCATGAGAAATATATGTGAAATGGACCATGCAAGTTCAAGAAGTACAAGTGTCCAAATAAGGCATAAAACTCTTAGAAAGTGACATGAAATTCCTTATGTTGGATAAAAAAACTTCCTTCATGATTTATCCCTATTTGAACATCCAAAAACTAATTATGGATAGTTTTTATGATTTTAATGAGAGTTAGGGACTTTATACATGCCTCTCCATGCATTGGTTATATTCTTGGTCATCTAGAAACTTCTAGAAATGAGCCATCACCATTTGTAGTCTAAGAAAACTCCTCTTCAACACACCTTGCACACTTGGATTACAAAAAGCATTATTTTCAAATTAAAATTCATAAAATTGAGTTTATTAAACTTTTAAATACCCTCCATGGCCTTAGAAGCATTAGGAACACCTTAAAAGCATATCCATTTGAAGTTTTCACACTTCTCACCATCATGTTTGCTATGCTAGTTTTGACTGGCTAAGATGAGACCTATTATTTGAAAACTTATGAGCTTTTCCAAGGAATTAAATGACCATAATTAATTATTAAAATTATATATATTCCTCTCAATTTTTTTCTCATTTTTTGAATGTTCCTATAACCTACAAAATATACAAAATTGTTAAAGAAATCCATTCTATACCATGTCCATATAGGTAGGTTAGCACAAAAATTGATGATGAGGAGAAATAAAGAGTCCTCTAAAACCTAAAATCACTTTAATTGTAATTTTATCCCAATTAGATATCTCTCCAAGATTTTTCTCTCCATCATGTCTCTTCTAAGGGTTTAGTAGGGTTTTAGGTCCATTTTATCCTTAAGATTTGTTCATAAAGATATGAAATTGGAATTTAAAAAATATATACAAACGAAATTTCAAGTAACCCTAATAACCTCTCCAATATCCTTTGTCCTCCATGCAAATCTTCATGAAATATGTGAGCATTTGAAAACAACCTATCGAGCTTGTTTTCACAATTCCTACATGTTTGGACTATCCCTGAGCTAAAAATAGATTTCATATTAGTTTATATACATACCCCAATATTATACATGTCTAAATACATCCCATTAAAATATTTCAAACATATATAACATTCACCAAGATCAAGAAGTGAAGTTGGACCCCAAATTGGCTCTAGGTCACTTCAAGGCCTAATAGGCTTGGCATGCATCCTACTATTATTGGATATATGTAATTATATCTCATGGATGTATTGGTGTATCATTATTTTTAATAATTAATTAAATATCATAAATTCATCACATAAATTTCCAAGCACTCCTTTTCATTTATTCATCTCATTCACCAATTAGGCCTAATTAGAGCTTGTCTAGTTGAACTATGTGTAAGAGTGTTTTGATCATTTTTAGAGGTCTGAGACTAATTTAGTTTTTCCTAGAACCTATTAAAATTTTAAATACCTCACAATATTTTCCTTTATGTTCTCAAATCTTTATATCAAGTTTATCACCCTCCTTGGCTTCATTTGCTTATTTTTCCAAAACCCTAATTTTCTTGATTAGTTGACCTCTAAGACAAAATAATGAGATGTATCCCTCCATTTTAAGGAAACTTTAAGGTTTATGTAGTTATATTATGTCATAATTAATCTTTTTATCAAATTTATAAGATAGATTCATCCATTTAGGCACCTAACCAATTCAATTTGTCCAAAAAGGCCTCCAAAAGGACTATATTCTTGTATTTTTCAATTTTTGCCTAATAATGAATTCTCAAGGATAAATACAATATTATTATGTCTCTTAAAAAATTTATAAACCTTAAATTAATTTTCAATAATATTTAAATTCACCAAAATCCACTCTTTTTTCCTAGATTCTTCATCCTTACCCATTAAGCAACATGGGTCTCTTAGTGCAATTGTACAGACTGCTACCTTTGGGATAGTAAGAAGAAGTATTATATACTATTAAAACACCTTATTGAAATATAATGAATCATTCTCAAGTTTTTTTAACTTTATTTCACTTCTTAAGCATATTCCTCTCTTTACCTTCATCAAGACTGCACACTCAGTTGTAGGTGTATACAAGGTCCTAAGAGGTCTATGTAAGCTTGTTTCACAAATGTAAAATATTATGGAGGTAATAATGGCTCTAATTATAGTGTTAATATGTTCATTTAATCACTAAAACTAATTATATAATCTTTACATACACCTTGAGATATACAACTGAGTTCTTTCTCCCCTGACTATGATATCCTGCTCTTTGATTCATATTAGTGTATATTTACCTAATTAGACATTGGTCATGATGTTTAAATACCATAATTGAAGATTTAAATCCACATATCATATAATAATATTTTTATTTAAATTTATTGGTATAAAACACCACCAAGACACCCTAATTTAGGTCACTATTTCCATACTCAACTATAGGTGCACATTTCCTTGAGAAGAGACACATATAGGTGTCCATGAAGCTTGAAACACTACATATGAACATCATCCTAATGATTTACATGTAAATTGTTACACCAATAAAATACTAAGTCCATTACAACCTTAAAAATATGTTTTTTATACTCTTTAGGATGTCAATTATCATTAAAACCTCAAATCCTATAGATGTTAATGCAGGGTTTTAGTGTTTTTCAAGGCATATTTGAGGTCATTAACTTCTATCCTCCACTAGTCTTATGACCTCCACATTTGGTGTATATATTATCCATGCTGGAGGATACAATTTTTACCTATCTATATGACTCAAAAATCTTTTTGATCTTACTTTATGATATTCACAACATACCCTTGGACCTCTATTTTCACTTTTTTAGGAAACCTTCTCTGAACTCAGTCCTTGCTTCCTTCAAGATGTTTACCATTCCATTTTCCCATTAGACACCTCAATAATGTATTCAACTATCAAATAACATACTAAAATCCAAAATAATGCTTCTTCCATGTTTCAAATTTCCCATTCAGAGACCTTCATAGTCTGAGGTACCACCTTTAGGTGGGCATTTACAAATATAGATAGTGGGTTTAAACCTTTTACAGTGAGAAGAAAAACATGTTAGTGACAGCATATAAACCATTACCAAGTGTTTAAATGGACTCCTATAAATCTTAAAATATTAAAACATCTCCTAAATTCTTCACCTTTAGCATGACATCATCAAAGAGGTTCTTATAGGTGCTTATGAGATGTATGCATGTAGTGAACATGGAATGAAATAGGATATGTTGATGAATGGCCTCACAAACAATTCAAAAACATTATAAATCCTTAAAATGCATTATTTTCATTAAGGATATCTTAATAAAAAATCCATAATATCTATTCCAACATGAAAACCTCTTGTAAACATCTAAAATAAAATAGGTAGTGGTGTCTAATGACTGGTTTAATGTTGTGAATGAGTTTTTAACAAACCTTACACTTTTCCATAAACATAAAAATTATATTTATTCAACTCCTGATGACTTTTACAACTGATACACCTTTATTAAAATTCCATGAACAAGTTAGACAAGCTCTAAACCTATGACTATAAGTGAAAGTGAGTGAGGAGTTGACTTATGAGGACAACAAGATTGAATGTTCAACAAATAATGGTGTGATGAAATAAAACATAAAGGGAGGAAAAATTTAACATTGAGACATGTGGAACACCATAATCCATTCACATGAGATATTTTTAGAAGACTAACATTTTTCAATAGAGAAGAAACTTATTGAAGCTTCACAATGGTGACACCTTCCTACAACATGAGATAACTTGCTCATCTAAACACCATGAAACATGAAACCTATCATGGAAAGAATCTAATAATAAATCTAACATATTTTGGATTCAACATCACCAACTAGATTTTAATGACCTATCTAAAATGGATCAAAACCTATAGGGTGTATGAAATAATGAACAAAAAATTACACTCCACTTGTTAGAGATGGCTCATAATTTTTTTTGAATCAATCCCTACACTATTATTATGTAAATTAGTCTCTCTGAGTTTTCTACCACCTCTAAAAAGCATTTGACCTAGAACCTCTTCAACTGACTATACTAAGCACAAACCTGTTGGTCACTTTTGTGTGTCTAGAAACACAAAGAAAGAATAAAATGGTTTTATCTTAGAAATGTCAATTCCAAAGAATATAAATAATTAAATTAAACCTAAGGAATATTAAAAGATGTTCCATGACATTCTCCAATGTGTCACCTTTCCTCATGGGCTGTAAAAGTGCCAAACTCCCCTTGTTAAGTTGATCACTTGATCTTCAGTTAGATAACCTACAATTTTTGGATGAGACTAAAATTATGCTATTAAGTATGAATTACTAGATGTTTTTAAGGAAACTAAGACACTTATACACTTTGGAAATCATGCCACTTGCATTTATGACCCCTAAAAACCAACTAAGTGACCCAAAATGATAAATAAACTTATTAGACCATGACTAAGGCTAAAAAGGCATTTAGTAGCATCAAATGGACTATAAAATTACATATGACAAAGTATTAGACCCCTAAAACATATAAGAAACCAAGTTTTTTTCCTTTAGGGGTCCAAATTTGACCTTGAAGTCAAATTTGGTCAAGAGTAACCATATTTGTTATTTTATCACTTGTGATTTAGGATAGGTACTCTCAATGTGAGTGGCTTTCTTGGTCTATGAATTTACTATAGGATCACCACTTTATTTTTCAATTTTAATTTTTTTATTTAATACAAAACAATAATTTGTATGATATCCATTCATTCTATAATATGTAAAATAGTATTTGGATCTCTTATAAGATGTGGAAGAGGTAATTTAAATGCATTGCTGAAAATCATTTCTCTTAGGATTTCACTTAGTCTATTAGCAACCTTTTATATAATATTCAAATAAGTTGATTTACATTTATTTATTTGTAGCATTTTTTTTTGGATATGATTCCTTGTTTGACACAACATTGGTATATGAGGATGTAAACATATGATTAACACTAGCATGTATTGGATTTTATATCTATGTAATATGATTTTGCAATGATGTGAACTTAGAACTTAAATTATTTTTAAAGTATTATATTCTATTACTCATACAGATGAATTGATATTTGAGGGTTTCACAAGTACAAAGCTTAGGTATCTCCGATTAAATATGCATATATATGAAATTCACCTTACCCCTTGAAGGAGTGTTAACATAGATCTAGTTATATCGATAGAATATATCACCCTCCTTAGGGTTAAGAGGAAGAGGGATTTTTTTTCAAAAAAATTGGTAATGATAAGTTTTATTTTTTTTCTTTATTAGGATCATTATTTGATTTAGTTATTTTTAAATTTAGAACAATGTAAAAAAGATAACAAGCAATGACAACAATGAGATATTGGAAAGAAAAGTGTTCAATAGATTTATCAATGTTTAGCATAATTTAATGAAAATAAATTATTATTTTAATTTATTAACATTTTAAAATTAGCAATCATAATTAATAAAAATAGTAAATCAAGAAACCCTAGGTCAGCTATGGTTTTCAGACCAAAGGTTGGGTCACTACAATGCATTAAATAAATAGAAAGAAATATAAATTCATTTGATAAGAATTTTTAAAATCTTAAAAAAGGTTTTTTATGAAAAATAGGCAATGGGACAAACCCATAAAAATAGGGAAATAAATTTATAGTGTATGACTTGTAGGCCTAAATTTACTAAAAATAGTAAATTTGAAATTTTGAAAAATATGTTAAATATTTTGGTAAACAAAAAGAGTTTTTACTTCTATCAATTATATTATGAAAAAAATGAATAATTTTAAAATTAATGTAATATAAACTATAAATAGGGAAAACAATGTGGAATGCTTCATGAGCAAAACCCTATAATATTACCAATAAAGAATCAACATTATTGCTAAAAAAAACTTATTTTAGAATTCTTAGAAAGGTGTTTGAATTAAATATTATTTTTTATGAAACCTATAAATTAAATATAAAATGCATAAACCATTTTCCTTGTACATCAATATTTACTAGAAAAAAGTAAATTGAAAAAATTGTACCAAAATTAGGCAAACAAATAGAGATTTTATAGTATACCAACTTGAGTAGAAAATAACTCTAAGGATTTTTTAAATGAATTTATTTAGATGTATAAATGAAATAATAAATAAATAAGTAAGTAACTTTCAAGTGTTTGGACATGAATCTTGGCAACAAGAGTGTAAAATCCTAGGGTTTCATTTCATATTTAAAAGTCAATCGCAAGTTAAAACCCTGGAAAATTGAAAACCTAGTAATTATATTATTTTGCATTCATTCATGTTAGGATCACTAAATTATTAACCCTAAATTGGTATGGTTTAATATATTATAGGGTTAATAATATAGATATGAATAATAAAAAAGGTGATAAACATATCTATAACAAATCAATTAATTATAAACTTAGATAAATAATATCTTGAACTTATAGTAATAAGATATGGTAAAAATAGAAAGCAAAACTATTGATTGATATTAAAATAAATGGAAAATAAAAGTAATTATCTGGTTTACTATGTGCATGTAGATATAATAAAAAATAGGATGGAAATATATTTGATTTAGATTAGCAATCATCAAATTCTATAATTTTGCACTTTGTGGCCCTATATGCTTAAGTTAGACCTATTAAATTACATCCATGTTAGTGTTCGAGTTAGATAGACTTGTATAGTATGGAATATTTAATGGATCTAAATGTAACTAGTTGAAACCTTCTATTTTTTTTTCCTTTGATTTGGTGTGTTTATATCTCACTCATGGGTTTCCACTCTTTGTCAAATGATCAAAACACTAGCTACCTCATGCTTGGAGTGAGTATAGAAAAAATGGATTAGTGGGCACACTATGTCGATTTACCCCAAGGAACAATCTACCAATGGAAAATTTATACATAGAAAACACTTTGAAGAGGGCCTCATAATTACGTAGTTATCCCCTACATATTGGTTTTGTGTGAATGAGGATGTAATATGTGATAAGCAAGTACATAGAGTGACCTAACTTGTAACTTGGAAAATATTGTTCATGGAATACTCCTTTAGTACTTGAAACATGTAGGTGGATTATCCTTATTATTGATATTAAAATAAGAAATAATAGGTAATCTTTTCTCGCTTGAATTCTTGATTGAATGCCTTTGGTATGTTGAATTGTGAGTTTTTAGGTATTTTCTAGATGAGGAATGAATTAGGATTGATCTTGTATTTATATCAATCATATTTAAAATTATATCTTATTAAAACACTTAGGTTAACCCTAAGGATATGTTTTAGCTACAAATTTCAAGACTTTAAGGTCCTAGCCATATAGTTTGCACAAAAAACTAACATTAACATAGGTGTTTGGCTGGGACATAAGTGTATATTATAGATACTCAGTTTTGGCCACTTTCATTCCTAAATTAGGATTCATATAGATTTCTAGAAAATTATGCATTTTAATCCTAAAGTTCACTTGATATTCCTAAATTTTTCTGTATAAGGTATTTAATTATTCAAAAATATGGTGAGGCTAATTTATTTTAGGTATTAACTTGTATGTACAAATAACCTAGTTCAGATTCAACCCTAGTTAAATTATAACATAGTAAATTGACATTATTGTCTTTTCAATATAATAATGCAAAATATTTGAAAATAATTTCCAAAATCCAAAAACCCTAAGCAAGATTAATTAAAAATCAAATCTCAATTAACTTGGCTAAGTAAAGATTCCTAGTTGAATTATTGAATTTCATTTATCTAAAAAGGAATTTTTAGCCATATATGAAGTCACAGGTCGAGGAGCTAATAAATTGATTTTTTAATTTCTAATATTCCAAATAGTTGAGTCAAAACCTCATAAATATCTAAAGTGAGTTGTCATGGCTCATAAATATCTAAAAATAAGTTATACAATATTTTAGGATCCACTACATAGATTTGAGTCAATAATCTTTGACCCATTTTTGTGAGGTGGTAAATACGCTTTGACTAATCACTCATGTGAATGGTCCACATTAGCATTCATTACATCTAGGTGATTCTCACATGGGTCAAACACTAGGATTTCTTGGGAGATCACCCATCCCAGTACTACTCTAGCTTAAGTGCACTTAACTATCGAGTTTCTTCAATAGTTAAACCAACTTAGCTTGCTATCCCATTTGAAAAACCTTTAAAAAGTGTTGTGACTTTTTTAACCATCCAATATGTATCATCCTTTGAGCTCATTCATTTTCAAAGTATGTATTTTTGTAGCATAACAATTTATAATATTTCAGGACTCACTGTGTAGATTTGAGTTAATAATATTTGACCAATTTTTATGAGGTGGTCAAAGAGTAAAAATGGGAGTGATTAGTCAAATATTATTGACCACCTCATAAAAATGGGTCAAAGAGTATTGAATTGAATCTACATAGTGAATCTTGATATATTATAAATTGCTATGCTATGCAAATACACATTTTAATAATAAGTTATCAAGACTTCATGATTTCTTTGACCCAACCAAAAATTATCTTGAATAAACCTAGGTTATTTAAGACTCAACCATAGTTAGAATTAAACATAACATCCCTAGGGTTAGAGTTAGTTCTAATACCTATAAAGACAAGTTCCCTCACTCTACCCAAACAAGTTTTTGTGTGTAAGGTTATTCTATAGGAATGCCTTCAATAAGTCATAAAATCAATTTTATAATGCCAATTTGATACCAAACTTCATACCAGGCCAATTCAAGCCTAGGAAATCCATAATTGGCCATTTTAGAAGTCATACCTATATGTACCAACATTGATAGAAGTGTATAATGCCATAGATTAAGCACAAAAATATACTATACCAATAAGTGGACATTAATTTCAATAAGGGAGGTAGATTTCTTCTATGGTATTATCTCTATTTTGTGATCTTATTCATTATGTTATGTTCCCCATAGTTCTTAGGCAAGAGTGTTTAGTTTCATTATAGTGTTATGCATGGATTTTGATTATCTTCACTAACAAGGAACTAATAAGAATTTGTGTTCTCTTTAGACTCCTCAGATATACAACGTCACGCTTGATGGGACCATGGATCTTATATGTAAAATAATATTTATGTGGAACATTTAAAATGCTTAAAAATATTACTCTAATCTTCAAGTTTTTAGTTTTATGCTCAAAATTCAAGTCATTTTTAAAAACATTACATGGATCAATGATGATCATATCAAATTGATGACGATCACATGAATTGACAATGATCAATGCAGTAATTGAAAATTATCTATTTGTTGGGGGTCAACCAAGAAAGTTGATTACTATATGAAAGCAATTTAAATATAGAATTAAACCAGAATGATAAGTAACTAGAATAAAAAAATATCAAACAATAAGAGATACAAGAAACCACCCTAAAAACTTGTATTAAACTCTTTACAGAAGGAATACAATTGAAGAAACTTCTTTTCTTCCACACCTCTCATATGTATAGATCTCTTTCCAGATCTCTTTTCTTCAAGAGCTCTCTCTCTCAATTACAATCAACTCTAACAACCTAGAATGATACACATATACAATTCTTATAATGTTACTCTACAATTACAATAAGCTATGAAGATCTATCCCTATTATATAACTTTAGGGATCATGAGCATACAATCACAACCATTAGATGCACCTCCTAATCAAGGGCTCAAAATAGTCTTACTTAAGATACAGATGCAAACTTAAGACTAACACTTAATCCTATCATGTAAACATTATGTTTTGTCCATGAAAATAGCATTTGGATGCATAGGTGACCGACATCGATCCCTGCCTATCTACCTGTGACCGGCGTTAGCCGATCCATGACCGACACTGGCATCTCCTAGTCGACTCTTGATCGACGTCAATTGCTTCTGACCGATGTTGGTGACTGTGTAATTCCTGCATCCTACAACTTGCTCATTTGGTGAATCTTTTAGCTCCACACCTCAATAATCTCCCACTTGGAGATAAATAGCTACACCAGTACCTGTATAGCAACATCTTCTAGCTCTTCCATCTTCAAACTCAATCATGAAGACCTACAAAAGTTGAATGAAGATTCAACTTCTCTTTTGTTACCAATTTTGTTAACATATCAGTAGGGTTCTTATCTATATGGATCTTCTCTAGCTTCAACTCACCATCCTCCAATACCTATCTAATGAAGTGGTACCTAAGTTGTATATGCTTGGTTCTTGAATGAAAGGCTGAATTCTTAGCCAAATAAATTGCACTCTAACTATCACTGTATAGTCTGCAACTCTCTTGCTCCTTTCTTAGCTCTTCCATGAACCGTGTCATCCATATCATCTCTTTACTAGCCTCTGTGACTGCAATATATTCTACTTCTATAGTTGACAAGGCAACAACCTTCTGTAACTTTGATATCCAGCTAACTGTCGTTCCACCAACAGTGAAAACATATCCTATGGTGCTTCTCCTACCATCCAAATCACCAGCCATATCTGAATCTACATAATCATGTAGAGAATTGTTTGACCCACCATAGCACAAATGCCTACTTCTGGTCCCTATTAGATATCTAAGGATCCACTGAACTACTTTTTAGTGCTCCTTTCTTAGATTGGCCATATCTTACTAACAACTCCCACTGCTTGGGCAATATCAAGCCAAGTACAAACCATTGCACACATTAAGCTCCCTACTATAGAAGCATATGGAAATTTCTTCATGTACTCTACCCCATCATATGAATTAGGACACTATTCTTTACTCAATTTAAAATGTCCAGCCAAAGGTGTGCTTACCAGTTTTGCATCCTGCATGTTGAACCGTTTCAACACCTTGTTCACATAATCCTCTTGAGACAAAATTAACTTGTGATTTTTCCTATCTCTCTTAATGCTCATGCCAGGGATTTTATTTGCTACTCCCAAATCCTTCATGGCAAATGTGTGAGCTAATTTCACCTTAAGCTAAGAGATATCCTGCATGTGTGATCCTACAACTAGCATATCATCTACATACAACAACAAAATAATATATCTACCATTATCCAATCTCTTAAAATACACACAATGGTCAGATTGACATTTACTATAGCCATGCTCAGTCATAAACCTATCAAATCTCAGATACCATTGTCTAGGAGCTTGCTTGAGGCCATACAAGCTTTTCTTCAATCTGCACACTAGCTTTTCCTTACCCTTGACCTCAAATCCTTTTGGCTGATCCATATATATTTCTTCATCCAAATCTCCATGAAGAAATGTTGTCTTAAGATCAAGCTGCTCAAGATGCAAATCCTCAATAACAACTAAAGACAATACAGTCCGTATAGAAGTCATTTTAACTACAGGAAAAAAAATCTCACCAAAATCAATACCTCGTTTTTATGCAAATCCTTTCACTACCAACCTGGCCTTATATCTCATCTATCCATTCTCACCTTCCTTCAATCTATAGATCCATATGTTCTTCAATGTCTTCTTTCCCACTAACAACTCAACCAAATCCCATGTTTGGTTCTCTTTCAACGAATCAATTTCCTCATTCATGCCTAGCTCCCACTGATTCTTAGATTCCACTTGTATTGCTTCATCAAAACTCTCTGGTTCTCCACCATTAGTAAGCAATAAATAAAATAATGAAGGGGAATATCAAATTGGAGGTTTACTTACCCTTTCTGACCTCCTGATGGGCGTCTGAGACTCAATCACAACACATTGTCTGCCTAAATTCTCTAACAGTGACCAACCTCGGTCACTTCCAGGCCTGTAACTGGTCGACATCGGTTCTCTCTGACCGATGTCAATTCCTTCCTGGCTGATGTTGATCACTGTATGACCGACATCGGTTCCTATATTACCAACATTAGTTCCTATCTGATCGACGTCAGTCTCTATGTTTTCCTGTCTATGATTATTCTTTCTCACAAGCTCATTTTGGACCATCACCTCATCCAATTCTCCATTGCTCTACCCAGATTGATTTAGCTTCTTGAGCTGATCACTATATATCACTTTTTCATTGAAAACAACATCATGGCTCCTAATTATTTTGTTAGTTCCTAGATTCCAAAACCAGAATCCAAAATCATCAGAGCCATAACCAATAAATGTGCACCTCATAGACTTAGTATCCAGCTTCTTTCTATTTTTCTTATCAATGTGCATAAAAGCTTCACAACCAAAAACTTTGAGCAATGAGAGATCTACCTTTTTACCTGTCCATGCCTCTTCTGGAATTCCACCATCCAGAGCTATAGAGGGTGCTCTGTTAATCAAGTAAACTACAGTATCCATAGCTTCTGTCCAAAACTGTAAGGGCAAACCAACATGCAACCTCATACACCGTGCACACTCCATTACTGTTCTATTCATCCTTTCAACAACTCCATTTTGCTGAGGTGTCCTTGGAACTGTCCTTTGCCTGCATATTCCATGCATATAACAATACCAGTTGAACTTGTGGTTGCAGAACTCACCACCATTGTCAGATCTCAGGCACTTCAATCTTCTACCTATTTCATTCTCAACCATAACTTTCCAAATCTTAAAAGTGTCAAAAACATCAGATTTCTTCTTTATACAATAGACCCATACCTTTCTTGTAGCATCATCTATGAAAGAGACATAGTACTATGATCCTCCAATAGAA
The DNA here is from genome assembly GCA_037957365.1 of Torreya grandis. Classification (NCBI taxonomy): domain Eukaryota; kingdom Viridiplantae; phylum Streptophyta; class Pinopsida; order Cupressales; family Taxaceae; genus Torreya; species Torreya grandis. Next base: position 3,002,611 of record JARHVA010001576.1, read on the forward strand.
GCAACCTGAGTTGGTCCCCACACGTCTGTGAAAACAAGCTCCAACTTATGCTTCTTCTTTGTTGACCAAGTCTTGAGAAAACTCACTCTCTTCTATTTCCCAAAAATACAGTGCTCACAAAAATCTAGATCTATGCTTTTCAAATCTGAAAGCTTACCTTTTGACTTAAGAATAGACATTCCCTTCTCACTCATGTGGCCAAGCCTCTAGTGCCACGACTTTGCATCCACATCTGAAGTAGATAATATAGAAGGAGAATTATCAGTAATATAATTACATAAATAGAGAGTACCTACTCTCTTACGTCTGGCCAATAGAAGTGCACCCTTGGTCACCTTCCAAGATTCAGCTATGAGAGTTACTGTGCAAGCTTCATCCCCTAAAATTCCTATAGAATTCAAATTTCTCTTCAAGCTGGGAACATGCATGACATCTCTCAACACCCATGTGTTGCCATTCTGCATTTTCACCTTCACTTTTCCTTTGCCAACAATTTTACAAGGCTCATCATCCCCTAAATAAACTATTCCAAAATCTCCATGGACATAGTCACTAAAATATTCTCTATTTGGGGTAGCATGAAAAGAGGCACCAGAATCTAAAACCCGAGATTCTATATTATTATGCAAAGAGAATATAAGAGCATCTTATGCAATACCTGTAACTTTTGCTTGTTCTTTACCTTCATGCTGATTGTCCTCTTTAGGTTTTGACCAGCAATCTTTGCTTATGTGCCCTATCTTTTGACAATTCTAGCAGGCTATCCTCCTGCCATTTCTGGATTTGGATCTACCTCTCATCTTTGACTTAGACCTTGATCTCCCTTTCTTGCTCTTCTCTTTTTGCCTTCCCCTGCTCTCAAAACTTAAAGCATTCCCTGATGTTTCCTTTATGCTTTTCTTATGAATTTCTTCATTCAAGATTACACTAACAACATCATCTACTTTTAAAATATTTGAAGCAGATGCAATATTACTAACTGCCATTACCAAGCTATACCAGCTCTCAGGTAAAGAGCATAAGATTAATAGAGCTTTAATTTCATCATCAAACACTATTTTTACTGAATTTAATTGATTTACAATTCCATGAAAATCATTTAGATGATTAGATACAGATCCACCTTCCTACATTTGCAAATTAAATAACTGCTTTATAAGATATACCTTATTTGAAGCTGAGGGTTTTTCATATAAATTTGCTAAAGTAGTCATTAACTCTACCATTGACTTTGCCTATGATAAATTAGATATCACAATAGATGCTAGACTCAATCTTGTAGATCCAAGAGCCTTTCTATCAAGAACTTCCCATTCTTCATCTTCCATGTCTGTGGGCTTCCTTGAAACTCCACCTAACGATAAGTATAGACCTTTCTAATATAGATAATCCTCTATCTGCATTCTCCATAATTGGTAATTCTTGCCATTGAACTTCTCCATTCTTAGTTTACTTTCTTCTGCCATTGCTTCTCCCACTCAAACAAAAATCCCTGTGAGTAACCTCTAATCAATACACACTAACCAGATCTAATACACTTGTTAGTCAACCTGAGCTCTGATACCACTTGTTGGGGATCAACCAACAAAGTTGATTACTATATGAATGCAATTTAAATACAAAATTAAACCAGAATGATAAGTAACTAGAATCAAAAAACAACAAACAATAAGAGATACAAGAAACCACCCTGAAAACTTGTATTAAACTCTTTACAAAAGGAATACAATTAGAGAAACTTCTTTTATTCCACACCTCTCAGATGTATAGATCTCTTTCTAGATCTCTTTCCTTTAAGAGCTCTCTCTCTCTCAATTACAATCAACTCCAACAACTTGAAATGATACATATATACAATTCTTGTACTGTTACTCTACAATTACAATAAGCTATGAAGATCTATCCCTATTATATAACTTTAGGGATCATGAGCATACAATCACAACCATTAGATGCACCTCCTAATCAAGGGCTCAAAACAGTCTTACTTAAGATAGAGATGAAAACTTAAGAGTAACACTTAATCCTATCATGCAAACATTTTATTCTATCCATGAAAATAGCATTTTGGATGCACAGGTGACCAACATCAGTCCCTACCTATCAGCCTGTGACCGGCATTAGCTGATCCATGACCGATGCCGGCATCTCCTAGTCAACTCCTGATCGACGTCGGTGACTCCTGACCGACATTAGTGACTGTGTAATTCTTGCAACCTACAACTTCCTCATTTGGTGAATCTTTTAGCTCCACACCTCAACACTATTTATAAAAAAAATAAAGAGCCAAAAATATATAAAAAAATAATTTTTTATTTCTTTCTTTTTAGTTCTTAATAATTAGTTTATTGTCTTTCTAACCATTTTCTTGTAGGTCCATAGTGAATTTGAGTTTTAAATAAATGTATCAAGAATTTTTTATTCAAAACATGTTTTATTTATGTGATTTTTAGAAATGGTGTCAATATTAAGAAATCAACATTGATCACATGAATCGGTAATGATCATTATAGTAATCAGTGATGATTTATTTGAGATAAAAAATAGAAACTCGAGAGCTGAAAATGGAATGTTATTTATTGATTTGAATTTTTTTCTAAAAGATAAGATAACCCCTTAGCATTCTTGTAGGAACCAAGGTGGATAAAGAGAGGACCAAACACTTCTAAGTCTTATACATACTTTCATTTTAATGCTTGAAATTAACCTAACCAAGCATATATTTTTTATATTTCATTTTTACAATAGCAAGCAAAGCCAAGGGGTCAAAACTTCATTCTTATTTGATTTGGTTCTTTAAAAAATAACATCCACTTTAGTTTAGATCTCTCAAGAGATTTTAACTTTTTGCTTGTTCTTTATTTATTAGCTAGTTTTAAAGTTCCTAGATTAAATTATTTGTTTGTGGAAAACAAAAAGCTTTACTTTTATTCTCTCCCCCCATCCCCTATAGAGAACTCAGGTGACCAAAATCACTTTGTTTATTGCCTTGTTTTTTAAGACTACAATGGAAATAGCATCACATATGCTCTCCCAAATCACTGAGTGACTTGGGTGACCTGAAAATGACTTCTAAAGTCTTTCCAATTTTGATTTATTTATTTTCTTGCATTTGTCTCAACTCCTCACAAGTTCTTTAGGGGTAAATTGACCTAGGGTTTCATCTCCCAACATCATACCAACACCACCACATAATGGAGTATATAAATTAGGAATGTGATATTGGGATTGCCTAGGAAATAGTGGTTGACCTTCTAATCCTAATGAAAACTTGGGTCATTTCATGCTAAACATCATACTTTACTAAGAATTACATGGTTAAACTCACTGTGTAAAGGAATAGACCTTTTCATAGTAAGTTAAAGAGTTTTAACCTAATTGATGTGATGAAAGCTTGTATTAGACACACTTGGGACAATTTAATGTATTTTTAAACATGTATATTCTAGTCAACCCCACTTCCTATAGAACATTGTCAAATTTTGATTGCTTTGCATTATAAGTTTATGACACATACCAATGATTGAGAGATAGAGTAGGGATTAAAAACTATACCTAAACCTATTTTTTAATTTTTGGATTAAAACTTAATTCTTTTTAAGCATTATCATACCTATGGAAATTTTGGCAGAAGTTATGCACACCTTGTTAGTTTTATGGATAGGACAAGTTATGAGTGTTATTTTCTATTTTATTTTATTTAAATGTGTGTTTGAGGCTAAAATTATTTCTCCATATTGGAAATTTTAAATGACTCATAACCTTCATGTGTTTTCAAACAATTTTAACCTAAGAGGTGTTACTCTATCCATTTTTGTTTCACACTTTTGCCTTCGAGTTTTTTACAAAAAATGTTTGTGTATGCCAATTATTTAATGGGGTATATTTATGCTAACTATTTTGTTTCAAACATTTTCTTTAGATTTTATTCCAAAACCATTATCATACCATTTATTTTAAGGAGAATTGTTATTCTACCTAAAATTATTTCGTAACACTTATCTTATTTGAAACCAAGTTCTAAAACAATTTATACCTTTTGTTTTAAGTGCATGATTATGCTTCCCATTTTAGTCTAGCCTATTTACCTTAAAAAATATGAGTCTTTTGCATTAGAGTTAGTAGTTGTTTGTTTTGTGCCTTATTTTAGCATCTTTTGAGCCATATTTGTTTCTATGTGCCTTGTTTATGAGTTTGTTGTACTGAGTTCTAAAATGTCCTAGTTCCATTATCAAGAGTCTTTGTGGACCAAGTACTAAGTCTTTTTTGAGGTAATTATAAAGTGTATTCCAAGCCAATTAACTTGGAATTAGATTGTTTTCTAGGTAGTTTAGTGAGTTTTTCTAATCCAATTTCCCTAATTTTAGATTTATTTCAAATTTGTGTTTTAGATCGACCTTTATTTCCATGTCTAACATTATTTTCCATGTTAACAATTATAACCACATTTGGGAAAATCATTATTATTATTTAGATATAGTTCATTATTATTCTACCTTGTCTAGATACCTTTGCCACTAATTATAACTGCCTTTGGGAAAATTAGTACCTTAACCATAGCCTTATTTTGAGGTTTTATATCACCTTTGTCATTAATTATAACCACTTATGGGAAAATTAATAGATTTACTAGAACTATTTCAAATTTTTTATTCTATCTTTACCTTTGATCTAGTTAAGTTATTTTACCCCTTTGGGCCTATTCTACAGAGCTAATTATTTTTATTTTCAACCTCATTTGTTTTCCATTTTATACCTTTGCTTCTTAAGATATCTAGTCATAGATTTGAACATGCCTCACTATACACATATTAGGATTATGTATAATTTAGATGATGAGAATTGTGTTACTAGTGACCCCTTTGTCTAAGATTTATATGGTGATGATATAGACTATGAGATGGATCCATATACATCTTATAATATTCCATATGTTAAACAAAGGTCAAACCCACTATCATAGTATTTGGTGAGTGAGCTATCATATCCAAGCCAAGATCAAGATTAAATGAGTTGTCATGGCTCATAAATATCTAAAATTATGTTTTCAAGACTTCATGAGTGATTTGATCAAGCCTAGGGTTAGCCTGACTCAACCTAGGTTATTTTAGACTCAACCAAAGATATAACCAAACCTAACCTCCCTAGTATTATATAGTTATAAAACCTATAAATAAAAGTGACCTCACTCTACACAAATAGACAAAATAAACAACAAAAAATTATACAAAAAAACAAATAAATACAAACAAACTATATAAACAAAAACCTAACAAACAACAAAACAAACACAACACTTCAAATAAACAAATAAACTATAAAAATAAGAAAACAATTTAAGCTAAAAAATGATGACATACAAATAATTTTAGTCATAAAGTTAGTACAATAAAAATACAAATTATTCATGTATGTGTAATAGATGTGTTAGTGTTGGAAACAAGGTGACCCCTATGATAGGTATTAATGACACAGGTAAAAAAACACAAGAACAAATGGTACAAAGTTTCCCCTAGGTTATAGGAGATAATGGCAAAGGGTATAATAGAAAATGGTTTCCCTAGGGTATTGGGATGAAAAACATTGCCCCTAGACTATATGGAAAAAACAAAATAAAATAAATGGGGGGAATAGAATAAATATGAAGTGATATCCAAGATAACTCTAAATACACTAGGCAAGTGGATGTTGTATATATAGTTTCATAAATAGTAGGTCCAACATGAATTTCAGGATATGGGATATAAAAGTATGGATGATATGAAAGCATGATTGAATTGTAGAATAAAATAGGAATGATCTCATAAAATGGAGAGTGTATAGGAAAAGAGAGGGATGACATTTATAGTCATGAAAGTGTAAACAAAAATAACTTGTGAAAGTTTGAGATCATGGTTTAGACTAAAACCATATTAAAAGACAAGATATGAGTATCTAATAATGAAACAATTGGCAATTCATAGTGCTTACTACATTTATGGCTTGGAATTTTAAAAATATCACAAAATGATGAAAGCATTGACTGAGGTTACTTGTAAAATTATAAAATATTTCAAATAGAAACTACTTGTAAAATGGTGAGAGCATAAGAGCACAATAAGGGTGTGGAAATTAAAGGACACATGATTAATTATGAAATAGATATTAGACCTAGAATCGTTCAGGATAATAAATGGTTGTGAAGTGCCAAATGGTAAGAAAATAATGATGATCAAGCTAAGCCAAGATACCCCATTTATCCAAGTGATGCCTACATAGTCAGTGTAGATATTAGAACAATGTAGTTCTCCTAGAAATGGGAGGAAAAAAAGACAAATAACCTAGAAATAAAGTTGGATAAGTAAGATAGTCCATCCTAGAAAATTTTGATGGATTTGTATTTCTCATGGAAATTCTAAGCCAATTTTTATGATTTTTAAGATTTTCCTAATTTTTCTCAAATATTTAGGGTTTTTTAGGCATCTAAAATTAATGGAGAATTACAATATATAAAATGGTCCAACTTGAAAAATGGTGAGATCATGGCTTATACATTCTTACAAAATAGTGAGTATGGAAAATGGATGATTGATCTAAATTTAATTTAAATTGACCACTACCTACATAGTCCTAAAAGACCTCAATTTATTGTAGTCTACCTAAAGTGGTGAAAGATTAGAAAATGATCCTAATGTTTTGGTGTTTTTGGTATCTCAATTCATTAGATAATTATGAGATACAACATGGTATAACTTGTTAGGAATAGGGGTCTTAATTATTCCTCTTCTACTTACATTTTCATTCTTTTTATTCCCTGGCAACTTATTTTTCCCTTGTTTGGGATACTTAACCAGTGCCCTATTCTTGCAATAGCCTTCAATAAGTAGAATAAGGCCTTCATGAAGAATAGGGCGTAAATCCTTTTTCCTATGAGCATAAAGGCTTTGAATCAGGGAGTAGCGAAGATAGAAAGGAAAAGATAAGCTAACCTTATGCCTAAAGTGATTGAGGAAGACAAAATGGAACTTATGCACTCATTTGCTTCTTTCGTCCAGGATGAAGTACTCCCTTATACAGCTTAGGACGTCCCTCCAAATACCTTTAATCTGATCCAGCTCATAAAAATCCCCATTTTTGACCAACTTCTTCTCCTCCTCATCCGTTTTGGGGAACTTACAAAATGCCTCGTTCGAAATGCTGGTCTGCTTTGAAAATTTGATTCCTTCCATTGACACCCCTGTAACCTCAACAAGAAAATCCTCAGTTAAATTTACAGTTATACCGTGTAGGGTGACCCTGTCGTCAGACCAATTTTTGAAGAAGGCCATCGTGATATGCGGTTTAGAGCCATGGAGTCTTTCCATGTAGCTCATAACATTTCCTTTCTGCAGAATTCTCTAGACTTGATGTTTCTCTCTCCATTCTACACAGCTCTTGGGCTCCTGTTTACGGGGTTCTCCCTTCTTTTCACGCGCCATACTCATTTTCTTTGAATCCCGATTACTGTGGATATTACCCTGGATCCTCCTGCTGTCAAGTTGATTGGGACATCGAATTTGTTTATGGCTTTTTAGGATCCGCTTCTCCCTCTTAAAGAAGAAGAAAGGGGTCGGGAGAGAATTGAAGAACCCGAGGAGGAAAAACCGGAGGAAGAAGATGGAACAGAGAGCTGGGACACCAACTCTAGTAATGATGAAGAAGGTTATAAGGAAACTGAAAAAGATAAAGTCAATACAGAGGAGGATTCTATTACCAGAACAGAAGAGATGGAGGAAAACTAGAAAGTGGTGGAGGATGACACTGTCCAGGAAGATCCTGGTGAGGACCCAACTTCTAAGAATTAAAAGGAAATCTCTGTCCAGGAAGATATTCAAAACATGGAGATGGAAATTCAAGATGGAATCAATGAGCGGGAACAAAAGAGTCGAGAAGACTTCTTTGAAGAAGCTAGGAATAGCCCCAATAAAAAGTCTGAGGATTGGAGAGGGAAGAATCAGAATGATGAAATACACACTCCTATGACTTAGGTTAACTATAAAGCTGAGTCTTCTTCCCAATTAGATTCTTGGTTGTGTAGGGAGATCATTGATCTCAAGAAAAAAGTGGAAACTTTGGAAGATTCTCTGAAAGCTGCTTGGAACAAAGTAAACAACATGGAAAATCAGTTAAGCGAGATCCCTGTGAAGCTCAAAGCTTACGAAAACAACCTCTGGGAGCTAATAAAGGATAACAGAAAGAAAATGGAGGAAGTAACGTCCAACATTTGTGCAGCTGCTATCAATATAGGTAAATGAGCCAATGAGGAGACCAAAGCACTAGAGGGTCCCAGCAAAAGGACAAGGCAAAGTTCCAGAAAGAAAGATACACAAAAAGGAGCTTTGCTGGAGGTTACCACCTAGGAAACTGCCTTGAAAGGAAAAGAAGCCATGAACTTGATACTGGAACTGGATGAATAATCTGGTCCTTCTTGTTGGTTAAGAAACTGGTATAGATCTTTGTTCTTCTTTTGTTAGCTTTTGTTTGTTGTACCACTAGACTTCTGTTTCTGGGTTTTGACTGGATGTGTCTCTTATGGTTTCAGGACCATTCAAATCCTATTTTTGCTACCTCACTTTAGTGTTTTTTAGGTGATGCCTGTGGGCTTAGTTGTTCTTATTTTGCTCTCTGTTAAAGGGTTTCAGGGCCCCTTCAAAACCTGCTTTTACCTCTAATCTAAAACATGGTATAACTTGTAAAAAGGATAAAATGTGTCTTAAGAAGCTCACAAAATGGTGAGAGCATAGAAAAGGGGTGACCAAGCTGACCTAAATGTAAATTAAACACTACATACATAATCCCATAAGACTTGAAGTCATTATAGTTCTACTTACAATGGTGAAATATTAGAAAATTATCCCAATGTTTTGGTGTTTTTGGTATCTCAACTAAATAGATAATTATAAGATATAACATATTCCATCTCATAAAATGGTGAGAGTGTGGCTTAGCATGTTCACAAAATGATAAACCATGGGAAATAGATAACTAAATTGACCTCAATGTAAATTGAACATTACCTACATAGTCTCACAAGACCTCAAGTCACTCTAGTTCTGCCTACGATAGTAAAATCTTAGAAAATGATCCCAATAATTTGGTTTTTTGGGTATCTTAACTCAATAGAGAATTATGAGATACAACATGGTCCAACTCTTAAGATATTGAGATCATTTCTTAGGATGCTTGAAAAATGGTGAGAGCATGGTAAATGGGTTCATGTGTTGACCTCAATGTAAATTGAGTGATGCCTACATAGTCCTGCAAGACCTCAAGTCACTATAGTTCTACCTATAGTGGTGAAAGATAAGAAAATGATCTTAATGTTTTGGTGTTTTCAATATGTCAAATCAATATATAATCATGATATACAACACATTCTTTTTTTTAAAATGGTGAAATCATGGTAAAGGGATGACTTAACTAATCTTAATGTAAATTAAGTACTACCTACATAGTCCCACAAGACCTTTAGTCACTATAATTTTACATACACAAAAGGCATCTGACTAAGTAGCATCAAGTTTAGGTATAGGAAAATGTCAAGGTAAATGGAATGATGATAGAAAAGTGATGGTGTAATGCATGGTAAAGTGGTTATTTCTTTATTTTCTTAAAGGCTATTATAATTAATAAAGAACAACAAAGGTCAATAATACTAATTTACCCATATGCAGTTATAATTAGTAGCATGTGTAATGATATACAATGTAAAAATAAATGAATGATACAATTTATAGGACCATTGTCACATTGATTTAATATAATAATATTCAAAATTTTGATTCTAAAACAACTATTAGAAGTGAATTTGTCATCAACCACTGAACATGCCTAAAGAACAAATAAATAAGAACCAAGGCCAAAAGTGATAGGTGGGGTTAAGTAGAACATAACTAGATGGAAAAAGACTAAGGCATGTGGTAGTGGTTTAGTGTATGGTATAAATAATATGTATAATGTGGCATAACTTAAATGATAATTATAGACAATAATTCAAGTCCCTCTAGTATAAAAATACTCAAGGTGCATTATGTTCATTAGTTCATCAAGTTCATCTATTTATGGTGTGGTGAGCTTGTATGCTCTATAAATGTAATTAGAAATAACTATATAAGGCATAACTAAATGATTCATAACTTTACCTTCTTTTTGGTCTAGACATTTACATTATTCTAAGTTTCTTTTAACATAAGTTCACCAAGATCAAATTCTTGATGCTTAACACATCAATAGTATTGTCCTCATAATCTATTCTAATAATCTTGAATATTATTCAAGGTAGTAATTAGATTTTCATATAGTAAGTATATCTATTTAAAATGAGATACTTTGTAGTCATCATCAATTATGTGTTATACTAAAATATGGAGGGAATGTAACTCAAGCTCAACATGAATAATGGCCTCAGTACTTTAAATATATGGATACAAGGTATCTCTTATTGGAGTATGAAAAGTGGTAAGGTATGCTTAGAGGATGTTAAATAGATAAAATTTCAAATTATGACCAATATTATTGGCAATCTTATTCAGAATAATGATAATGGTTTGATTATAAATCTTAGCTTGGTCATTGCCTTGTGGGTAATAAACGGCATAGAAATGTTGTTTGATACAATATTAGGTACAAAGTGCTCACATATATATTTTTGTATGATTTTACGTTATAAAATATAATTTTTTATTTTATACCATAGTGTAAAATTAGATCATTAAATATGAATTTATATAACTTCTTACCATTTATGTAAGTGAAAAGAATGACTTGCACCCACCTAGTGAAATACTTGATAGCAGTTATGACATGTTTATGGTCATATAAGGATTTAGTATTAATATTTAATATTAATTTTAGTCCCCAAATTGAGAATTTACATGGTGTTGTTAGTGTTTTAATAATCATGGTTGGAGAATGAATTAGATTAACATGTTTTTGACACTTTACACACCTCTTCACATATGTAATTGGGTCTACTTCCAAAGTTGGCCAATAATAAAAAGTACACATTAAATTTTTGGATAGAATTTACCCTCTAATGTTGGATCCACACACTAATTTTAAAACTTCCTTAAATGATAATCTATATTCCACTGAAGGCAAATAATGAAATAGATTTAAAGCATAGCTTCTACAATACAAGGTAGGTCTAAATAGGGTATAATAAGAGGATTTATGGATGAAGTAATTTTTTTCCTTATGTGAAATGAAAATTTGAATAATTTTGCCTTGGAGATAGGCATATATTTCATAATACCAAGAAGATAAAGGACCAATAATGTTATAAACCATCTCGATGGTTTATTTTTCATGTGCTAGTACTAGGAGATATTCTATAAGAAATTAATAATACCTAACTATGTCTATGATATTAATCATGAAACCTATAGTTGTCATGGAATAAAACATTATGTAATTGACTCAAGTTATCCATTAAAATTTAATGTTGGTAAATTTTTTTTTGAGAGTATTGACCATGATTTTATATGGTACCAACTTCTCATCTTTCATCTGGTATCAATCTGTAACCTGATTGATGACTAGCTATGAGTCACCATGAATTAGTAAATGTTAGATGTTCCATTATACTACTTGGTAAATCCTTGAAATTATTTATTCATATTTAACCATGTTATTAGTATAGGGAACACCAATATGAAAGGACATAGCAATACGATCCCCTTGTGGCATGATAAACAATATTTAGGAAACTAACCCATAAGCTACGAATGAATCATCAAAGTAAATTTTCCATTATTTTTCCTCAAATGGTGCATCTAATTCTATAATGGTCATAATGGCTTCATTTATAAATCATAATGGGAGGGGTTGAGAATTGGTAAGATGAGCTTTTTCAAGTTGATCTATGAGTACTTATCACTTAGTGACCTTATAATTAGCATATTTGATCTCAAACTCACTTTAAAACATGATCCAATTTTCCATGTGGTATTATAGAGATGTTTTGGAAAGCATATACTTGAGTGGATCTACTTTGGCAATGAAAATGGTCTTGTCATTCAGCATGTAGTGATGTAACTTTATGGATATGAAAACCATAACTAAATAGGCTTTTTTAATCGACATATAATTGTGCTTAGACATGACTAATGTTTGGCTCAGATAATACATAAAATACTTTTTAACCTATTCATTACATTATGATAAAATTACCCCCATGTCATTTTTAATTGCTAATAGGCAGAGTAATAAATGCTTGTTTGGCATTGGTGGCAATAAAATAAGAGGATTAGCCAAATATTACTTGAGGTGTTAAAATTATTTATATGAATATTAATTATATGATAAATTAATTACCTTATTCATAAAGTGTGTAAATATATGTAATTTGTTGGCCAAGTATGATATGAAGCTTTAGATTGATTGTATCTTTCCCTACAAATTGTAGAGCTACTTCAAGGTAGAAGATGGAAACAATTAGAAATGGATTTAACTTTGGATGGATCAACTTTAATTACCCTCAAAAATAAAATGAAAACTAAAAATTTGCTATAATTTAGCCTAAATACACATTTATTAGGGTTCATCCTAACTTTTTAATCTCAAAGTCTCTTAAAGATTCTCTGATGTATAGTTTGATGGTTAGCATGTGTCTTTGATTTACCCAAGATGTCAACAACATAGTCCTCAATGATGTCATGCATCATATCATGAAAAATCATTATCATAGCTTATTTTTAAGTGGATCCTATATTTTTAACTCTAAATTACATCACCTAATAATAAAGCATTCCCCATCGAGTGGTGAATGTTATTTTGTGTTGGTTTTCTTGTGCAATTCTAATTTTTTTATATCCTTAAAAGTCATCCATAACATAAAAAATTTCATATATAGCTATTGAGTTGAAAATAATCTCAATGTTTGGTATAGGAAAATCATCATTTGAGAAGGATTTGATAATATCCCAAAAATTAGTACATATCCTAATACCTTCTATATTTTTACTTATTGGCATAATATTAACAATCCTTTATAAATAATCAATTGGTTAGATGCATCTCATGTATAAGAGTTTCTCCAAATTTTATTGACTAACAAAATAATATGAGGATGTATTTTTTCATAGATTATACTTAAATGGTTTGGCATCAATATGTACAAAAATATGGTGTATAACCAAGAAAGGGTCCAAACCTAGTATGTTTGAATATATCCATGCAAATATTTCAACAAAATCCATCACAAGGGCTATAAAAATACACATTCCTCCTCAATGAGGGATGCACCTAATTTGATCCATTTTGTTTCCTTTGGAGTCTAATTTTAACCTTATATGTGTCCATAATAAGTGTAGAACCATCTTGTAAAATAATTAAAAAGGAAGTAAATTTATTAGTAAGGTAAAATCCTCTTACTGGCCTAGCTCATATAATTATCTGAAGAGGGATGAATCAAAATCTCCTAATGCTATTAAAGTCCATGTGACAAATACCTTAGGGCACTCTTGAAAAATCTAAGTAAAATCTTGTCCCTCTTTGGTATTGATTTTAGATCCATAAATAAGCCTTGGACTATTGGTTTACCTTGCTTCATTTGAAGAGGGGTAATCATCCCCATCTAATGGCACCTAAAATAGGTTTTCACCAAGAGACTTCCCTTTTTATTTTATTTTACCCTAGTCATAAATCACCTCAAATAGGTTTTTAGTTTTAAATATTATTATTTGATTTTATTTTTATTTTTGGCCAAGTAAGTTCACCTACTCTCCAAAATAAGTAACATGATCCAATCTAATATAAAATCCCTATTTGTGATCTCCAAGAGGAATATGATCCCTCAACCCAAAAATTTATTAATGGATTTATCATTTTCTAACTCATCTAATGGAATTATTAAATCTTTTTGGTCTTATTCTATCAACTATGTGTGATAAAGGGTAAGAGGTGAAGGGTGATAATTAGGGTTAATGGTATAAATGGCATACAAGTTAAATAAATTCATGTTGAAAAGGTCATTGTAGATTCTATAATTAGACCCTGCATCAATATTAGTATCATTTTTTCTATTCAATGGTGTTAAAACCTGAATAAGGTATGTGGGATCACCCCAAGTAGTTTTAATCTAAAACCATGGGTTCCCTTATAATTGGTCATTAAGACTAGTTCAATCATTTCTTACTGATGTATCCCCAAGCCTCTTCCATCATAATCTAAGTGGTTTATAATCTAATTAGGAATATGATACTTTTTATTTTTGTAACATTAATCTAACTAATTAGTTTAAAGTCATGAATAATATTTTCTAAGCAGTCTTATTCTAGGCTAGAGGTTGGGTTAAAAATAATGGGTTTGTTGAGCTAAAATTTTCCCTTGGTCTGCCACTCCATGTCAGTAGTCTTGGCCTTGGGTCTCCTATAGAATTTTGTCCCCTATGGAAATTTAATAATGTGGAAGGAATCATGGGTGATTTATTCACCTATACCTTTGTTAGATATATAAAATTGGTTGGTAATGTCTAGTAGAAGTGTAGATGAGGTAAAATTTAGGCAATTTGGGTCAATGTAATTGGATTCTTGACCTAATTCAATGGCTTTGGCTTTATCAGATCTTCCTACATCATAATTGGGAATATGATTTAGTCTTAAATGGAAATTATATCTCTTCTACTTTGCCTTTAGATATTTAAAATATAGATAGGGCTAGAGATCAACTAGTATAGTCACTTCCATACCTAAATGGGAAAATTTAATACACTAATACAACATGGAAGGTATGACCTTAATTTCATGGATCTAAGGTCAGCCCAGTAGTAAATTTTAAGACAATTCCAAGTCTAAAACATGGCATAGAGTGTCATGGGTTAAAGTTATAATGACTAATAGTAAGTTGATAGTACTTTGTGATTCTCATTCCTTATTATCATATGCTTTGATAACAATGGCATCTAGTTTTAGACCAGTCATTATGTATTTGATATGCTTAACCAACATTAAAGACAAAATGTTGATACCTAAACCATTATTTATAAGGACACATTTAAACTTATGGTTTGTTATACTTACTTTTATGTATAATGGGCTATTATTTAGAATGCCCAAGTATGACATGTTGATTTGGTCAAAGGTAAGTCATTGGCTAGGGGCTAAATGTCTAACCATGGTTTGGAATTTTTATGGTATGATGTCATTATATACAATGTATTTGTTTAGGTACTAATTTAGTATATCTTTGTGGATCTTATATATTTGTAGCAAATCCATGATGGATATTTTCATAGGTATCTTCTTTACCTACTCTATAATATCATAGGTCTTCCCTTCAATTTTTGCAATTAGATTATTTTTCATAGCTATGAAGGTTTAAATGGTATCATTTATTGAATTTGGATCTAATCATTTGATGGTAATATTGGCTCATCATATTTTAATTGCACAATATTGATATTTTTTATAGCTTTGGTAATTGCTAGAGAGGTAATAAGGCATGGAATGGTAATTCTATGGTCATGTTGATCTTGGATACTAACATGGTTCAAAGAAAAATTACTAGCATAAGGAGGTTATTAGGCATTATTTGGATAATAGGCATTGTTATGTGAGGGTCTTTGTCTAATGGTATTTGTCTAGGGGTTAATGGTAATGGTGGAAACATGACCACCTGAAACATTTTTCACAACATTGTTATAAGTATACGCAATGACATGATGGCCTCTTTGGTTGGATTGGTTAGTTGGTTCCCACCATTATGTTGTTGTTGTCATTATTATTATGATGGTATTATTTTCCATTATTGTTGCTAATTTTGTTGGTTTTTATGTTGAAGAAATATATTTTTATCTATTCCCAATTTATTATTAGTTTTAAGAGAATGAGTATCTCTTTTTAGATATCCATTTTCCATCATATTCTCAATTACATGCCTTTGATAGATACATCGATGTATATAATGCCATTAGACATGATGGTACTCAAAAAATTAATGTTCTTTTTACTTTTCAATAAAATGAATTCTGTATAGAAATGGCTTTGGTACTATCTATCTGATCATATTTTCCTATACTAATTTACAAAAAACAAACTTAATAGGCTCACCAAGGTCACTAAATTATCTAGAAATGGGTGGTCCTCTCCTTAGAGGATGGTATTAAAATTGGTATTGATTTTATAGTTATTGGTTTTTTGGAGGCCTTGGCTTAATGAATTGAGGTTGTGTTTGTTGAATGGGAAGAGGTAAATAGACAGTTGGTGTTTGTACCATTTTTACATGGCATGATATAGTGACCCTATTACCAAAAACATCATTTTTGAATCTATAGGATTTTGGTATTTAATTATTATTATCTTGAGGTGTCATTGAATTTTTTAATCTAATAAGGTTATAATTTTGTAAATGGCTTTGGTTCTGGTTCTATTGACCTTGATGCTAGTTTTGGATCTAGCTAGAAGAGGATAGCTTGATGATCTCTTTATTGAAAAGGTATTTATCAATCTATATCCATTTTTCAATAACCTATTCAAATGTATGAGTAAATTACTACTTTAGATGGTAATATATCTTATTTTTTATGATCTTATTAAATATCATGCCCAATTACTTGTCTAGAAAATTATGAGTGAACTAGTTTGCCAGTGCTCTCCATCTTTGTAAGTAAGTATTGAAGCTTTCCCCATTTTTTAATTTTTCTTAGCCCCAGTCCACAACTATAATCACATGTTTGATATCATAAGATAAATTTTGTACAAAATTATCATAAAGGTCATCAAAGTTAGGTATAAAATTCTTTGATAATTTTAAGAACCATTCCAAGGCTTGTCTGGTTAGACTATTTGGAAAGAGGAGAAGCAAATATATTTCACCCTATGCCATTTTTTGGTGAAACAAATAACTATTTTATATTATCTTTGGGGAAAAAATTTACCTTATATTTGTCAAATTTTTGTGGATTATAACCCAAAGGAAATGGTATTTGAAAATAATCCATGTTGAATGATACAAACATATTTTGTCTAGTTTGAATTTCTTTATTTGCTTTCTAGTCTAAATGGATTGAATTACATCCTTCATGTTATACAAATCTTGTGCAAGGAATTTGAATGGAATGGATTATTATTATTGGGTTTGTATATTAAAAGGTGGATTACATTGATTTGGGTATGAAGGAATGACATACTATAGAATGTTGGTTGGGTTGATTAGATGACTAGGTATATGTATCCATGCATTAGGAATGTATTTTTGATATAAAATATGTTACTATTGAAAAAAATGATAGTTGGGGTTGGATACATAGCCTTGGTTGGAAAACTTAATTGTGGTAATGACATTTGTCTAGGAAGGATATGTTGGTATTGTTGGTTTTGGTTGGGAAATTGTTGTCTAGTCATCAAACCCTATTACATGTAGGGAACATGTTGTTTATTAGAACCCTACTATTGAAGGTGTTTTAAATTGGATCCCTATTTTATGTGTGATACAAATTGAGTGAAAGGAAGCTATTACTAAGCACCTAGTATCTATTGTACATTAGATACTTACTATTGATTGACCACCTATTTTTGGTTACACACTTGTTGAGGGTTTGGAATTTTTTGAGGGTTTGACACTTATTAAGAGTTTAGGATTTGATGACATTGACTAATTGACACTTTTTGACCAATATAAATGTATTGTATATTAGGTAATGTTTGAAATTATTGAGTTATATCAATCTATGTTTATTGTGGTAGAATATTTATTTCCCCTTCTTGAGGTGGCATATTGTTTTACACTTGTTAATTAGGAATGTTAATCTATTACTTTTAGCTTATTTCCCCCTATTGTGCACTTGAGGAAGTAGTTGGTTGAAGAGTGGAGGTTTATTGTTATGTTTGAGAAATAGGTGTATATATCTCTTATTATTTAAATTCACTCATGGTATTAGTTGGAGGAATCTATAGTGGGTTCCTAAGTGGTATATTAGGCCCACTTCAATTTACATTAGAATGCACTTGCATATTATTTGCTACATTTTGATTAAGTTATTCCATTTGATCAATAATCTCTTCTATTGAAATGGGGACATTATACATGTATCCAACTAGCATGATTTGGCTAAAGGGGTATTTTTTTTATTTGCATAGCACAAAGAATCCATTTATGGCCTTATTGATAGAGCTATCTCTATAAGTGGCATGTTTAAAACAACCATTACATTAAAATTGTGAGTTAGGTTAAGATAATTTTAGTATGATTATTTTACCTATTCTAATTTATCATCCATATGACCTTTCTCTTTCAAAAGAACACTTCATATCTATTGAGGCATTTGGACAAAATCTTGATTGTAACTAGTTGATGCATGTTTCAACCATTGGTTTAAAGGCACATTAGTAGGGGTTACAATCAAACTAGTCAGACTTTAGTATGGGAAGTCTGGTGGGAATTTGGATCATACTTATATGGACATAAGTATAATTTCATCTTTGTTCTATATAAAATGGTCATAAAACAAGTACATATCATAACTTGTCTATGATGACATTGTAACATAGTATGGATCTTTTTATTGGCTTGGTTCAATACTAGGCATCTCTTGAGTAAGGTACTATGTTATTTTCTATTTCTCTTAGCTTAGATAGGATGGTTCACTCACTAAGTACTATACTAGTGCCCTTCCTTTGTTTAACATATGTAATATTATAATATGGATATGGATCCATCTCATATTCTATATCATCAAAATATAACACTTGGATAAAGGGGTCACTAGTAACAAAGTTCTCATCATCTAGATTGTGCATAGTACTGTTACATGTATAACAAGGCATGTTTAGATATATGAATAGGTATATTAAAAAACAAAGGTCAAAAATGTAAAATAGCCAAGGCCTAAGAAAAATGACCTTTGCCAATATAAAAGAGGATAAAATGGTAAAATAACTAATCTACGTCCATGGAGAGGGTAGAAACAAAAAAATGAAATTGGTCTAAAAAATGTACCAATTTTCCTAAAGGTGGTTATATTTAGCAGCAAAGTAAAAACAAAATCTCAAAAACCATTTATAGATAATGTACTAGTTTCCCTAAAAGTAGTTATAATTAGTGGAAAAGGCATCTAGATAAGGTAGAGCAATAATGAACTATGTAAAAATGATAACAATGATTTACCTAGAGGTATTTATAATCATTAACATGGAAAATATTATTATACTTAGAAATAAAGATCAATTTAAAATAAGAACTAGAAAGAAAATCTAAATCTAAGGTAGTTGGCTTAGATAAAATTAATAAATGACATAGAAAATAACCTAATTCTAAGGTAGTTTACTTGGAAGACACTCGATAATTATCACACAAAAGACTCAGTATTTAGATGACAAGAGACTCTCTAACAATGAAACTTGTACATTTAAAACTCAACACAACAAACTCTAAACAAGGCACATGGTAAAAAACTTGATACAAAGGATGTTAAAATAAGGCACACAAGTCAACAAACAATCAATAGGTCTAGGAAAGTGGTATTTAGATCAAATAAGAAATTAATCCAAGCATCAAAATTTGAACATAAAAAGGTACAACACCTAATCCCAAATATGATGAGGCTTTAGCATAAACCTGATTAGTTTAGGATTTACACTTTCAAAGATTGAATTTGAAATTTAATACAAAAATATTTGGATTTTTCTAGGCAAGTAGGCTAGATGAAAATGGGAAGTGAAACCACATGCATTTGAAACAAAAGGTATGAATAATTTTGGGAACTTGGTTTCAATATGAGACAAGTGACTTTGGAACAATTTAGGTAGTGTAACAATTATCGTTAAATAAAATGGTAAGATAAAGGTGTTGGTCTAAAATCTAATGTAAATGTTTGAAACAAAATGGTAGAATAACAATGTTGTGTTAAACAAGTGGCATACACAAAAGGTTTTTAGAATAAAATTCTAAGGCAAAAGTGTGAAATAAAATGGGAAAAGTAAAACCTGTTAGCAAAAAGTGGTGTGAAAAAATGTGATGGTTTAGAATCATTTTGATTTGACATAGAATAAATCAATTTTGGACACAACACACATGTAAATTAAAAAATATATAAATAACACTAATGGCTCATCCTATCCCTAAAATTGATAAGGTGTGCATATATTCTATAAAATTTTCCACCTATATACCAATGCTCACTAAGAATTAAGTATTAATCTAAATATTAAAATAATAATTTTAAGTATATTTTTTAATCCCACCTCTATCTCTCAAATAATGGTACATGACACAAACTTAGAGTGTGAATCACTTGGCCTTTAGCAAGATATTCTATAGTAAGTAGGGTTGAATAAAATATATAATTTTTGAAACACACTAAATGATCCTAAGTGTGGCTACCAAAAGGGTGCATCATGTAAATTATATTAAAACTCCCTAACTTACTATTCAAAGGTCTAGTCCTTTTCACAACAACTTTAGATATTTAATACATAGTGAAGTCTAATGTTTAGCATGAACTAATCTAGAGTTTCATAAAGATTGGTAGGATAACTTCTCATCCCCTAAAAATCCTAGTAGAATGTGCCAAATTTATATACCACACCATGTATTTGGGTTAGTATGATGTTGGGATATGAAACCCCAAGTTAATGAACCCCTAAAGAACTTGTGTGGAGGCAATGAACTCCTATTCATAAGCTAAATTCAAGAAAATAAACAAATGAAAAATGAAAAGACTTTAGAGGTCATTTCAAGTTCACCCAAGTCACTCTATGCTTGGGGAGATCATACATGACATTATTTACATTATAGGATAAACAAATAAGTTAAGAAATAAAGTGTTTTGGTCACTCGAGTTCCCTATAATAGACGGGGAACAATATATATGCAAAGTTATTGGTTTTCCATAAATAAATAATGTTATCTATAAACTTTAAAACTAACTAATAAACAAAGAAAAAATATAAAATATATTAATATCTCTAAACTAAAATGGATGTTCATTTTATATCACCAAAGTAAATGAAATTTTGACCCCTTGGCCTTGTCTTCTCTGGTAAAATTGAAATGCAAAAAAGATAGGTTCATTTATTAAAATTTTAAGCACTAAAAAAAAGTGTGTATGTTAATTATAAGTTTTTGTATCTCTCTTTCTCCACCTTGGTTCATATAAAAACATTAGGGTGCTCATTTATCTTTAGGGAAAAAATCAACTCAACAAACAACAAACCATTTTTAGTTCTCGAGTTTCTATGTTTCTTTTGATTGTTGCCTTTTTTAATTTTGTGACTTAATCAGTTTTTGTAAGTCTATTACATTTTATTTACACCTAAGTCTTGATTATCCATATCTTTTATGTAGGGTGTGAATCTTTGTATATATGCATACTCTTGGTTTATTTGTTTTATATTTACACTTCAATTTTTTATATCTTATTCCTAGGCTATTTATATTTGCATTTAAACTAAGTTTTAAATGCTTATGATATATTATAATTATGGATTTTAATATTTATGATACTTAATATCATAAGATATAAAAAATAATGCCAATAGAGACTATTAGATCAATGTAATGACAAGAGTTCTCCTTGTCCACCCTTGGCATATCACAAATATCATCTAAATGCAGTATAATTAAACAGTAGATGAATATCAATCCCTACTAGTTAGGATATGCATTTCCAAACTATGAAGTATCCCAATTTCATTCCTATTCTTTATACTAGTTCACTATGAATATGTGATTCTAAGTTGATTATGTGATTTTTCTTGGCCCCATTGTGGAAAATTGGTAGTTATCCCCTATTCCTTGATCAAATTAACTCATTGACCATTTTAGTTATATAAATTCTAATAAAGATGGTCATATCTAAATTGGTAGGTACAATGGAATCATTTACAATTACCAATTTTTATTCTTCTATTTTATCCCTCATTTGATTTTATTCCAAATCCTAGGTGAACTACATTGGCTTGAGGTCTATTTCGACTACATGATAACTAAATTACTATAATCAACATACCATCATCTACTATGACAACTAGAGTAGTATTTAAATTTGTAGGAATCCATTACAACATCAACAAACAAAATACATAATATTCACATGCACTTAATTAGATAACTCATTCATGAGGACATTATTGATCTGATATATTTTTAAATGATAGAGTAAATAATAAACATCTTCACCAAACCTTTCATTGAAAGCAAGTATACGCACTTGTAGAATCTTATTTAGGTTTTGTATATTGCAACATAATTTTCTATGGGGTGCCTTATATCCTTTTATTTTATGTCTCATTTTTCTTTCGGGAGGGAGGGGGGTAGTTTTCTCCTTTTCTCTACTTTTTGAGATATTGCTTTGTACATGGGTACCTAATCAGGCCTAGTTTTTAGAACCCTTTATTTTACACTTCCCACCTAAGTTATGATTATGAGGGGTGTTAAAGTAGGGGTTATCTACTTTTCCTATATTTATTTATTATGGGTTATTTTCCCTAAGATTTTTCCTACTTTCATGGAGAAGCTTTCTTAGGTGTATAGTTTGATCAAATGACTAGGAAGTAACTCCCTTGACTAGATATTATAGGTATGGGAGTTAATCTTATATTATGATAGTATTTTACCATCTTTTGTGTATAATTTACTATTCCATTATAAGATTCTTTGACCACCTTTTGTGGAGAAGTTACTCAACACTCTCCTATATGTACATCTCATATTTGTGATATTTTATTAATGAAATATTGGTATTTTGGCTCTTATTAGTTTGATGAAATAATGCCATATTAATTTCATTTGGCTTCCAATTATGTGTAGTGTTCTTTTTTGTCTCGCACCTATCATGAACATGTGCATCTGCATGATCTAGTGATCTTGACCATAACTTTGATAAATGTGTTGTTGAGTATGATGTCAATATGGGCACTTGAGTTCTATTTTTAGACTTATTTTATTTTATTTTTTAAGTGTTCAATAAGTTTATTTAGTTAATTAATGTCCCAAATTAATTTTTTGGTCAATTTTTGACACTTTCCAAAGATTTTATAAAAAATAGATAAAACTACCAGTTAACTTCAGTTCACTAAAAGTATACTTATCTAAGTCTAAATCATTATTAATTCATCCCCAAAGATTAGGGTGCACTTGATAAGTTAATATAACTTATAATAAAGTTAGTTTGGTCTTATTTTCTATATTTAGCTTAGTTTGGGCACCTAGGTTGTCTAAGATGTTTTTTTGGTTGCATGTTAGACTTTAATGTTGAAGAGGCTTCTTACATAATGTCCAAATCTCTATATTGAGTTAAAATTATATTGTTTAGTATAATTTTAGTTCACTTAGTCCATTTTAAATTGACTTAGTATTTTAGGAGTTTTATATTTATATTTTTACTTGTATACTTTACTTGCATTGTGTTTTATTATTTTTGGGAAATTAGGTGTTTAATTCCTCAATAATAAAGGGTCTGGAGTATGATAAAATTAGTAAATAATATGAAATAATTAAGCCACTTATTTGTGTAAATATATTGCATTTTTACCTTTTCTAAAAATAGTAATAAGTAAGATAAAATATAACTTAGCTTATTCTGGGCTATTATAACTGAGACAGAGTCTGATACTAGAGTAGCAAGATTGGGACACTATCATAAACTGACATCTAGACTTCATTTTGTGATTGGATATGACTACCAAAAATGGGATGGTATTCATTTAGCATTATAGTCTTGGTCTTTCTGCTATTTTCCAAATTACTCATAGATATCTGATTTTCCTTGGTTTTATTCACCATGTTTGTGTGAGCATGTGTACCAAATTTTATATCCTTGTTATTAACATAACTCCTTTTTGATCTAATTCTTCATGTGCATGTATTTTCTATACAATTAAATGGAACTTTGACAAATAGGGAAAATGGGTTAGTGTGTAAAGGATAAACTAGATACACTTCACACCCCATGTGTTGGCATGTTGCCTACATACCAATACTCTGAGGAGGGATCAACCTATATGTAGTTCTCCCATTGAAGTCCTTGGTGCATTAATGTGATGAAAATGCAAGTAAATGTCAAACTAGGTGTACTTATAATGACTAGGGACTGGTATTAAGGTTTAAATAATCTTGAAATACTATTGGATGGTTGTATGTAGAAAATACGAAAGAGTGCTTGAGTAGTCTTGATTGTATTCTTTCTTCTCTATTGTAAATGAGTACCAACCCTTATAAATAGAATTTGAATGGAATTTTATATGAGATTTAATTATTGTGGATTAAATGAATTCATATTAGGATGACATGAATTATGATAATAATTCAAGATAAAATGACCATTAGAAGTCAAAATACACTTGGACAATAATGCTAGAAATAGTTTACCCTAAATTTTAGTGTTGTATTCCAAGTTTGGGCACTATTATCAAGGGAGGAAAACACTTAGAAGGATGTATTTTTCATGGAAAGAAAAACCTATGTCAACAAGTGTTCAATTTTTTGAAGGCTATAAATGACTGAGAAAATATGAAAATATGCCTATGAGGGTCATGAGAGCAAGCAAGATGGATCTATGGATTGGGTGTCATTAGCCACACTCAAGTTACCATATTTCTCATTGTATATGACTAAATTTACATCCCCTTTATTTTATTGATGCATCAAAGTGAAATACTAGGATAAAAGAAAAATAGAAAGTATACCTAAACTTACCTATAAAGGTGAAGATCATAAAGGTATTTGATGCTGGATTTGTGTAGAGAGAGCATGGTGTGAAGTGTGAATCTACAATGAAAAACATAGAGTAGATAAGTACCTACTAGATACACTATATCTAAAATAAGAACATACAAAAGTTGGGTAAGAGAGAGAGGAAGTGAAAGGAATGAATACATCTCATTAGGTATGCAAACCAATAAAAAACTTGTTATGATGATAGATTATGTTAGGTGTGTGCTGAGTAATGTTGGATGATGTTGTACCAAGAGTAATATCATGAATAGAGCTATGTGATTAGCTCCATAGAAGTGGCTCAAGAATGCAAAAGTAGACCCTTTAGCTCCATCATTGCCTACTAAGTGAAGTTAATGAATCATGAATTTGTCACTTGATGTTTCAATTATGTGCCTAATTCCTTTGAATAGGTGGCTCAAGAATACATAGGCTAGAAATTTGGTTCCATAATTTCCAAGTAAGTGAATCTAATGAATCATGCATGTGTCAATCAATGTTTGGACTATGTGTCTAATCTCTATGATTAGGTGGCTCAATAATACAAAGGTTGGCCCTTTGGCTCCATCATTTCCCACTAAGTTAAGCTATGAAGTAATAATAGTATGGAATAAATGTCATATGAGATGCATCTTATAGTCTATGAATGTACTATGATCTAATAATGTTGGCATGGATAGCTTAATGTATGCTAGAAACTAGGCCACTCTTGGCCATTTTGAAAGATAGAACTAGGGATTATATGAAAGCCAATCCAAAAATATTGCAATAGGCTTATGTGGAAGCCAACACAAGAACTTGATTACTTGGGAAGTTAAGCTTGTATAAAAACCAAACTTTAAAAAGGATGGCAACCCCTTACATATGTAATAAGGCACACAAATACTGATAAATGCCTTAAAAATACACTAAATTCAGAAAGTGGGGAGGATCAATATGCTATGTACATTGCCCCCAATCACTAGTGCTTAGAACATGGATTCTAATCTAGGAGTTATATCAACTACCTTATCTAAAACTAGAAGTGAGAGCCATCATGTCATGCATGATGCCCCCTATATATGGATTTTTTGAGCAAAAACTATACTAAAACATGTTGAATCTAGACTGTGTTGTGATAATAAATGTATGATTAAATTCATCTTTCTATCAATTTATAGAAAAACTAATTTTTATTTTATCTAGATAAGAGTGCCAAAATAGAACACCCTAATATTTGGTGTTATAGTCCAACTTTGGTGCTATTATTTAGGGCCAAATATGATGACTATTATGGATTCTATACTATCTACTTGGTCTATTCTACCTAGTCAGATGTCTAGATTCTATTTTGAATGTTTTAAAAATTTCTTTTTGGACCATTTGGAGCTATGATCTCTATGATAGAAACCCCTATTTGTTGCCTCCTCTTCTAAGGGTAGGAATGAAGACATTGTGATGACTTCCCTCAAAATAAAGGGCCTTACAAATGTGTTAAGCAAGAAATATACATGATATATCAATGATAATGAGTAAGATATCTCAAAATATAGAATGGTTCGATTCAAGAGGTTTTTAGATCAATAGGGGTATGCCTAGATTGATGTAACAATATAATAACATGTGCAAAGTACTAAACTAGAATCAAAAGTGTTAGTGGTTATTTATTATTAAGGGGGGATGGAGCATGATGTCCATCATGGCATCTAAGAAAAAAGTAAAAATTCATGATATGGATCATAGAATTACAAGAAATAAAAAATAATCAAGAAACAAGTATATAAATCAAGAAGAAAGAAGCATATAATAGTGGCCAAGGGGACAATCAATCAAAGGACATGGGCACATGTCACTAAAACTTGAAATCAAGCATACAAGGCATTTTTAAATGCCACATACATATATAATTAAAATAATCACGGTTGGAATAAAGGCTATAGAAACATATAATAGTAAACACTAAGGACATTGTTAAATGTCCTAAGGCACACACATGAATAGAAGTAAAGGATATTGACATATGTCTTAAAACACATACAAGGCATGGAACCAGAATTGAGAAAATGAAAACTCATCAAGCTATGCTAAGTAAGAAAGGAAATCATGTTTATACCCAAAAAATTATAATCACATCTAACTAATCAAATCAATAGTGAAAGTATGCAAGACATGTTTAGTACAAGACCAGGTATATGCTAAGAGATACACAAGTGCTATATACTAGTGAAATGTTGATATAATAATATATGTAATCTAGTAGGTAATATACATCAACATGATAACTAGAGTGTGTGGTTTAGGAAGGACATAACTTGTATGGTTTAGTCATATAGAAGATGCCCCTAGTGGGTATGTATATCGATGTGTATCTCAAATGTAGAAGTAATATGCCCCCTTAATGTGTAGATTAAGGATCTAGATGTCACTGCACACACTCAAATAGGATCAACTGAAGCATGGTAATGTAGATAAATTGAAAAAAAATATTATATAATAACGAATTTAAGTCTAGAATATTAGTAATAATGTAAATTAGGGATGATACACACAATCAAAATGTTTTTGTGTTTTGGATATATTTGAAAATTTTTGGTATTTTTGATATTTTATATTGTTTATGTATTTTTGAAATAAGATATGTATAGGAGATATTGAGAAGAAAATGATACTAATTTATGAGTCTCGTATGAGACTCCCTACCATGATGTCCTATATTAAACAAAGGTATCGTGCATGATCATGAAGCATGATGGAAAGGCTGAGATTATGACTCTAAAAGTTTTGTGAATTGTAAATGTTCTAAAATATTTGAAGTAAAAACTAACTATGGGTTCCCTCTATAACTATGAAAAGTGTATACAACTATAAGGATCTTAAGGGCCCATTTGGAAGTAAGAGAAGCTCTCTGAACATGTGTTATATGTGTAGATGCATGAGATTTCAATGAAACTGATATAGGTGTGAATAATATAGTTAGAATATATCTAAAATATCAAAGATATGGAGGTGTATGTACCCTCTATACTAGTGTTGGATGCCTCAAATACTTATAAATCTATATAAGAGGAAGAACTATAACTGGTAAAGAAAGTAAAACTGGTAGAGAAACTAGAACTGGTGACTGTAAAGGAGATAGATTTGAAGTGGTTAGTGGCAACTCATATGAAACTCCACAAACTATAATAACCTAATTAACATGAATTAATTTCATGCTTATATGAATTATATATGGTACTACTCAATTTTTTTGAATCCATGTGTGACCAAGTAAGATATCAAAAACTCCTACACTAAGAACTATAGTGAAATATGTAGTCATATGTGTTGGACTAGCTTATAAAGGAAGTATAATCTCACCTAATTAACTTTGTATGTTTCCACTAAATCCACTAATAACTATATATATTAGAGTTATATCTGACTCTAAATAGTCTAAATGCTATAATAATGTAATGGTTCACATGTTGACACTGGAACCATTATCGATGAGAACACTATGAATGGGTTGATTATGAATAGGTGATATGATAAAGAGTGCATTATAATATAAATTATCCTTAAAAATATCCTCATCTAATAAATATATCAAAGGTCTAGTTGAAACCATAGACTCATACACACCTATCATATTTCTCAAAGGATGTGACTCAACTGAAGGTGCTTGATATGTAACTGGTAGAGGATGTGCATAGTATATGTGGTGAACACTTGATGTGTCCCCTTTATCTTATTTGTAATGTTGTGGAAATGGAACTAAAATCAAATATTTGTCCTATGTTGGATTTAATTATGGAGGCTCAACTAAAGTGCCAAGATCAAGTAGGTTGTCATCTATCAAGCCTTATATCTTATGTCTCAAACTGCTGCATCTATTTGTACTGTGGTCTAGTGCCCTATGGAAATCACAAAGTTCATGTTGATCGTATCCCCATGGAAGAGGATTTATTAGGTCAAATTCTTAATTAGGAGGGAGAGTAAGATGTTACATTATAATAACTATTTTAAAACTTTAGCTGGAGAAACTGGTAGATTAGTAAATACACATTAAGGAGATGATGATAAAACCACACATTGAGGGGGATCTAAAGCCATATTGACTGTTGGTTTATTCTGATTCTTGTTATCATTGACTTTGACCTTGTATGGGACTTTGCTATTACTCTTGTTTATTGTGATTGGGATGCTTTCATACTTGAGTTTTCCCATTAAAATGAGTTTCACTTCTCTTTCCTTTAGTGTATGACACAATATAGAGAAGGAAGATAATTTTTTAAACATAATAGATTCATGCAATTCTAGTAAAAGGCTCTATTTGAAGAGGTCTTGTAACTCTTGATCTACCATGGGGATAGTCATCTTAGCCAAGATGGTCTTATATCAAAGCACATGGTATGTGAGATGATCATTTGATTTCTATTTATGTGGTGTAATTTTTACATAAGAGACCTTATCACCAATGTTAATACTAAAATGTGCTAGGAACATGTCATCTAAGGGATTAAATGCATTGATTGACTAATTTAGTAGACTATAGAACCATTGTAAAGCATAATCCTTTAGAATCCATGGGCATAACATGGTTAGTAACTAGTCATTTGGCACATAATCCAAGATTTATATGTGAAAATTTATCAAGTATGTCTCTAGATCACCCGTGCCATCATAAAGAGTAAGCTTAAGTTGAATAAAACCTTGTAGCAAGGGTGTAAAAGTAATGTGATGTGTCAATGGTGTATATAAAAGAGAAAAAAAAATCCAAAGCTTGCATAGGTCTAGTGTCACCTTTCTCAAGATGTATCACCTTAGATTGAAGAGATCTTATCTCACACAAAGGGTTACCACATTAAGAGATAGGGATGTACTAGTTGTAACTGGTGGCATAGAGACAAGTTGGGCTACTATAAGGTTGTTGAGACATAGTTTCCTCCATAATGTCCTTAGAAATTATTTGCTCTATGGTTTGAGAATATTGACTATTGTTTGTTCTTTATTTTTCCTCTTATAAAATTTTAAATGTGCCATCTTGCATGTTAGGGTGTTTGGTTAAGAGTTCTTGAAGTTCTCTTTTACCAGTTTGATCAAAAACAGTGTATTAGGCCAATGTTAAAGTAGGAAAACAATTTGAGAAGTATTTGAATTTTTATAATAATTTGTTATAGGCTAAGTTCTAGAAAAGGAAAATACTAAATATAGGAAATTTAAAATCCTTAAAATAGTTAACTAGAAATTGCATGAAAAGGATAGGAAGTATGCAAACATGGAAGGTAATACCTTAAGAAGCATCATAAGAGCTAGTATATGCAACTAGGTATTTTTCAAAAATATTTTTACAAAATATTATGAATTTTTTAAATTGAAATTGAATTTTTGAGCTAAGTATACAAAATAAATTTTAAAATTTTATGGGAAAGTGCTTGATTTAATGGGACATAGAAGATCCAAATAGGGTTTTGAGATTTTTTTTTTGAAAATTACTATTAATTTTTTCAATTTGAAGTTATTTTTTAATTTTAATATGCAACTAAAATTTTAGAAAATGAGTGGAAATTTACTAGAAAATTACTGGGAGGTAGTTGATACAACTAGGGTTTGAAAGAAATTTATTTTAAAATTTACTACAAAATTTTAAAATTTGAGAGGAATTTTGAATTTTAATTTTCAATAAAATATTCATAAATTAATTTGGACAATTAGGTAAGAATTTACCCTAGGGTTTCTAGGGTTTTTATGCAAAATTTGAAGTCAAGTTCACCAAATGTTTTATTATTTTTTGGAAATTAGGTGTTTAATTCCATAATAATAAAAGGTTTGGAGTAAAATAACATTAGTAAATAATATACAATAATTAAGACATTGATTTATGTAAATAGATTATTTTTTTACCTTTTCTAAAAATAGTAATAAGTGAGAGAAAATAAGACTTAGCTTCTTTGGGGTTGTTATAACTAAGATAGAGTTTAATACTAGAGGAATAATACTAGGATAGTATCGTAAACTAAGATCTAGACTTCATTTTGTGATTGGATAGGACCATCAAAAATAAGATGGTATGTGTTTAGTGTTATAGTCTTGGTCTTATTTCTATTGTCCAAACTACTCATAGAGATTTGATTTTTTTGGGTTTTGTTCACCACATCTATGCAAGACTATGTATCAAATTTTAAATCCTCTATTTCAATAAAAATCATTATATAGATGATTATTTGTATTCTTATATCTTCTATGCAATTAAATGGAACTTTGGTAAATAGAGAAAAGGGGTTAGTGTGTAAAGGATATGTTGGATACACTTCACACCCCATGTGTGGGCATGTTACATACATAGCAATACTCTAAGGAGGGATCAAGCTATATGTAGTTCTCCCATTAAAGTGCTTGTTGTAATAGTGTGATGAAAATGTAAGTAAATGCAAAATTGGGTGGGAATTACTAGGGACTGGTATGAAAGTTTGAATAAGCTTGAAATACTATTAGATGGTTATATACAAAAAATAGGGAAGAGTGCTTGAGTATACTTACTTGTATTCTTGTTTCTCTCTTGTAAGTGAGTGTCAACCCTTCTAAATGGACTTTAAATGGCCTTTTATAGGGGATTTAATGATCATGGGTTAAATTAATTCATGTTAAGTTGACATGAATTAGGATAAGGATCTAGGATAAAATGACCATTAGAAGCCAAAATTCATTTGGACAACAGTGCTAGAAATAAGACACCCTAAGTTTCAGTGCTATAGTCCAAGTTTGGGTGTTATTGTCTAGGGAGCAAGAGACCTGGGGGATGGATTTTTCATGGAAATATTAGCCTAGGTTAGTAAGGGTTCAGTCTAGAAGGCTATAGATGATTGACAAACTATGAAAAAATGCCTATAAGGGTCATGAGAGCAATCAAGATGGACCTATGGATTGAGTGTCATTAACCAAACTCAAGTTACCAAATTTCACATTTTATATGACTACACATTGCAAATTTCCTTGTAATAAGCTCAAATTAGCTTTCTTTATTTAATAAAGTTACATAAAATAGAAGTGTGGTGAATTATTATACTTGGATAATATTTTTGAATGTTTTACCTCTAGTATTATTTTAGTTATACATTAATTTATAATATAAATCTAATATTTTTATGTTTGAAACTATTTAATATAGTTTTTGGTCAACAATTTTACTTACAACACAACTAGTAATTTTGGGATAGTTTTTGTTGACATATAACTTCAAATTTAGAGTGAAAAAATCTTATTTTCACTCCATAAAATCATTAAATTTTTTAATTTGGTATTACATTCGCATTAAATAAAGGGTTTTTGAGTTATTATCAGAAGAAATAATGGCTTCAATGAATTCTACTTTCATGAATATTTATGTTTTCAAAGGTGACAACTTTAAGTATTGAAAAGATTAGTTGAAAATAATTATTTTGTGGAAATGAGTTTGGAATAGTGTTATACATTGGTAAAAACCACCTAAATATTGGAATAACTTGACATAATATCAAAAAACAACAAAAAATGATGATGAAAATGGAGATTCACAAGCTTTGTTCTATATTCAAAGTGTCATAGACCTAAGCATTTATCCAAAAGTTTTAAAATGTAAGAAAGCTCATGACACATGGAATACCTTGGAGACTTCATATAAAGTATATATTAAGGTGAGATAAGTAAAAATACTAACCCTTAAAATTAATTTTGATAATTTTTTAATGTCAGATTATGAAGGAGTGGGAGATTATTGCATAAGGGTAAATGATTTAGTTCATAGAATAAGGGTTTATGGAGAAACTATACAATATAGTGACATATAAAGATTATTTTGAGATATTTAATCTAAATATGGTTGAATATTGTCATAAATATTAAATAATGTAAATACATGAAAACTATAAATTTTGATGAATTAGTTAGTTATATTTTGTCTCATAGAGACAAGATGAGACTATATGCATGAGATATAGGACATGGCCTAAAATATGCACTTGAAACTAGGTAAAAGGTTTAAAATACCAAATATAAAAATAAAAAATAATATTAAATGGATTTTAAAAACTCAAATCCTTATGTAAAATGTGAATTTAACTTCATAGGCAAGAATAATAAATACTTTACTTGTCATTAATGTAAAAAAACTAGGACATATGATAAAAGATCGCATAATACTAGCATCTAAGAATCACGCTAATCATGAGAGGGAAGATATGTATTTTTAATATGAAAAAGTTGAGTTAAAAGATCATTGAGATTATTTTATCACAACTATTTTGGGAATAAATTATTAAAATATTTTTTTGTATCTTGATTAAGTTTACTCAAATCACATGATAAGTCACAAAGATGGTTTCAACAAGTTAGACCTTCAAAAGCCAAGTGAAATTATGAGATGAAAATTAAATCCAATTTTAAGGAAATGGAAGAATTAGAATGACCAAAAATAAATTTAATGGTGACATATAGGATCCTAATATTATTGATCAAAATTTTACAAGTTATAGTGATGAAAATAAGGCATTCAAATTTTATAATCCTACTAGTAAATCCATGATTATTTACAAGTATTGTAACTTTTTTGAAAATGAGGTGTATTATGATTATGAAAATTTATATATAAAATTCATAAATTAATTTTTTCATCCTATTTAATTTTATTTTTAGGGATTACAAAGTTCTACACAAGTTTTAGTTCAACGTGAAATTATACTAGCTCTTTGCAAGAGAATAGTCATCCATCTACATCAACATAAAATAGGAATAGATGTTTATTGAATCCTCATAAAAAGAATAATAAGTTGTATAAAAATTATTATAGGATAATAAATTTTTTTAAAATTAGGAAGTTAACTTATTTTATGATGTTTATGATGAAAATACTAGGTTTTCATTATCATCTATTTCTAGTGAACTTATAAGTTATAGAGAAACTAGTCAAAAGAAGGAATGGTTTGATGATATGAAATTATATATGGATTAAATTGTGAGAAAGTATACATTTAATCCAGTTTAGAATCATTTTATTAAATATATAATTTTTACAAATTAGGTTTAAAAGACCAAGTTTATAAATGATGGCACAATTGACAAGCTAAAAGCTAGACTATTTGTAAAAGGATTTGCACAAATATATGAGGTTGAATATGAGGAAACTTATGAAATATGGTAAGAAAAATATAATATAATATTAATTATTGATATATATTATCTTATAGGATGGATAATTCATCAAATGGATATCAAAATTGTATTCCTAAATTAATGGGTAAAAGAAGAAGTATATGCGGGGTAGCCACAAGGTTTTGAGGTAAAGGGTAAATAAGTTTGGGTATATAAGTTTAAATATATTTATGGGATGAATAAAGATAAAATATTTTGGTACTTAATTATTTAATAATTTATTATTCTATCAAGTCTTTTTAATAAGTATAACTGAACCAAATATTTACATATAAACATCTAGTTTTAATGTTTTATATGTTTGTCTCTATGTAGATGATCTGATATTTATAGGTATCTCTATGTATATGTTGAATATATTAAATGAATATATGAAATAAAAATTTAATATGAATTATATTATAATTATGAATTAATTTATTGGAATTTAAGTCCATCAAAATAAAGAGGAAGTATTCATTTATCAAGCCAAGCATACCCAAGACATTCTAAAGAAGTATAATCTTCAAGATTTTAAGTCCATATAATCTCCAATTCAAAATGGAAAAAATATTATGGAGGATTTAATTACTTGATTTAATTATAATTTTTATGGTAGGTTTTATATATCTCACTATGACAATATGTGGTACCAATTATGGGGTTTCACTAGTTTATATATTTATGGTTAAACCATCACGCAAGCATTTACAAGAAATGAAGATAATTTTAAGATATGTAATAGGTAATTATAATCATGGTATTAATTTCAAACCCATGAGATTATTATTTCTAAATTGATACATAGATTTAAATGAGGGAGGATATTTTGACAAATTCAAGTTATTACTTCACACTGGAAAGTGGGTTGGTTTATTGGTCTTAGAAAAATAAGATACAATTGTATTATCCTATATTTAATTCAAATATGCAACTGTTACATAACATTTGAAACAATTAATATGTATTGGAATTCACTTGGATGATTTCATATAGGTTCAACTTGATCTAATAGAGATATTTTGTGATAACAATGGGGAAATATAATTGACCAAGAATCTAGTTCTCCACGATAGAACAAAAACCATTGAACTCAAAAATAATTTTTTTAGATAATAAATTATAATAAAAAATTCATTGAATATTGATAATGTAAGATCATTTTTTTAATATTCTCACCAAAGGATTGAATAAGTAATTTCATGGAAGACTTAAGAAGATGATCGGAATTTCACCTCTTTGTATCAAAGGAGGGAATGTTGAGTATTATGCCAATATGGAAATTTGATTTATAATTTTATAAGTAGTTTATTTTGGTTTTATAGGTGTTTAGTAATTTTATTTAATTTATTTATGTCATAAATTAGTTATTTGGTCAATTTTAGACTCTTTTTAGTGATTTCCTAAAAACTTATTAGAGCTCCCAGTTAACTTTAGTTAATTTTAGTTAAATAATATATAATTATATAAGTCTAAATAATTATCCATTAATCCCTAAATATGTGTTTCAAACTTTACAAGTTAATATAATTGATAATACAGTTATTTTTATCTTATTTTCTATATTAGCTCAATTTTAGGTGCTTAGGTTGACTAGTCTACTTTTTTGGTTGAATGTTTGAATTTATTATTGAAGAGGCTTATTGAATAATGTCCAAATATTTAAATTTATTTAAAATTTTATACTTTACTTGCATTGTGAGTTTTTTTTTAATAAACTTAAATAAGATTTATTTATTTAATAAAGTTGCACATAGTAGTAGGGTGGAACATTATTCCAAATGGATTTTTTTTTTCATGTTTTATCTCTATTATTATTTCAATTATATATTAATTTATACCAAAAATAATACATTTTTTATTTTGAAGCTATTTAGTATAATTTTTGGTCAATAATTTTGGTTACAACATAAGTAGTTTCACAACTAGTCATTATAGGATAATTTTTATTGATACATGGATTAAATTTTAGATCAAAAATAATATTATTTTCACACCACATAATAATCAAAAACTTTCATTCCTCTAGTTTATTTTCTCATCTTAAAAACTAGGAAACACTTTCTATGCTTATTCTCAAATAAACACATCACAAAAAGAAAATAAAAAATAAAAATGGAACATACTCCAATAAAATTTGTTAAGAAAATGATATTTAATTGTATGATTTTTCACTACTAAATTTTAAGGGATGAAATAAATATGACATGGGAAAAAATTACCTATCATCTACCCATCCTACCATAATAATTCAAGCCCATGTGGGTAGCATAAATTTGTATTTTTTTATACTCAAACATGATTGTAAAAAAAGTGTGGAAAAAACATTCCCAAATGCCATTAAAATTTTCTACAAAAACAATGTGATTTAGGCCCAAAATATGTACATATTAAGTAGATAATTTCAATATAAATCCATTGCCAATCCATAGTAAACTAGAAATATTTCAAGGAGTGTAAAAAGATATTACTTTCAAAATAAATACACTAAAAAATAATGTGAACATGGAATTTGTACCTCAAACTATCCATTTGATTATAAGAAACTTTTGATATCTTAGACTCCAACTAGAATCCATCTCCCAAGGTTTCTCATAATCTCTCTACATTTGAGATCCATTTCCATTTAAAAAATGAAAAACAAAATTCATAAGGATGGTTTTACCTCTATAAATATTATTTTATAACTTATAATCTTATTACAATCCCATTTATATTTATTATATGTCATGAAGGAAAGTATGTACTTTTTCTCTCAATAAATTATTCCACATTCCAAATAAATTAATGATGACATGGACCATCCTAAACTCTTGAAACTACTCATATAGTTACATTTTGGTTAAGAGGATCTAAATTCAACATAAAATATCTTAAATTCACTTTATATGACTCTACAAAGTTGTATTTTCAATTCCATTCAATATTTTATAGGTTTTATAATCATATTGACTCCTTATTCATTATTTTGACTTCCTAGATAGTTCAAGAAAATTATAAGGCATGGGTAAAGAATGGTTGATTATTATAGTTGACCTAAACTTTTTGAAATTCAAATATAAAAAAGAAACATATTTATGAAAATGAAATAATCAATGTGTCAACTAAGAACACTATGCATCTAATGAATGGTGAAATCCACAAAAAATGTAGTCTAAGATCCCTTGCTTAGCAACTCATACTCTTTCACATTAATGTAGACATAATATTTATCTATCCTATGATAGCCAAAATATCTTAACTTGAAAAAATCTCAAATAACATGTATAAAAACACAATTCATACATATAAGCATAAATAAAATCATACAATCTCAAAATATCATATGAAGTAATTGCAATGTCTTACTATCTCAAAATATCATATGAATTAATTCTAATATCTATGTATCCATATTCATAAACAACATAATATCAGTTTAATAATATAATAAATGTAAATAAATAGGAAATGTATAAATTGGGCCTTATACTCATGTCCCTTATCATACATCGTCTTGAAACTCACTAAAATGGTTAGAATATATTTTAACCTAATTTGAATTTATGGGTAGATTAACCTAACCAAGATATAAATTTGAAAAATAATATAAGTCAAT
>JARHVA010001576.1:3045000-3087500 GCA_037957365.1 Torreya grandis
ATAAATTTATTATGTATTCAAAACATATTTCCCTGTAATATATACCAATGTGCAAATATCTATCATGTACTTGAAGTGTTTGATATTGGAACCATTATGCATTATGTGCATTGTATCAAATATGATAATTTGAATAATGTATGATATTCTAAAATTTGATAATTTGAATCATATATAATATTCCAAAATATGATAATTTAACTATGTACAATTCTTATATCATAAAATCAATACCAAAATATGATAATATGAGTTAGGCTAATATTTGACAACCTAAAATCAATGCCAAAATTTGATACTTTTATTTTGTTTAAAAATCTCACTATATTACCTTATTTAAAAGTGAGGAATGTAATTGTTGAAATTATCATATCAAAATATTACTCTAATTACATAAGCATAATGATTTTTTATAAATTTTTTTGCATTGATTATCTAAAATAACCATTTTATGAATTTGTATCTTAATATTGGAATGACTATGTATAAATAAATAATATACTTCAATAAATGTGTTAATTTGATATTATAGAATAATTTTAAAATGAATTAGTTTATATTGAGAGTCAAAAATTATTTCCCTCATTCTAAATAAATATATTATATTTTTTCTTGCACAACACATCTCATTTTTAGTTTGAAAATAGGGACCCACTTTTTGCTTTGGATTCTGATCTTATACTTCAAGGAGTCTATTGTGGTTGTTTGTCTAATATTTTAATTTAGGCAACATTAAGTTAAAACTATGAATGTGAATTAATCTACTAAGTCTTAGTCCTTTTTTTCTTTTGTTTTGAAATATATTATATAGTAAGCTCTATTTCACTTTGGATTCACACAAATTATCTATTTGTTTTAGAGTTTTAATGGATTGTTTCCTAAGCAATTCAGTCCATTTTTGCCTTCTTTTGAGTCAACATGGATAAATGTTTATAAATATTACTTTTTAACTTAGTAAATTTCATATAAATGTATTAAATTGACTTTTGAATTGATAAAATGTCCAAGTTTGTGCATTTCTTTATTTTATACTTAATCTTTTTTTGGCTTTTCCCTTAGTCATTTTTATTTGAATTTCTTAGCCATTGATTTTTAAATTCAAATTACTGAATAGACTTATTTATATTTTCCCATAGGTATTTGAATACATCTCGATTATACATTGTGACTCTGTGTAGCTCTCAATGGTTTAAATTTATCCAATAAGTATTTCAAGACTTAGTTGATTTCACACTTTTGCCAAGTACCACATGTCATTCACCCAATAGTCCAAACAACTCTACTCCATCCAAAGAAGAATTTAAAAACTTATCTAATTTCATAAACATTTCTAATTATCACATGTCACCTTTCCACATATTCAAAAGACTTAGTCATTTCACAACGCTTCACATTGCCATGTGTTGATCTCCAATAAATACCTATACCTAGGGTGCAAAACATCATATACCTAGTGGTGGATAGGGGATAAATGTCATGCTATCTTTTATATTATTGTAGATTTATATGGGCTAGCTATAGATCAAGTAGGATGTGATGATTAATTTGAAGGAAGAAATGAATGAGTAGGATAGGTTTCCCCTCAGCCAAATGTAGTTGATTTTATAGTTATTGTTGTAGCCACTACTATATATTCTTATGAGTATAGATCATTATTTGTGACTATTTCAAGTATGTACCTTTCAGATTAGATTTTTTTATAATTATTATTCCTCTTATGCATGTGATGTGTATTGATACACAATGGTTGGAGAATCTATTTGCACCTTAACACATGATACGTCTTTTAATATAGTTGTTAATAGGATATTTAATATGGTAGAATATATAGTTAGTATTTATGTTCCCATTTTGGTCTTATTATTATTGTTATTTCCTATACTATATTTGATGATGAGAAAGATGATATTTAGGATGAATTTGATAGATATCCAATAGTTACAATAGAAAATGATCTATCTAGAGTTTTTTTAAGCTTTTTGATGTTCTTTATAGGCAAAGTATGTATATCCTAAAGAGTTAGGAGTTTTACTAGAGAGTGTGAATCAAAATAAGTCTCAATCATGTAGTCATATATGGGATAGTATCACATCTAACTCTAGGTTAGCTACACATAATGATAGTGAGGATTCATATGCATCATGGGATTTTTCCATTGATTATTTATTAATTATATTATAAACATTGATCTATGTATATATGATTCATTTAGTTATTTATCTCTTATAGACATTGATTATCACATATAGTTTTAATTTCTACATTTTTATGGATTATTTGATTATCACATGTTTTTTATATACATTTATTTTATCTTGGTTATATGTATTCGATGCGATACAATTTTGATACTCAATATTCACTATCAAATTCAATACATAATAAGAAATAACTATAATCTAGTTTAATATATTGTTTTTCATTTTATCAAAAAAATGAACAATTATCTTTTTCTATTATTGTTGTGATATATTGTCATATTGCACTTTCCTCTTATCTATAGTCTCTCAATTTTATTTTGGTATCCATACTTTTTAAAACCTAAATTGATATTATTAAATATAGTATATGGTTAAGGATATACAAATTAATAATCACAAGGGTGATAAATAGATATATAGCAAGGAAATTAGTTATAAACTTAGATAAATAATATACTAAATTTATAATACTGAGATATGTTAAACATACAAAGTACAATTATTAATTGATATTGAAATAAATGTAAAAAATAGTACTTAGTTGGTTTAATGTGTGAAATCATATATGATATATAACATGTTGGAGATAGATTGGATCTAGATTCTGGAACAATTGTCAGATTCTAGAAATTTATGTTTTGTGGCCCTAGATACTAGCATTAGATTTGGATAGTTGCATCAATGTTTTTTTAAAGTTAGACATAGGTTTATATTATGTAATTTTGACTAGATTTATATGTGACATTTTTAATATTATAGATTTTTTGTCACCTTTAATCTAGTGTGTTTATATCTTGCTCACATGCTATCAGTCTTTGTAAATGATCAAAATCCTAACTTCCTCACCCTCATAGTGGCTATGGGAAATGGTTTAGTGGGATAATATTGTAAAAATTCCATAGGTACCATTATAATAATGTGTAATACCTACATATATAATACTCTTAATATTTCCTTGGACTTATGTATTTCTCACCTATTATTTGCATGTGCATGTATAATGATGTAATGTATGATAAACAAGTACATACAGTGAACTATATTGTAACTTGGAAAATATGGTTCATGGAATGATAATTTAGTGCTTGGTACCTATATGTGGCTATCCATATTATTTCTATAAAAATAATAATTAATAATGGATATTTTATCACATAAATGATTGATTGAATGAATTTGGTAAGTTGCCTTGTGAGTTGCTAGGTCTTTTCTAAGTGACGAACGAATGAGGATTGATATTGTATGTATAAAAATCCCCCTTATAAATATATCACATAAAATCACTTATTTCAAACATAAGGATTAGTATAATTTTTAAATTTTATGACTTTGGGGCACTAGACACTTAGTTTAGCACAAGACACTAGTGTCGATGTAGGTGTTTGGATAAGAATAAGTTTCCAAGAAGCTTGAAACTAATTACGTGTCCAAAAATTTTAGAAGATGATAATAATAAGTTTTATATAATTTTAAGAATCATATAAGGCTTGGTCATCAGAATAAATTATGGTCATATGAAGAGAGAAATAATAGGCACAAGAGATAGCGGATGCAATATTTTTAGCAACAGGAAGTTCTAAGAATTGAAGGTTACAACCATGATAATTACTTGTCAAGTATATAATATTGAGGTGTTATATAAGTTATATTTAGTGTCTAAATTACCCCATTTAATCTAATAATCAAATTAATAGTTTAAAATAAAAATAATTCATACCTAGGTGTGTATAACACACCTTGTCTTTATGTAGATCTAGATTGAGTGCTTTGCTAGTGACTGACTTGTAACCAATAACATGTTACATTTTATTATTAGTAAATATAATATGTAATTGATACAAATTTAAATACTTTAAAATAAAGATATCATGGTTAGGACTACACCTATTTATCAATGCAAACATCTTTCCTTTTGGAAATTTTATTTGAATAGATGATTCAATATGAAGTATTAGAGCTAGGATTAGGATAATTTGAAACCCTGAAAGTACATATATATAAATATTGGATGATAACTTGCCCCAAAACTTGGATAAAAATTGAGTTTACACTTGACAATTGAGATTAACTTAACCATGCATCCCAATCATATTTATAACCTATTGACTATGGGTGATATAAACCAACTTATAGCATAAATATGTTGAGGGTGGATGATTTAATCACTCCATATTATAATTGTTTCATATTGAGTGATGTAATCAACTCAAGCTTTACAAAATAACATCAACTAATATAGTAGATTGAATCAATAAAAATCTATAAAATTACATCTTGGTGTATGCTAAAGTCCATAAAAGTATTTAAAATCTAAAATCTTATTTGATTTTGAAATTTATGTTGCTCTTTTTCATTTAAATACACCTCATATATGGCTCAAGATGAAACCTAAGTATAAAAATGGTATCAATTTATAGAATGCCATAAAAAATGTGTATTTAAATAATATAACTATGAAATTTGGCCAATTTAAAAAATTTCAAGTGTGTAAGACATGTTCCCATGACATGATCCCACTAAAATATGAAACTAAGAATATGTATGACTATGGATAACATGTTTCCATAACATGCCCCACTTGAATTTGAGATTTTTAAGTAATGAATAAGTTTGAGGATCATGAATTTTTTTCATGCTCCCACTAAAATATAAAATTATAATTATGTTATATCAATGCATGTATGACATTTCCCCACTCATATGCCACCATTTTAAGGTGATGGGTATTATAAATGGGTAGTTACCTTAACTCAAAAAGATAAGATGATTATATAATATGTGTATGGAAACTGTACTATATAGAAATAACATGTATAGGTAGATAGTATGTTATCACATCAAATACTAAGATGCATGATTTGAATCATGGAAATGTATGTATAGTAGAATTACAAGCTTAACAATAAATAAAGTACACACATAAGAAAACTAAAAATAAAATAAAAATACAATGTTCCAAGGAGACTTCAAAAAAGGGGAATATTCAAATTAATAAAAATCAAAGGGACATGGATTTTTAAAATGTCCAAAACTATTAGAAATATATACTCAAATTTCCACATAAAATAAACTATGACATATGCCAATTTCATGATAGGAAAATAGAGGCATAGGGACCACAATCAATGGAGCATATTAAAATTCTTGAACAAGTAATATAATAAATTATAAAGAAATCAAGTAAAACACTCAAGAAAGTGAATAAAATAAATCATGAAATCATAAAAAACCAACATAATCATATCATACTATTCCTTAGATATATGAGTTATAAAAAAGATAAATACATAACATATCAAGTACACTTCAAAAGATGTAAACATGTATAAAGGCATGTGTAAGTATATAATATCAAAAATGATAATGTAAAATGATCATATAATGATATAACATAGGTGTATCATGATAAACTAAATGAATTTCCCCATTGTCTGTATGACATGAGTGGAGGGAAGGCCCAACATCCGAAAAGTGCATAGATCATGTGAATGAGTATGCCTACATCAAAATCAAAAGATGTATGAAAAATATGTCTATATAGAAATAAATGATATTTTATTTAGCAATATGGAAGTAAAACATATATTATAAGGAGCAATATAACATGAAAATTGTGAATTTTTTTTGGATATATTTTTTTTTTTTTTTTTGTATTTTTAGAATATTTGAAAAGAAAAGACTATCTTATGATCTCATCCAAAGGATGATCATAGGTATCTACCCACTAGGAACCTAGTGAATTAAATAGGTGGTATTTCCAGGGAGCATGTATAAGTGTAATATATGACATTTTAGGATCCATGATATTTTTCATATATATAATATAACTATGTGGTCATGATGAAACAATAAAAGGATTGGGGGTTCATGGAACCCATCATTAAATGTTCTATGGTTTATTTGTAACAAAAACATAGTAACATGTTTAGTTGATTTGGATTATTATAAGATGTAAAATGTATCCAATGATATCAAGATGAGGATGATAATCTATGATGAGTGTAAGATGTATAACCTTTCTTAAAAAAGATGTGCCATATGAGTGCATAACAAAATCGAAAAGTGTATCATGACCTTTTGGTAAGTTTGTACTTTATATCTTTGGTTTACATTTATCTACATTTGGTTTCTCATTTTATAGTGAAGGATTCAAGTGATAATTACCAATACCTGTAGGTATTATTAGATTATGTGGTATGTTACTGATCATATCAGAACATAGTTTTTTTAATTGTTCATTTGAAGATAGTTTACCATATATGTAAGCAATGAATTTGGCCTGATTTGAAGAAAGGATTGTATTTTCATCCTTTATCATATTTGGAACACTGTATTTTTCACGTGTCTCTTTATTTTTTACCTCTTTTGTTATAAATCATGTTTTAAACATTAGATGTGCCATTTTTTTTTTTTTTTAATGTTACATTTTCTATTTGTGATTTAGTCTTTGACTTTTTATCATTTGTAAGTTTTTTATATTTTACATTGACAAAATTATTTGAATCTACATTCCCACTATATCCCAAGCCTTATTGATCATTATTATTAGATGTAGAAATAGGATAAGTGATACCTTGTGCATGTTTTTCCAATCCTTAACCTTGATAACCAATGTGTTTGAGATATTGTTATCCTAAACCATATTAATTTAAAATATAATTATCATTATGAATAGGTATATTTTTATTATTGTCTTGGTTTAAA
Organism: Torreya grandis; assembly: GCA_037957365.1. Taxonomy (NCBI): domain Eukaryota; kingdom Viridiplantae; phylum Streptophyta; class Pinopsida; order Cupressales; family Taxaceae; genus Torreya; species Torreya grandis. The sequence continues at coordinate 3,051,906 of JARHVA010001576.1, forward strand.
TATTTCATTTTCAATTGATTTATATTTGAATTATATTTTGGTACCCATATTTTTTTATTTTAACACTTGTGCTTTAGGAGAGGTATTCCTAATGTGAGTGGGTTTCTTGGTCGAAGTATGAACCAATATATTATATATATCTATATATATATATATATATATATATATATATATATATATATATATATATAATAATATATATGATGTCCATGCATTCTATGATGTGAAAAATAGTATTTGTATCTCCTTCAGGATGTGGAAGAGGTTATTTGATTGCATTGTTGCAAAGAAATTATCTTAAGATTTAACTTAGTATCTTATTAACATTTGGTATAATATTTTAATAACCTTATTTATATGTATTTATTTGTATATTTTTATTTGGATATGAAACCTTGTTTGGCACAACATTGGGAGATGAGGATGCAAACACATGATTAACACTAGCATGTGTTGGGTTTTGTATCTATGTAATATGATTTTCCAATGATGTGAGATTGGAACTAAAATTATTTTGAATATATTATATTTAATTTCTCATAAGTATGATTTGATATTTTATGGTTTCAAAAGTACAAAACTTAGGTACCTTGGATTGAATATGCATACATATGCCAACTACCTTACCCATTGAAGGAGTTATATCATGGACTTAGTTAAAGGGATAGAATCTATCACCATCATTAGGGTTAGAAGGAAGAGGATTAATATTTTTCAACAATATTGGTTAGAGGAAGTTTTAGTTTTTTTCTTAATTAGGATCATTCTCTAATTTAGTTGTATTAAATTTTCTAACAATGTAAAAAAGATAACAATCAATGATAATAATCAGATATTAAAAAGAAAAGTGTTTAACATATGTATCCATGTTTAGCATAAATTTATGAAATTTAATTATGATTTTTAAAATTTTAAAATTAACAATCATAATCAATACAAATTCTAAATCAAGAAACCCTATGTCAGCTAGGGTTTTGAGACCAAAGGTCAAGGTCACTACAATGTGCCAAATAAATAGAAATAAATATAAATTTATTTGATAAGAATTTTTAGAATCTAAAAAACATTTTTTTTAAATAATAAATGGGAAAACCCCATAAAAAAAGGGAAACAAAATTATATTGTATGGCTTATAGGCCTAAATTTACTAAAAATAGTGAATTGAAAATTTTGAAAAATATGTACAATATTTTGGAAAAAAAAATAATTTTTTGAATATAAACTATATTATGAAAAAAATGAATAATTTTAAAATTAATATAATAAAAATTATAAATATGGAAAAAAATGGAATGCTTCACAAGCAAAACCCTAGAATATTCATAATAAAACATCAACAATTTCGATAAAACAAAATTTTATTTTAGAGATCTAGGAAAGATGTTTGAATAAAATACTAATTTTGATGAAAAATAAAAATTAATTAGAGAATAAATGGACCATTTGATTTTTATGTCAATATTTACTAGTAAAAATTAAATGGAAAAAAAGAAAAAATATGTATAGAAATTAGGCAAATAAAAAGGGATTTTTTAGTATACCAACATGAGTAGAAAATAAATCTAAGTATTTTTGAAATAAATTTATTTTCAGGTATAAACTAAAAAATTGATAAAAAAATTAAATTTTAAGTATTTGAGCATGAATCTTGGCAATAAGAGGAGGGTAAAATCCTAGTGTGTAATTTGAGATTTAAAACTCAATCATAAAAAGTTGAAACCCTAGGATATTGGAAACCCTAGTGATTTTGTTTTTTTCATTGAATCACATTAGGTTCACCAAATGATTAATTCTAAATTTATATGGTTCAATATAGTATAGGGTTGATAATATAGATATAAATAATCAAAAAGGTCATAAACATATCTATAATAGACCAATTAATTGTAAATTCAGAAAAATAATATTTTTAATTTATAATAATAAGATATAGTAAAAATAGAGAGTAAAACAATTGATCAATATTGAAATAAATGGGAAAAAAGATTACTTATCTAGTCTACTATGTGCATGAAAATATAATAAAAAATAGGATGGAAATAGATTGAATATAGATTTTAGAACAGTCATCAATTTTTATAATTTTTCACTTTGTGGCCCTAAATGCCTATGTTAGATATATAAAATTACATCAATGTTAGTTATTAACTTAGATGCACATGTCTAGTATGGAATATTTCCTGGTTGTGGATGTAACCACTTGGAACCTTCTATGTTTTTTTACTCCTTTGATTTGGTGTGTTCACATCTCACTCATAGGTCACCACTTTTAGTCAAATGATCAAAACCCTAGATTCCTCATGATTGGAGTGAATATGGAAAAAATGGGTTAGTGAGAACATGGTTTTAAGATACTCTGACCCTTTTATCAATAATAACTACCTACATATCCAATAATTTTAATAAGGCTTCATAATTATGTAATTCACCCATACATGGTAGGCTTTGTGTGCATAAGGATGCAATATATGATAAGTAGATACACATAGTGACTTATCTTGTAACTTGGAAAATATGGCTCATGGAATGATATTTTAGTACTTCAGACATATGGGTGGGATATACCTATCACTGATATTAAAATATTGAAGAATATATATGTTTTTTCCACTTGAATTCTTGATTGAATGCCTTTAGTAAGTTGTCTTATGAGTTTCTAGGTATTTTCAAGATGATGAATGAATGCATATTGATATTACATATATACCAATCCTCTTTAGAAATATATCTCATTAAATCACTTAGGTTGATCATAAGGATACATTTAATTTATAAATTTGAGGACTTTAAGTTAGTGAAAACTTAATTTGGCAAAAAACACTAGTGTTGATGTAGGTGTCTAGCTGGGACACAAGTGTCTAGTGTAGACACTCAATTTTGGCCACTTTCATGCTTGAATCAGGATTTAGATCATTTTATATCAAACAAAAAAAAATTGAGTGTATAAATCACTTGAATTTCCTAAATTTGTTCATAAAAGGGATTTAATTTCTTAGAAATGTGTTGAGGTTTATGTATTTGGGGTATTACCCTATATGCACCAACAACCTAGTTCATATTCAACCCTATTAAAATTACAACCTAGTAATTTGATGCTCTTTTCCTATCTATCTATTGATGTAGAAATTTGAAAATAATTACCAAAAAAAAAACCATAAACAAGATTAATTAAAAATTGAATCTTAATTAACTTACCTAATTAAATATTCCAAGCTGAATTAGTGAATTTCATTTTTGTAAAATGGATCTTTTAGTTGAATATGAAGTCAAAGGTCAAAAGAGATAATAAAGTGATTTATTAATTAATAATAGTGAAAAAAGGTGAGTCACAAACTCACAATTATCTAAAGAGAGTTGTCATGGCTCATAAATATATGAAAATGAGTTGTCAAGACTTCATGAGTGCTTTGACCTAACCCACTGTTAACCTAACTCAACCTATGTTATTTTAGACTCAATCAAAATTAGAGTTAAACCTAACCTCCCTTGTGTTAGATCTACTTATAATACCTATAAATACAAGTGACCTCACTCTACCTAAACAAGATTTTGTGTGTAAGGATATTATTCAAGAATTCCCTTGAGAAGTCATCAAAGTAATGTTATAATGCTAATTTGATACCAAGCTTCATTACAAGCCTAGCCAATCATAGTAAAACCACAAGTGGCCATTGGAGAAGGGATATCAACAAGAAGAGTCATTGATATAAGTCTTTAATTCCATATACTGAGTATAAACATATACTATTCCAATAAGTGAACATCAATATAGACAAGCAAGGTAGAATTCTTTTTCTTAACTATATTTTTTTAGATTATTTATTATGTTACATTTCCCCTAGTTCTTTTGCAAGAGTTTTTAGTTTCATTGTATTTCTATGCATGGATTTTTATTATCTTCACTAAAAAATAAATAATAAACATTTGTGTGCTCTTTGGAATATTAAGATACATAATTTCATGCCTGGTGGGACCACACATCCCATATGGCCAATAAGAATGATGTGTAACCTTTAACATGCTTAAAAATATCACTCTAATATTCAAGTTTTTAGTTTTATGCTCAAAATTCACATCATTTTTTAAAAAGTTACAGGGATTGATGATTTTAATATCAAATTAGTGATGACAACATATATTGGCAATGATCATTGTAGTCATAAAAATGATCTTTATGTTAAAACATAGTGAGCCATAAATATTGAAAAGATAACTTTTTTCTTTCTTTATGGTTCCTAACAATCAATTTATTGCCTTTCAAGCCTTTTTATTATAGGGTCATAATAAATTCAAGTTTGAAACATTTTTATCAAGAATTTTTATTTATAAAAACGTTTTTTATGTGATTTTAGGAACTGGAAACAATCTTAACAAATCGATGTCGATTGTATGGATCAACAACAATCGCTACAATAATCGATAACAATTTATCTAAGATAAAAACATAGAAACTTGAGAGATAAAAATGGAATGTTTTTTATTGATTTGATTTTATTCCTAAAGATAATATAACCCCCTAATTTTTTTATAGGAATTAATGTGGAGAAAGAAAATCCTAAAAACTTCCAAATCTCATACACACTTTCATTTTAGTGCTTCAAATTAACCTAACCAAACTTGTCTTTTTCATATTTCAATTTTACAAGCAAAAGCAAGTCCAAGGGGCCAAAAATTCATTAATATTTGATTTGGTGCTTTAAAAAATGAACATCCACTTTAGTTTCTATCTCTTAAGAGATTTTCTCTTTTTATTTGTTCTTTGTTTATTAGTTAGTTTCAAAGTTCTTAGATTAATTTTTTTGTTTATGGCAAACCAAAAACTTTAGATGTATGCTCTCCCCCTCTCCCCTATAGTAAACTTAGGTGACCAATGTCACTTTGTTTATTACCTTTTTTGTTTCTCCTAGAATGGAAAGAGTTTCATGTATTCTTTCCCAAATCTTAGAGTGACTTGGGTGACCTAGAAATGACCTCTAAATTATTTCCAAATTTCATTTATTTATTTCATTGCATTTGGCTTGTGGGTGGTAGTTTATCACCTCCTCAAAAGTTATTTAGGGGTACATTGACTTGGATTTTTATCCCCCAACATTATACCAACCCCAATCCATAATGGGTTATATAAATTGGGCATGTGATACTAGGATTCATGGGGATGAGTGGTTAGCTTTCCAATCCTAATGAAAACCTAGGTCAAATTATGTTAAATATCAGACTTCACTAAGCATTACATGGATGAAGTCAATGTGTAAAGGACTAGACCTTTGCATATTAGGTTAGTGAGTTTGAACCTAATTGAAATGATGTGAATTTTTGTTATCCACAATCAAGACCATTTAGTGCATTTTTAAACTTATATATTTTAGTAAACCCCACTTATCATAGAATATCTTGAAAAATGCCGATTGCTTCACATGCTAAGTTCATGCTACATACCAATGTTTTAGAGATATAGGGGGACTTTAAAACTCTACCCAAAATTATTCTTTAATTTTTAGATTAACACTTAATTCATTTTAAGCATTAGTATATGGGTGGAAACTTTGGCATAAGCTATACACACCTTGTCCATTTTAGGGATAGGATGAGCCATTATTGCTATTTTTTATTTTCTTTTATTTACATGTGTGTTTGAGACTAAAATTATTTTTTTGTATTTTTAATTTAAAATGATTCATAACCTTCACATCTTTTCACATCACTTTAACCTAAGAGGTGTTACTCTAGCCATTTTGTTTCATAATTTTACCTTGGTATTTCATTCTAAAAACCATTTGTGTGTGCTACTTATTTAATGGGGAATTATTACACTACCCATTTTATTTCAAACATTTACCTTTTATTTTAGTCCAAAACCATTACCATACCATTTGTTTGAAGGAGTGTTTTTACACTACTTGAATTTTTCCAAAACACTTGGATCATTTGAAACCAAGTTCTAAAATAGTTTATACCTTTCCTTTTAAATGCAAGATTATGATTCCCATTTTAGTCTAGCCAGTTTTCCTTAGATAATCTGAGTCTTTTGCATTAGACTTAGTGTTTTTTTTTATGTTCTTTATTTTAGCATCGTTTTAGAGGAATTTTTTTCCATGTTCCTTGTTTAGGAGTTTTTTATGCTTTGTTATGAAATGTCCTAGTTCCATTGTCAAGAGCCTTTGTGCGCCAAGTACTAATTATTTTCTAGGCCAAGTACCAAGTGTCTTCCAAGCTAATTACCTTAGCATTAAATATTTTATTAGTAGTTTAATGATTTTATCTAAGCCAAGTTCCTTATTTTTAGATTGATTTTGAGTTTTTGTTTTAGATTGACCTTTATTTCCACATATAACATTATTTTTCATGTTAATGATTATAATAACCTTTGGGAAAATCATTATTATTATTTTGACATAGTTCATGATTTTTCTACCTTGTCTAAATACCTTTTTCATTGGTTATAACCACCTTTGAGAAAACAAGTACCTTATTAATAGAATGGTTTTGATTTTTTGTCACTTTTATCACTAATTATAACCACTTGTGGGAAAATTAGTACTTTTTTTAGATTGGTTTCACATTTGTTGTATTATCCTTTCCTTGGATATAGTTTAGTTATTTTATACATTTAGGCCTATTTTACAAAGCCAAAGGTTTTTTGTAATTTCAAACCTTAGTTGTTTGACATTTTATACCTTTGTTTTTAAATAGACCTAGTCATAGATCTGAACATGCCTTGTTATACATGTAGCAGTACTATGTATAATACAAAATATGATAACTTTGTTACTAGTGATCCCTTTTTCCATTATCCATATAGTGATGATATATCATATGATACATATCCATATCCATATTATAATATTCCATATATTGAACAAAGGTCAAACCGTCTAATGTAGTATTTGGTGAGTTCACCATCCTATCCAAATCAAGAGTAAGAGAAAACAAGTTATCAAGGCTCATAAATATTTAAAAATGAATTTTTAAGACTTTATGAGTGCTTTGACCCAACCCAAGGTTATCCTAACTCAATGTAGGTTATTTTATACTCAACCAAAGTTAGAATTAAACCTAACCTCCCTAGGATTAGATTTAGTTATAATACCTATAAATATAAGTGCCCTCACTCTACCAAAACAAACATTAAAAATTTATAAAAATAAAAAAAATAAACCAAAAACACAACACCCCAAACAAACAAATAAACTATACAAATAAAAAAACTAATGAAGATAAAATAAATAACACCATATAAATAATGTGAGTCACAAATTTAGTACAAAAAAATACAAATTATTCATGTATGTGTCATAGAGGTGTTACTCTTGGTGACAGTGTGACCCCTAAAATAGGTAGAAATGACATAGGTAAAACAACACAAGAATAAATGGTACAAGGTTACCCCTAAGCTATATAAGATAACAATAAAGGGTATGATGATAAATAGTTTCCCTTAGGCTGTAGAGAGTAACAACACAAAAAGATGGCAAACATTACCACTATGTTATAGGGAAGAAATGAAATAAAATAAATTTAGGGAATATAAGAAATGGTAATGGGTAGCTAATCTGACTCTAGATGCATTAGGTAATTGGATGATGCCTACATAGTTCCATGGACACTAGGTACAATTTAAACTTTAAGACAAATTTATTTCTCCTAAGATATAGGATAGAATAATATGGGTGAAAAGAAAACATGATCTACTTGAAAAACAATAAGAATGATCTCTCAAAATGGCAAGTGCATATGAAAAGAGGGGGATGGCATTCACAATCATGAAAGCGTCAATAAAAAAACTCATTCAAGTGTGAGATAATGGTTTAGGCTAAAACTATATTAAAACATAAGAGATGAGTATCCAATACTAAATTAAATTTAAAATTCATAGTTTTTACTACATATATGGATTAGAATTTGAGAAACCTCACTAAAGGACAAGAACATTTGCTAAGGTACTAACAAAATGGTGAGAGTATTAAAATATAAACAAATCTCAAAATGGTAAGAATGTAAGATAATAGTAAGGATGTGGAACTAAATGAGAAATTATTACTTTAGAAATAATTGTTAGACATAGAATCCTTAAGGTAAATAAGTAGTCATGAAAATTTCAAATGGTAATAATATAATAGTGGCTGAGCTAACCTGAGATACCCCATGTATCCAAGTACTACCTACATAGTCTGTGTAGACCTCAAGACAATGTAGTTATCTTAGAAATGGGAGGGAAAAAGGGCCAAGTAGACTAGAAATGAATATGGATAGGTAAGATAACTAATTTTCATGATTTTTAGGATTTTTAGGATTTTCACAAGTTTTTTTTAAATGTTTAGGAGTTTTATAGACATCTCAACTCAATGGAGAATTATGAGATACATAATAGTCTAACTCATAAAATGCCAAGTGTTGAGCATGGTCAGTGATTTTGGGTTGTCATTGATGTCAAATAGATCATGTGGTATTAGTACATTAATGACAAAATGATCAGATTGATGGTTTGGTGAGTATTTGACTTAGTGAGCTAATTAATGGATGATATTTATGGTATGCACATGTTGCAAAGACCCTATGGGATGTTATGAATGATTAGAATGATTACGAAAGTGTATTCATATAAAATAAGAAAATTGGTAAATTGGGCATGGCTAATGATACTTAACCCATAGGTCCCTCTTGATTTCTCTCATGACCCTCATAGGCTTATTTTCACTAATTCCAAATCATCCATAGCCTTCTAGACTTGATCCTAGCTGAGCCAGGACCCTCTTTTCATGACCAATCCATCCTCCCAAGTCCCATCTACCTAGGATAGTATCGCCACACTAGGATAATAACACCAATGCCACTCTTGTCCATTTTTAGTGCTATTGTCTAAGATCATTTCTAGTCCCAATATTTAATTTCTTTAAATTTTCCATCTTTCTCCTTGTCAACCTAATGAGATCAAATTTAATCCATCTCCAATAGATCATTATAAAATTCCATTCAAAGATCATTTGGAAAGGGTTAAAAAATATTATCCAGAGAGTAAGAATATAAGTGAAACCACTCAGGCAATCTTCCCTATTCTCTATATATAGCCATCCAATATAGTCCTAAGCACATCTAAATATCCATACTAGTCCATATCCACATAAATCACATATAGATTATCATTTCTTGCATTCTCATATCGTAATTTCACCAATCATATTCAAAGGGAGAACTACATATGGCTTGATCCCTCTTTGGAGTATTGGTATGTAGGCATCATGCCCACACATGGAGTGTGAGCACATCCAATGAATATTACACACACTAACTCCCCCCATATTTCTCAAATTTGGTCAAATTAGAATGGAAGACAGGGTTTCAATAAATAATTTTCTCTATAGGGATCTCTATATACTTGTGGTTACCAAAACTTCATAGATAGGGTCACAGAGACTTGCTGAATAAAATCTATAAAGCTTAGATCCTCAAAAAATAGCATTAGATAAGTAATAAAACATTGGTGCCACTCCTATCTACTTTTATCACTCCTACCCAATCCAAAAACAAAATCTAGAATCCTATTTTTGATAGTGTCCTAGGATTTTACATTGAATATCAGATCTTGTCTCAATCAGATCAACATAGTTTAAGTAAAGTCTTATTTTCTCCCTCTTATTACTAATTTTAGAAAACCTATAATTACAAATAAACTTCACAAATTAGTAACCTATTTACTACATAGTATTTACTAATTTATCAATCCAAACCCTTGAACTAAATTAAGAATAAAACCTCAATATTCCCAAAATTGTTATATCATTTAGTGAACCCGACTTATTTTGTTTGCAAAAAACAAACCTAGAAACCCTATGGTAAGATTCTTGCTTATTTTTCCTATAAATTTTTGAATTTTTAATTAATATTTAAATCCAAAATTCATTTAAAATTTTAAAAATTAGTAGTAAATTTTAAAATAATTTTATTTCAAACCCTAATTGCCCACACTAGGTCCCAATAATTTTCCAATCATTTTTTGAATTTTTACTAGCATATTTAAATCAAAAAAACCATGCAAATTTCTAAATTCAATAGTAATTCTCAAAAAAAAAAATTCAAAACCCTAGTTTCATCTAGTAGGTCCTATTAAATAAATGATTTTCAAATAAAGTTCTAGTTTTTTACTTGCATCTATAACTTAGAAATTCAATTTAAATTTCAAATTTTCGTAGTAAATTTGTCAAATAATCATATTTAAAAACACTAGTTTCCTACACTAGGTCCCATCACCTCTTGAGGTATCACCTTACATCTATAATCATATTACAACAATGGATCTCACTTAATACAAACATTTCTTGCAAAAAATAAGGAAACCATCATGGGTCTTGTCACGTATGATGAAGTTTACCATATGCTAGTACAAAGATCTATTATTTGCATTTAATGCTTAATTTTTATAATAAGGGATGATGTTACATAATTCATTGCTAAAAATGCATAAAATTTTAATATTCCTTTTGCATACTCTCTCTCCCACTCATATGGAAAAAAATTCAAATTTATCATGCTAAACATGTTAGAAATGTTATGATTCATGTCAAAATTGTGTATACATTCATGCACAATTTCATGCTCTCTACCCTTTTCTCTCTATCTCTCATATAGAATTTTTTTAAAGTTTATCATCCCAAACATATTAGACATATCATATCATATGTAAAAGTTATTTATGCATCAATGCACAGTTCCATACTCTCCATCCTTTGTTTGATATATCTCATGTGGAATGTTATCTATAATCATATTTCTATACAATTTATATCTCCACTTACATGCATTGTATCCCATAGACATGGTTTATACCTAGATGTATATGCCTCCTTGGATACTCTTTTTTCAATGTCATATTTCATGCAGAGGAAAGAAAACCTTCTCCTCCTCTCCCTCAAGAGGGTGATAGCTAATTTACCTCTAACAAAGTCCATTTTATCTCCCATCCAAAAGGTGAGGCAACCTATACTATTGTTCTTAATGGATACATTCAACCTATAGCTTCTTCAATCCATCTTCAACATATGTGCTTACATTTCCAATCGAAAGTAACTAGGGTTTACACTTGTGAGACTCTAAGGGATCAAATCACCAGTATGATAAAGTTAATTTTATATTTACACATGTAAAATCATATATTACATGAAAAGATCACAACATTATAAAATCATATCATAATGCAAAATCCTCAAAGGCACCCTAGTGTCAATCATGTATATACACCTTCACCTAGTCAATTGGTTCCAATAAATGTTACATATCAAAATAATAAATCACAGAAAAGTAACTCTAAAAATAGTGATTGAAAAAGCATTCAAAGATAAAATAAGAGTCTATGTGAGCTACTAAGGGAAATGGTTAAATCTAAGTTGATAAAACTACCTCCTCTACATCTAGTGAGAAGATTTAGATATTATTGTGCATATCATAGAATGCATAGACATCACACATATTATTGTTTGGAATTACAAAAACATATACAATAGATAATTGTTAATAAATACCCTATCCAAGGTAAATCAGTCAAGCTATCCATAGTGACATAGGAACACATTCACAAAGGGTCAAATGCTAAAACAATATAAAAGTGATCACCAAAGCATAACTCAAAATAACAAAATAATAAAAAGCAAAATTAGAGAAACAAATAGTACCACAAGCACATGTAAAGTATGAAAAATTTACAACTCTACCTCTCTAAAATATTTCTCAACTTTCAAAGTAGTATGGGTTTGGTCAAAAATATATACAATGGTTTGATTATCAAGGTTAAGGGTTGGGAAAGTAGGCTCAAGGCATCACTACTCCTATTCTAGTAGATGATAATGTATTTCACAAAGATTTGGGATTTATTGAACATCCTAAGTAAAATCATTAAAAAACATAATTTATAAAAGGAAAATATCCAAATACAATAAAATTTAACACCAACATTCCATTGGTTCAAAATCAAGATGATAATGATGAGTGAAATATCATAAATTATTATGATTTCTAAGATACTAACAATGAATCCAGATAATTAGAATCATATTCACATCCATTCCCCCATGCTTCATAGTCATGCATTATTCCTTTGTTTGATATAGGACACCATGATAGGGAGTCTCCCATTATACTCATTGGTTAGTATCATTTATCCTCAGTATTACTTGTACATAGTTTCTTTTTTCTTATTTGTATATAGTTTCTCAGTACTTTTTGTACATAGTATCCTTATGATTGATTGTATATAGCTTATATCAAAAATTCAAAAACATTAAAATAAATCAAAAACACAAAATCATCTTGATTGTATCCATCATCCATGCTTTACATTATTACTACTATGATAGACTTACATTTGTTGTTATATACTCATTATTTATTTATTTATCTACATTACCATGCTTCAATTGACTGCTTCACTCTACCCATTGAGGGGGCATCCTACCTCTATATTAAAGACATACACCAATACATCTAGCCACTGGGGGCATATTTTACATGACTAGACCATCCAAGTTATGTCATTCCTACACCACACACTCTACTTATCATGTTGATGTACACTATTTATTAGCTTACATAGATTACCATATCGACAATCACTAGTATATAACACTTGTGTATTTCTTAGCATATACCTAGTCTTGTAATAGCATGTCTTACATACTTTCACTCTTATTTTGATTAGTTAGATGTAGTTGTATTTCTCAGTCTTTACATGTTTTATCTTCTTGCTTAGCATAGCTTTATGTGATTGCATTTCTAATTCTTTTTTATCTCTCGAGTGTGCCTTAAGACATTTTTCAATGTCCTTTGCTTATATTCATGTGCGTGTTTTATGCCATTTTCTAATGTCCTTTGCCTATACTCTTTTATATGATTGTGGCTTCCACATCATCTTTACTTATTTTAATCATCTTGTATGCTTGCCTTCGAGTGTGAGTGACATGTGCCCATGTCCCTTATTTGTGTGGCCCCTTGGCCACCCTTGTATGTTTCTTAATTATTGCCTTGTGTGTTTGTTGCTTATTTCCTTCTCATTGTTTTTAATGCCATGATCCAAATCAAGCATTACCTTTCTTTCTTGGATGCCATGATGGACATCATGATCTATCCCTCTAGCTAATAACTAAAGAACTAACCATAATTCTCATTCTAGTTCTATTTCAGTACATTTCACATGTTATTATATTATTAAACCTATCTAGACATACCCCTATTGATCTAACAATCTCTCAATGCAAACCATGATATATCTTGGGATATCTTGTCAATTACCATTACTATATCATATATTTTACAACATAACACACTTATAGGGTTCTTTATTTTGAGGGTAGTCATTATAGGGTCTCCATTCCTACCCTTAGAAGAGGGGGAAACAAAAAAGGGTTTTGTCATAGAGATCATAGCTCCTATCAACTAAAAAATCTAGTTTTAGAACACTCAAAATAGCAACCAGACATAAAAGTAGTTAGAATAGACCAAGTAGACAGTCAAGAATCTTAAACAATCATCATATTTGGCCCAAGACAATAGTGTTGAGACTAGATTATAACAATGATGACACTACTATTCATTTTTAGTCATCCTATCCAAATAGTAGAAGAACCAAAATTTCCATAAGTAAAAAAGTAGGTTCAACTATAGATTTACACAACCATACCATTTTATAATTAGTAGTTTCAATGCACATTTTTCTTAGAGAATCTAGATATAGGGGGAATCAATCTCTCACTTCTATTTTAAGATAGAATAGTTGGTATAACTTCCAAATCAAAATCCATGTTTTAGACACCAATGATTCATGGTAATGTGCATGGCACATTTATTTTCTTTCTTTTTGATTTCAATATTACCTAGGCATTTTCATTAGTTATGTGCTTTACTCCATCTATAGGTGGTTGGAATAATTTTGGTTGGGATTTCATATAAGCCTAAATTCTAATTTCCCAAGTTTTTAAGTGGCTTCCACATAAGTTAGATTCCTAGTTTTAGAGTAGATTTCATATAAGCCTAATCTCCATCTTTTAGAGTGGCCAAGAGTGGCCTAGTTTCTAAAATATATTTAGCTATCCACACCAACATTATTAGATCATAGTACATTAATGTGCTTTAGGATACATCTCATACGACATTCATTTCATATCGATATTAGTTCATGTCTTCACTTCATGGGGCAAAGATGGAGCCAAAGGTCTAGTTAGCCTCTGTATTCTTGATCCACCTATTCAGAGGGTTTGGACACATAGTCTAAACATTGATCAACACATTTATGACCACTAGATTCACTTATTGGGTGATGATGGAGCTAAAGGGATAGCATTTACATTCTTGAGGCACGTTCCAAAGAATTGAGCACTCAACTCTATTCATAATATTACTATTGGTACAAAACACATCTAGTATTACTTAGCATTACAATATTTTTTGTATTGGTTCATGTACCCAATGAGGTGTATTTGTTCCTTTTTCTTCATATCTCTCTCTTACCTAGATTTATATGTTCTCATTTTAGATATAGCATATCTGTTATGAATTGATCTACTTTTGTTTTCACTTGCAGATTTACACTTCATAGTGTGTTATCTCTATGCACACCCAACATCACATAGCTTTGTGGGCTTCATCTTTATAGGTAAGTTTAGGTATGCTTTTTATTTTTCCTTTATCCTAGTATTTGACTTTGTTGCATCACTAGAATAAAGAGGGGGCAAATCTAGTCATATAAAATGTAAAAACTGGTAACTTGATCATGGATAATGACACCCAACCCATAGGTCCTTATTTATTACTCTCATGACCCTCATAGGGTTATTTTTATTGATTATCATTCATCCATAGCCTTCTAGACTTGATCTGAGTTGAGCTAGAATGCTCTTTTCATGACCAATCCATCGCCCTAGGTCTTGTCTACCTAGGATGATAGTGCCACACTAGGAAAAGAGTTCCAATTCTGCTCTTGTCCACTTTTGGTACTATTTTCCCAGCTCATTTCTATCCCTAATGGTCAATTTCTTATAATTCCCCATCCTTCTCCTTATCAGCCTAACATGAGAAAATTTAATTCATGACTAATAGATCCCTATAAAATCCCATTCAAAGATAATTTGGAAAGGGTTGGAAAATATTATCAAGCAATCAATAATATAATTGAAACCACTCAAGTTATCTTCCTTATTCTTTGCATACAGCCATCTAGTATAGTCTTAAGCACATCTAAATCTTGACACTAGTCCCTAGCCACATTAAACACATCTAATTTAGTATTTCTTACATTATCATATCATAATTTCACTAATCACTTTCAAAGGGATAACTACATATGTCTTGATCCCTCTTTAGAGTGTTGGTATATGGGGAATGCACCCACACATAGGGTGTGAAGCATGTCTAGTGCATCTTACACATACTAACCCCCCCATCCCACTCTTTCTCAAATTTGGTTAAAGTAAAATGGAAAATAGTGTTTTAAGAAAGATTATTATCTAGAGGGATCTCTAAAAACTTTTGGCTATTGGAACTTTAGATATAGGGTTAAAAAGACCTATCGAATAAAACCCAAAAAATTTAGATTCATCAGGACAATAGCACCAAATAAGGACTAAAACATTGATGCCACTCCTATCCACTTTTGATGCTCCTATCCAATTATAGAAAAAAATGTAGAATCATTTTTGTGATAGTGTCCTAGGCCTGCATAGTGAATATCAAATCTTGTCTCAGTTGGATCAACATAGTTTAAGCTATCTTATTTTCTCTCTCTTATTAATAATTTAGAAAAGCTATAATTAAAAATAAATTTCACATATTAGTAGCTTATTTAATACATAATATTTACTAATTTATCAATCCATACCCTTTAATTAAATTAGTAATAATAGCCTGATATTCCCAAAATTGCTAAATTAGAAAGTGAATGGAAATCATCAAAATAGTCATATGAATGTCTAAGCTCAAGTAGTCATCTTGATAGATAACTTTGAGTAAGTAGTTTGATAAAATCATATTTATCACATGTGAAGGTTTTATTATTATTTTTATACATGTATTGATTCCCTTATGAGATATGATCGTGTGGTTTAAATTTTAGGTCTAGACATTGAGCATAGAAAAATCTATAATAGTACAAAGTTGTCCTCTCAAATAGAGTTCACTTTCTATACTTAGCCAAATTTATAAGAGGAGATATAATGGTGATAATTTAATCATATCAAAGATATAATGATGAGCATTTAATCTAAATAGATAATGATCTAATGGAGTGTGTGATCTTGTCAATATTGATCTAATGATGCATGTTTAGTCAATATGTAAAAGAGTCTAAGATTGCATGTAATGGTGACAATTGTCACAATATTTGAATATTTTACCAAAGATAAATGGAATGTGTATATTTATATAGATGGATATCAATACTTTAGATCAAGTCAAATAGTCAATGTGTTCAAAAGGCATGCAAAACTGCCAAGTAGCATGATCATAAAAGCATAGATCTAAGATTAATAGTGATAATTTAAAGGTAAGGACTAGTTTACTCATAAGTAGATCAATAGAGTGTGTTTTATCTAGTTTCTAGGAGAAATGATATGAATACATGTGGCTAATGTTCTATAATACACAATGACTATTGGAATTTGAATATTCAAATTAATGAAGGAAAACTAGTCTATAGTTTTTGAGCTATATCTTTTGATCTAGGATGAATTTCATGGTTGTATAAAAGGAAAAATTGTAAAGGAGTCCAAGGAAAATATAAAAACACTAGTTATAAGTTTTTAATATCTTTAAATTCAATGATATTAAATTCCAAATTTGATTTAAGGTTTGACCATATTTTTGAAATGACCCAAGAAAGATAATTAAGTTATTCTTGATAGTATTTTGATTTTTCAAGATGAAATAATTATTTAAGAATGTTGTATACTCCATTAATACTATTTATATGGATTTTTTAGGTTTTAAAAATCCATATTTAGTATTAAAAAGGCTTAGAATTTGACTATGTTTATTAAATACACTGATAGCTTGAGTTACCATCTTGCAGAGGTAAGTTAAAAGTGTTCTGAATAGAGTTAAGGAAGAAAATGAGTATATAGTTATTATATATTTCTCTAAGGATTATAATAATACACTATTTTTTATTATATTACCCTCATCAACTATATATAGTCAAAATAGCTTGATTGTAGTTTGACTGTGTGTGACTAATTTGAATGGTCATTCTAAGAGAGTTGGATTTACTGATTAGAGCCTATGTTGAAGTATGTAAATCAAATATAGGTTTATAATATGTATTAAAGTGTTAAACCATGTGATATAATCATATGGATATGTGAAATACTTGATTTTTTGCTTCAAAATTTTGAAGCTATACTTTATATGTATGAAGACTTGAAGAGTGAGGAGACCTATTTGGTAGGTTCAAGCATTGATCTGGTGTTGTAGGTGGAATGGACCCATATGGGAGTAAACAAGAGGATATTAGAAATATTTTTGATGTTATAAAATAATTTTCAAAGGATGAAGGTTTTCCATGCAGTCTCACATGTAACATGTGAGTATGAAGGCCCAATTGTTTTAGGTCTCACCAAGACCTAATGGTGGTTTGGGGCTAATAAGTTATTGGATGACCTAAGGAGTGTGTGTTTATTAAATTTAACATGTATAAAGACCTATTTAAAATTTGGTTCAAATATGTAAAGAATCATGGTCAATGAAGATGGGTTAAAGGAAGATAGTGTTATAAGTACAAGGTTTAATTTGACTAATTATGCTAGCTATGTATGTGTGGATTCAAGTGAAGGAGAGAGCCTTTGAAATAGAAGGTACATGTCAGTGAGGATGATAAAAGAGTGAATAATATCATTAATACTTGTCTTATTAAGTTTATTTAGGATGACACATAGGTCATTGGACCTAATGAGCCTAGAAGAGGTAGTTTGAGTGAGTTAGCCCCAGAGGTAGTTTGAGAGAGAAGAGTGCAAACAAAGGTGATCATAACTAGTTGAAGAGTATAAATAGGTGTTCAAGGTGATATATTAAAGGTATCTAAGGGGGTGTTTGGTTACTTATTGGTTTAGTTCCTCCTTACAAGGTAAATCTTTCTAAAGTTCTAGTTGTTATGGGTGCTCAATTAGACAGGGGTAGTAGCTCCTTGTGGGATTAGTGTCTCACTAAACTAAGGGATGGGTGTTCCTTGATTAATTGGTGATAGTATAGATGTTATATCTAATTTTATAGGAATATAGTCCATGTTTTAGATTTGAGTGTATTTTATCCCCCAAGAGGGTTTCTCACATATATGATGTGTTCATGTGATGTATGATCTTATGTGTGTTTTGGATTTATGTGCTTTCATGTTTGTGTTACTTGATCAAGTTGATGTATGGTGAATGTTTAAGAGTTTTGAATTGAATTGGATTATCTTGAATCATTAATTCACCCCTCTTAGTGATTATACCTATAATAATTAGTTTTAGAGAAGGACATTTTGTGTAAGTTAAACCACTTGAACACGATACAAGGTACAATATGGGTGAAAATATCATCATGTTTGATGAACTTTTCTAGGATAGTGAGTAAGAAGAATGTCATATAGAAGTTGAGCTCATGGGTGTACTTGGTGAACTAAAGGAGAAAAATAAGAGGAATTATAAGATGAGGAATATGATTAAATGTCTTGAAGCGCAAGTCATGTATCTTGAAGGAAGTTTGGTAGGAAAATTTGAGAGAGAGGAAAAGAAGAATCAATAATATATCAAGCTCAATAAGGAGATATAATCCTTGAAATCAAGCTCAAGATCAAAATATGATAAAGAGGATATAAAAATTCTTGAAGATAATTTAAGGGTTACTAGGACATATTTTTTCAAAAGAGGAAGAATGTAGACATCACAAGACTTAGTTAGATGAGACAAATGCCAATTTGATTTCAAATAAAGATGGGAATGATGATTTGAAGTCTAATCTTAATTATATAAATATTATTGAAGAGAAATCATGTATATTTAAGGATGACATGGATAAAGAATCTAAGAGGGATAAGGAGATTATCCAAGTTCTTAGAATTTAGTTAGAGAACACAAGTTCAAGTATGAGAGATAAAGAGGATTAGAGAATTCAATTTAATACCAAGCTAGATTCATTGAATGATAAGCATGAGAAATTTATATTCAAGGTAATCAAGACTAAGAAAAAGCAAGATAGGTCAGCTCAAGATAATAAGGATGCAAGCACTAATTTCAGCAAGAAAATATCCATCAATAAGCCAAATTACATGAGGTATGAAAGATCTTCTAATGGTCAATATTATACTTGTCATAGGTTTGGTCATAAGGAGAGATACTATAGAAGGAAGATTAGTTGGTCATCTAGAGGCATGGATAATGCAATCTTCTATAATTGTCATGACCTGAGACATATTTCTAGATTATTACCAAGAATGCATGGGAAAATATTAACTCAACTATGGATACCTAAGATAGCTAAGCTTGAGCATTATTAACCTAATAGACAAGATGTAATTTTTATTGAGATTCATAATATTCATAAAGGAGAAGGAATCAATTATGTTATTTGTTTCAATTGTCACCAAGTTGGTCATATTACAATATATTGTAAAAATAAGCTCTCAAGTCATAAGAAGGTGAATCAGCATCCTAAATTGATCAAGAGAGGTCAATCTTTGCTATGGAAACCTAATGAAGTTAAAATGAAGAAAATTAATTTAGTTGAGATAAAATATCAAGGTGGACTACCTACTAAATCAAAAGAGGAATCAGATATGAATAAGGTTTAAGAATGCCAAGAAAATGTGTCAACTATCCAGATAAAAAATGAGAATCAAAAGTTAGTTCAAGTTGAGCTCAAATAAAAGAGCAAGGTGCTAGTTGAGACTACTTCTAAGTGTGCATGGATCCAAAAGAACATCCAACTATTATTGATAAAATTTCATGCAAAGAACATCAATTATCAATGCTTAATGACGAGTTTCTCTATTCAATTGAAAAAGTATGTCATGAATATTTATTGTCTCCATGTATTTTCAATTCTTTCTTAAAATAAAAAGAGAATATTGTAGTGGATGAGAATGTTACTTTTATTAAGCCTAAGAATAATAAAAATAACTATCAGTATCAGGATGACTAAGGAGGAGAAGGAATATTAGGAGTTGTGGGAAACTCCTAGTTTCACATTATTCTAGGACATTGTGGGTCAAGGTGTCTCTATCTAGGCTTCAAAGAGACACTTGAAAATCAAAAGGAAGCATGGTGGATACCAATTGAGGTTTTTTTTGATATTTTAAGATGAGAATATCATTTGAAGATGTATTTGGCTAAGGGGTATCTAACTTAGTTATCTTGAGTGGCTTGAAGAATATGTGCATGATGTGAAGGGCCACATATGTGAAGATGCTTCAATCATGATACAAGTATTAAGATGTCTACTACAATTATAAATTCAAGAAGATTGATATGATGAATTTATCAAACCAAGTCATATGTTTTGACAAGTTATTGAATCTTCATGTGTAAACAAAGAGAGATTGTGAGTTATGTAGGTAGATAGGTCCAAGGATCAGGGAATCCCAAGTTCAAATTGGTGTATGTCAAAAAATAGAGTACATGAGATGGATCTTGATGTTAGGGGGAGATTTCTAGGGTAAGTGACTATTTTATCATGCCCAAGAATTAGATAAGTCCAAGTTCAAACTGGTGAATGTCAAAGGGGGAAGAATTGATTCATATTCTTGAAAGTGTGTAAGTATCCTGATAATCTTAAATAGTATTTGTATGCATACATGATGTTGAGGAATGATAGTTAGAATTTTGAGGAAGAGACCCTTTATAATTAACGTTAAAGGGGGAGAAATATTAGAATAAAGGAGTTCATATGAGTAAGAAGTCATTCTAAGGGTGTTTTTCCATTAATGAAAAAAGAGGAAATTATTGTGCATGGTCATTGATGTTTGGTTTCCATTGATGTCAAAGAGAGCATGTGGTATTAGTTCATTAAAGACAAAGTGCTCATATTGATGGCTTATTGTGTGTTTAACTTACTAAGGAAATTAATGGATGATATTTATGGTATAGACATGTTTTATAGACCCTATGGGATGTTATGCATGCTTAGAATTCTTATACAAGTGAGTAAAATTGATTAGAAGAGTCATATGAATGTTTAAGCTCAAATATTCATCTTGATAGATAAGGCTAAGTAAAAAAATTTATGATGTCATATTTCAAATGTTTAGGATCAGTTTTATACATGGATGGATTCCCCTATGAGAGGTGATCATGTGGTTCAAATTTTAGGTCTAGATATTGAGTGTAGAAAAAGTTATAATAATGAGAAGTTGATCTCTCAAATAGAGTTCACTAAGTTTCTATACATAGAAAAAATTTCAAGATAATATCTAATGGTGAGAAGTTAATTGAATCATATATCAAATGGTGAGCATATAATATGACTAGATAATGATCTAGTAGAGCATGTGATCTTGTCAATAATGATCCAATAGTGCATATTTAGTCAATATGTCAAAGAGTCTAAGATTACACACACTAATGACAAGTTTCACAATATAAGAAGATTTTATAGAATATTAATGATACATGGGTGTTCATAAATATGGATATCAATACTGTAGATTGAATCTAATAGTTAATGTGCTTAGAAGGCACGCAGAGCTCCCAAGTGGCATGATTGTAGAAGTACAAATCTAAGATCAATGATGATCATTAAAAAGTAAAGAATAGGATACTATCAAGGATATAGATGGATTTTGTTTGATCTATCTGATAGGATAAATGAGATGAAGACACATATTTCATGTTTTATAATACATAGTAATTGTTGGAATTTGAATATTCAATTTAATGAAGGAAAACTAGTCTATAGTTTTTGAGCTATATCTTTTGATCCAAGACAAATTTTACAGTGGTATAAAATTAAAACTTGTAAATTATTGCAAGGAACATATATATACACTAGTTATAAGGTTTTAAAATCTATATAATCAAGGATAATAATCTCTAAAGTTGACTAAAGGTTTGACCATGTTTTGCAAATGACCTAATAAGGATAATTGAGTTGTTCTTGATAGTATTTTGATGTTTTGAGATTAAATAATTATTTAAGAGTGTTTTAGACTTCATGAAGACTATTTGTATGTATTTTTAAGGTTTGAACAATCCATATTTATTATGAACAATGTCTTATAAGTTGACTATGTTTATTTCATGCACTAATAGTTTGAGTGACCATCTTGCAAAGGTAAGTTGAAGGTGTTTTGGGTAGAGTTAAGGAATAAAATGAGTATGGAGATGTTATATAAGTATATAATGAGTATAATAATACATTTTTTGTTATTATATGCCCTTAATCAGTTGTTTATATTTAAAATAGCTTGATTATAGTTTGACTATGTGCGACCAATTTGAATGGTCTTTCTAAGAGAGTTAAATTGAGTCCTTAGAGCCTATGTTGAAGTATATAAATAAAATAGAGGTGTATCAGAGGTTATAAAGGGTCTACCCATGTGTTTTAATCATATGTCTATGTGAAATAATTGAGTTTTTGATTCATAAGTTTGAAACTATATTTTTTGTGTATGAAGATTTGAAGTGCAAGGATACCTATTTAGTAGGTTTGAGTGTTGTTTTCGTGTTACAAGTGGGTCATGGACCCATATGAGAGTAAAAAATAGGATATTGGAAATATTTTTTTTGTTTTAAAATAATTTTAAAATAATTAAGGTTGTCTAAGTAGTCTCACATATAACATGTGAGTATGAAGGCCTAATTATTTTAGGTCTCACCAAGACCTAATGGTGGTGTAGGGATAATGAGGTATTAGCCAACATAAAGAGTGTTTTGTTATTAAATTTAATGTGTATAATTACCTATTTAAAATGTGTTTCAAATATGTAAAGCATCTTGGCTGACCAAGATGGGTTAAAAGAAGAGAGTGGTATAAGTACAAGGTCTAATTGGACTAATTATGCTCGTTGTGTATGTGTGGATTTAAGAGAAGAAGAGAGAATTTGAAAGAGAATATACAAGTCATTAAGGACTATCATATAGTGAATAGGATCACTCATTCTTGTATAATCAAGTTATTTTAGTATGACACATAGGTCATTGGACCTAATGAGCCTAGAAGAGTTAGTTTGAGTGAATTAGCCCTAGAGGTAGTTTGAGAGAAGACTAAAAAAAAAGGTGATCATCATCAGTTTAAGAGTATAAAGAGTTATTAAAGGTGATATAGTCAATGTATATGAGTGGGTGATTAGTTTCCTATTGGTTTTTTTCCTCCTTTAAAGGTAAATATTGTTAAAGGTCTAGTTATTATGGGTGCTCAGCTAAATAGGGGCAATAGCTCCTTATGGGATTGGTGTCTCACTAAACTAAGGGATGGGTGTTCCTTGATCATTTGGTACTGGTATAAATATTATATATATATTTTTTATTACTATATTCCATCTTGAAGGGGTCAATATGTTTTATCTTATAAGAGGGTTTCCCACATATATGACGTTTTCATATGATGTATGATCTTATGTATGCTTTAAGTGTATGAGCTTTCATGTTTATGTTACTTGATCAATTTGATGTATGATGAATGTTTAATATTTATGAATTAAATTAGATTATATTAAATAATTGATTCACTCCCCATCTTAGTGATTGTACCTCTAACAATGAGAATGTGGCTTAGAGATGATCACAAAATGGCAAGAGTATGGCAAATGGGTGATTGAGTTAACCTCAATGTAAATTGAGCACTGCTTACATAGTCTCAAAAGACATCAAGTAATTATAGTTTAAAATATAGTGTTGAAAACTTATAAAAATATCCCAATGTTTTGGTCTTTTTGGTATCTCAACTTAATATAAAATTGTGAGATACAACATGGTCCAACTCACAAAATTGAAAGACCGTGTCTTAGGATGATCTCAAAATGGTGAAAGCATGGTAATGGGGTGATTAAAATGACCTAAATGTAATTTTATCCCTACATATATAGTGCTACAAGACCTCAAGTAACTATAATTTTGCCTATAATAGTGAAAGATTAGAAAATGGTCCCAATGTTTTGGTGTTTTTGGTATCTCAACTCAATAGAGAATTATAAGATACAACATGGTCCATCTTGAAATTTTTTGAGATCATGGCTTAGGATTCTTTAAAAGTGGTGAGATCATGGTAAAGGGGTGATTGAGTTGGCCTTAATGTAAATTAAGCATTGCCTACATTATCCCATAAGAACTCAAGTTATTATAGTTCTGCCTACAATGGTGAAAGATTAGAAAATTATCCCATTGTTTTGGTGATTTTAGTATCTCAAATAAATAGAGAATTATGAGATACAACATAGTCCAACTCATAAAATCTTTAGGTAATTTCTTAATATGCTTAGAAAATGGGAAGAGTATGGTAAAGGGGTGACTGAGTTGATGTCAATGTAGATTGAGTGTTTCCTACATAGTCCTTGAAGATGTCAACTCAATATAGTTATACCTAAAAGTTTTGGGGTTTTTGGTATCTAAACTCAATAGAGAATTATAAGATACATCATGGTTAATCTCTTAAAATGGTGAGAGTGTGGAAAAGGGGTGACTAAGCTGACCTCAATGTAAATTAAAAACTTCCTACATATCCCTTCAAGACCTCAAGTCACTATAGTTATGCCTACATAAAAGGCATTTGATTAAGTACCAACAAGTTTAGGTACATGTAAATGGCAATATAAATAGAATAGTAATATGTCCATGCATGATAAATGGGTTATTTCCTAATTTTCCCAAACATTGTTATAATTAGGAAACAACAACAAAGGTTAGAGATAATAATTTCTCATAGGTAATTATAATTAAAAATGTGAGAAATGATCTAGGATTTAACAACAAATTAAGAATGCAATTTACAGGACCATTACCATGCTAATTTCATATATTGTCATTCAAAATTTTGATTTTGAAACAACTACTAGAACTGAATCTATCATCAACCACTAAACTTGTTTAAATAAAAAATTAATTAAAACCAAGGCCAAAAGTGATAGGTGGGGTTAGTTATAAAAATAACTAAATGGAAAATGGCTAAGGCAGTGTGGGAATAATATAGGGTATGGTACAAAGAATAAGTATAATGTGGCATAACTTAAATGATCCTTATAGATAATAATTCAAGTCCCTCAAGTATAAATATTATTGAGGTGAATTGTGTTCATTGGTTCATCAAATATATATACTTATAGAATGGAGAGCCTATATTCTCTATAACCTTAGTTAGAAAAACTACATAAGGACATAACTAGTTAAGTTGGAACTCTCCCTTATTATTGGTCTAGGCATTGCCATTCTTATGATGTTATTTTAACACAAGTTCACCAAACTAAAATTCTTGATTCTTAATGCATCCATTATATTGGCCTCATATTATATTATGATAAGTATGAAGGTTATTAAAGGCAACCATGTACTTTCCCTCTAGTACGTCTAGCTCTTGAGAATGAGATACTTTGTAGTCCTCACAATCAATGATGTGCTATAGTGAAATATGGAAAGAAGGAAACTTGAACTCGATAAGAAGAATGGCCCCAGTGCCATAAACAAGGGAATATAAGGTAATTCCCATTTGAATAAATAAAGTGGTATGGTATGCCGATAGGATGTTAGATAGCTCCAAGTACACATTATGACCAACATCATTGAAAATGTTATTCAAAATATTGATAATGGTTTTTTTAGAAGCCTCAATTTGGCCATTTCCTTATGGGTAATAGGAAATAGAGAAATGGTTTTCAATATAATATTGGATATAAAGTGATCACATATATATATTTTTAAATGAGATGGTTAAATATGAATTTGTGTATCTGCTTACCAATTACATAAGTGAAAGGAATAGATTCCACTAACTTAGTGAAATATTTGATAAAAGTTATGACATGTTTATGGCCATCTAAGGAGTTAGTATTAATCTTGCCTATGAGGTTAAGTACCCACATTAACAAAAACCATGGTGTTGTTAATGGTTTAAGCATCCTGGATAGAGCATGAATCATATTAGCATGATTTTGACACTTTACAAACCTCTTTACATATGAAGTTGGATATACTTCTATAGTCAGATATTAATTCATAGTATGTAATAAATTCTTGGGTAGAATTCCCCACTAGTGTGGGATCCACATTATCCTTGAAGAACTTACCTAAACACTATTATATATTCTACCAAAGGTAAATAATGAATCATAGTTCCATCATAGCTTCTAAAATACATGGTAGGTCTAAGTAAGGTATAATGAGAGGGTTTATGGATGAAGTCTTTTTGTTTCTTATGTGAAAGGTCAGGTTGAATAATTTTGTCTTAGATATATGCATTTATGTTAGAATACAAAGGAGACATGGGACCAAAAATGTCACAAACCATCTCAACAGTTGATTGTTCAAATGTTAGCACTAAGAGATGCTCCACAAGAAATTAATAATACCTAGCTATGTTTATGGTCTAAATAATGGATCTAATAGTAGCCATGGCATTAGTTTTTTCATTATTAGTTTGAGGTATAATTTAAAATAGAATGTTGTAAATTTGTTATTTGAGAGTATTGACCATGTCTTCATATGGTACTGACTTCTAGTCCTCTATTTGGTATTGGTTTATGACATGATTGATGATTATATATGAATTAATATGAACCAATAAATGTTGTATGTTACAATATACTACTTGGAAAATACCTATAATTAGTTTTTTGTATTTGTCCATGTTAATAATATAAGGAAACAAAGACAAGAGGACTTAGGAATAAGATCCCCTTGTAGCATGATAAATAATATTCTGGCACCTAACCCATGAGATATGAGTGAACCATCAGAGTAAATTTTTGTTATTCTACCTTAAGAGAGATCTAATTTTTTAATGGTCATAATGGCTTCATTTGTAAATCCAAATGTGAGGAGTTGAGTATCAAGAAAAAGATATTTTGTAAGCTGATTTGTGATTACTTGTCCCTTAATGGCCTTATAATTCACATATTCGATCTCAAAATCTCTTTATATCATGATCCACTTTGGCATACACCATTGTAGAACTATTTTTTAAATTAGATACTTGAGTGGATATATTTTGGCAATGATAATGGTCTTGTTATTCACATTTAGTGATGAAACTTTTGGGTTGAAAAAAACATAACTAAATGGGCCTTTTCAATTAGTGTATAATTATGATCATATGTGACCAATGCTTGGATTAGATAATATAATACATTATCTTTACCATGTTTATCATTTTGTGCCAAAAGTTCCCTTAGGGAATTTTTATTCACTAATATGTAGAATAATAAAGGTTTATTTGGCATTGGTGGAAATATAATAGGAGGATTGGCCAAATATTCCTTAAGGTGTTCAAATGCTTTTTGAATATTTTCATTCTAGGAAAAAGTAATGTACTTATGCATAAAGTGTATAAATGAGTGACATTAGTCAACCAACTATGATATGAAACATTGGATCAACTGTATCTTGACTTGTAAACTATAGATCTCTTTCAAGATAGATGGTAGTGGCATTTTGGTAATGGCTGTAACTCTAGTTGGATTAAATTTAATGCCCATATAAGAGACAATAAATCCTAATAATTTTCCAAAATTTACTCTAAATACACATTTCTTAAGTTTAAACCTAACTTTATACTCTCAATGTATCTAAAAGATTTTTTGAAGTATAGATGGATGATCAACACAGGTCTTTGATTTACATAGGTTGTCATTGTCATAATCCTTAATGATGTCATGTATCATATCATGAAAAATCACTATCATGGATCATTGGTAAATGTCTCCTATATTTTTAATTCCAAATGACATCACCTAATAGCAACACATTCTCCACAAAGCGGTGAATGTTGTTTTGTGTTAGTCTTCTGGTGCAAGTGTAATTTGGTTATATCTTGAAATGTCATCCATAAGAGAAATAATTTCATATCTAGTTGTTGAGTTGAAAATAATGTTAATGTTTGATAGATTAAATTTATCCTTTAGGTAGGATTTTCTAAAAACCCATAAATTAGTGCATATCCTAATACTTTTTATTTTCTTTCTTACTAGAACAATGTTAGAAATCCATTCTAAATAATCAATCGATCTAATGCATCTAGTATATAAAATTTTATCCAATTATTTCTTGACTAACATAAAAATATGAGGATGTTTTTTAATAACTTATTATTAATTATTTTGACATTATGATGTACAACAAGATGGTGTACAACCAAGGCAAGGTCTAAAATTTATTTATTCAAATAGGCCCATGTAAATAAGTCAATAAACCCCCTCAAAAGGGATTCAAATACTTCACATAATCTTTAGTGAGGGACACACAAAATTTGATCCATTTTGGGTCCTATGGAGTGAAAATGTTAACCTTATAAGTGTCCTTCATAATAAGTTTAGAACCATATTATAAAATAATCAACAAGGAAGTAAACTAGTCAGTAATGGCAAAGTCCTCTAACCAGACTAGATTGTGTAATTATACTAAGCAAAATGAATTAGAATCTCCTAATGATGATAAATTCCATGTGATAAATACCCTATGGAACTCTTTAACAAGCTACACAAAATCTTTCTACTCTTAGGTATTAATTTTAGATCTAAAATTAATCCTCAAATGATTGGTCTCACATGCTTCATGAAAATAAGGGTGAACATCCCCATCTAATGGTACCTAAAATAGGTTTTTACCAAGAATTTTTCATTTTTTAAAAAATTTTACCTTAGTCAAAAAATGCCTAAAAGAGGTTTTCACTTTTAGACCTCAATGTTTGATTTTTTTTAGCCAAGAAAGTTCACCCACTCTTTGAACTAATTAACATGATCTAATCTGGTAGAAAAGACATGCCTGTGATCTCTAATAAAAATGTGATCCCTCAATCCAAGAAATTTATAAATGGCCTCATCATTTTCAAACTCATATAATGGAATTAATGAATCTTTTTGTTCCTATGCTATCAATTATGGGTGATAAAGGGTAAGAGGTAAATGGAAATAAATATGGTTAATATTACAAATGATATAGAGGGTTAAAGAAATTCATGTCGGTAAGGTCAGCATAGATGTTATAATTAGACCATGCATTATTGTTAGAATTGTCTTCATTATTTGATGGTGTTAGAACCTAATTAAATTACTTGAGGTCACCACCAAGTAGTTTAAATCCAATACCATGGGTCATCTTGTACTTGGTCATTGAGACTAGATTGATGATTCCTTGGTGATGTATCCCCAGGCCTCTACCTTCATAAGCTAGGTGATTCATAATCTAGTTAGGAATAAGATAGTTTGAATTTTAGTAACAATCAAATAACTCATCATTATAAATCCATAAATAATTTTTGGCTAAGGGGTCCTATTTTAGGCTAGAGGCTAGATTGAAAACAATGGGTTTATTGAGCTAAGATTTTCCCCTAGTCTACCACTACATACATGTAATTTTGGCCTTGGGTCTCCCATAAGATTTTTGATTATATGATAATTTGGTGATATGGAAAGAATAATAGGTGTTGTATTCTCCTATACATTTTTTAGATATATAAAATTGGTTGGAAATGTGTGTTATAGGTGCAGACAAGGTAGAAGCTAGGTTGTTTAGTTCAATGTAATTCACTTCTAGTCCTAATTTAATGACTTTGGGTTTATCAGCTCTTCCTCCATTATATTTGGGCATAATATTCCATCCAAAATGATAATTATAGATCTTGTACTTAGATTCTATATGTTTAAAATATTTATAGGCCTAAAGATGAACTAATATAGTCATGTACATCCTTAAATGGGGAAATTTAATACATTGATGAAGTATGTAAGGTATGTCTTTGATTTCATGGATTCAAGGTTAGAGTAGTAGTAAATTATAAGACAATATCAAGTCCAAAACATGGTATAGAGTGTCATGGGTCAAATTCCCAATGATCACTATAAAAATGACAGTACCTTTATGATTCCCATTCCTCATTATCATATGCCTTGATAATAATGGTATCTTGTTGCAGATTAAAAAATTTGTATTTGAGATGCTTGATCAACTTCATAGAGATAATTTTTAGACTTGAACCATTATATGGACCTTGATGTACAATGGGTTATTATGTAGACGGCCCATGTATGACATGCTACTTTGGTCAAAGCTAAGTTATTGGCCATGTGATAAATGTCCTACCTTGGTTTGGAATTTGTATGGAATAATCTCATCAAGAACAAGGGATTGGTTTAAGATATCATTAATTATATATTTTTGTATGCTATATATATAGTAAATCTATGATGGATATTTGTGTATGTGTCTCCTTTAGATACTCCATAATATCATAGGTCTTCCCTTTCATTTTATAGTTGGCTTGTTTTGATAGGTATGAAGGGTTGAATGGACTAGTTTATGGAATTTGGATGAGGTCTTTTGATGGTAATCTTGGATTTTAAATTTTCAATTACATAATATCTAAATGGTAAATGGATTTATTAATTAGATGGAAAGATAATAGGATATGGAATGGTAATTCTAGGGTAGTGTTGAGCCTAGATGCTAACACAATTTAAATAATAATTATCAACATAAGGCGCTCGGTAGGCATTATTTGGTTGATAGGAATCATTAGGTGAGGTATTATTCTAATGGTATTTATCTAGGGGTTAATGGTAATGGTGGAAACATGACCACCCAAAACATTTCTTATGACATTATTATAAGTATACACAATGATGTGATGGCCTCCTTGGTTGGATACATTAGTTTGATCTTATTTTTTACTATTATGTTGTTGTTTTTATTGACATTGTTGTTTAAGTGGTATTATTTTTTTTCATTTTTGATACTATTGTTGGTTATTATGTTGAGTAAATGTATTTTGATATATGCCAAAGTTATGATTAGTTGCAAGATCATAAGTATATCTTTTTATCTCTTCATTTTATAGTATATTCTCAATAATATGCCTTAGCTAGTTACACAAGTGTATAAAATGTCCTTAGATATGATGGTACTCAAAAAATTCATGTTCTTTGTACTTATTATCATATTTTCCTCCAGAAATCAAATTGTCACCCTATCATTTGAAACTTAGCATATCTAGTCTTAAGCATTCCTTAGGATGATGTATTTTATTTGCTAATGATTCCCTACAAGTTTGGTTCCTTGGTTCATTTGATATTTACAGATATAAGTCTTAAAATATAATAAAAAAATGACTTAAGAAATCTTAGAAGAGATAGACTATCATCAGGACGTCACATAAAAATGAACTCATTAGTTCATTTTTGCATTTTATAAATATGTTTAAAAAGCCTCTCAGGTCATAATAAATGCATGGAGATTAATTTATTCATGCCATGAACATTCTCTACAAATTCATATCTTGATGAGCTTCTTATCTCAAGATATAAAGATTGAAAGTTAATACTGTAGAAAGAAATGTGTGCATGGATGTCAAGTTTAAGCCTCATAAAATAGATGTTAGAATTCAAATGATCAAGATCAATGGTTAGCTCTAATTTGTACTAAATATATAATAGTGAGTGGTGATCTGATAGATTTTAATGGGTCCCAAGATCCAATAGCATGTATTTGATCATGTAGATTAGATCAATAGTGAGTATCAAGTCAAAAGGTTAGCATAAGTGGGAAGCTAAAAAGTGGAAAGATGTTAGGTGTCCTGAAAGAGATCCAATGGTGAGTGTTGACTAACATATGCTTGTGGGTCTAGGAAGATCAATATCACATGTTCGTTCATACACAAAGATATAATGGTGAACAATGAGTAAACAAGTCAACGTATCTCAAGGATAAATAAGAAGCTACTAAGTGTCATGAGTGTATTAATCTCAAAAAAGATCTACGACCCACATTCATTCATATGGAGAGAAATTAATGGTGCATGTATAAACTAACAAAGTAGATCCAATAGTGTGTAACCAAGCTGATGAATAGTTAAGATTAAAATTTGATGATTAAGTAAAATAAAAATCAATGATATATGATCATCAAGTAGATCAAGATCAATGATCATGATTAAAAGTTGAAAACCACATCAAACTAGAGAAAATATCTCAGCCAACTATATGATTGTGACCCTTTTCTCCATTATTGCATGTCAAAGAATGAACTAGTGAGGAATAATTGATGCTAAAACAACATCAAAATGAATTGGTTAATATGTTATAACTACATCAACATGAAAAAGATAATGTAAAATATTAACCTAATTATTGTAATGACTTCAATGCTAGAATTATACTTGAAAATGACTTAATTCCACCACTATAACCATAAGGATAATCACAATCTAGAAATGGATTAAAAAGTATGGATATGGTTGTCATGGCCATTTTTCATAATTAGTCTTAGCATGATGATCCTATCTAACTAAATCAACACTATATGATCAAAAATATTTATCATAATTCACCATTATCCATCATCTTATGTATTTATCCCCATATATTTCATCCCTTTTTCTATATATAGGATTCCATTCCTTAAAATGGATCCCCTCTCTTTGGCATGACTAGACTCTATTGATATTTGCACAATAACACCTCTATGATGCAATAAAAGACTAACTTCCTTCATTGTGAAAACTAAGTTGAAGTATGTTTCATGAGTTCATTAATGTGGTTAATTGAATATATGTGTTCCTTTCCTTTGTCTATATTTCCTCACCTTCATTCATTGTTTTGGTAGTTCTCATAGGTCACTCTAAGTGCATACATAGTATGTTAGCCAGTGTGGAAGTGGAAAAATAGATAATTAATTCCTTATTGTGAAATAATCATGTGAAAAATAATCAAAGAGTAAATGAAGTGATTTATATTAGTATTTAAAGTGTATCTCATGCAAGTGTGAGGATCAAATATTTGGTGCATTGCCTTACTTATTTATGCTTTTATGAATCATTATCATTCTCTCTCCCTTTTCCAAGAAAGAGATAGTATTAGGTCTAGTATAGGTGATAGATACAAAATGAATCCATCATTATCTATATGTCTATATCATGTTCAAGTGACCTACATCCTAGGGTCAGTCCCATGTTAGACTAGGTTTGAGCAAGAGGACCTGAACAATACCTTTGCTTAGCTAGGGTGCAATTCAGACAACCAACTATTTAATGTAAGTGAGCACATGGTTCACCTTGAGTAAGTGTTTTAAAGGTTTATATAATCTAGGGTATCCTTGAACCCTAAAACATGTGTATTTTTAATCCATAAAGGTAATCTTATTGGACATATAGTTTTAAATCATGGTTTAAAGAATAGCTTTAATTCTTGGATTGTCATTACCCAAGAACAAAAAGAGCTTTAGAAAGTTTCTTAGGGGAGATCAATTCTATCAAAATATATATATTATATTTTTGTACTTTAGCTAAGCCACTTATAGCCATGATAAAGAATAATTAGATCTTCAGTTGGTCAAAAGGAGTAAGGAGTTTTAAGGAGATTAAAAAAGCCATGGCTAGTGCTCTTATGCTTATGAACCCATATTTCTCAAAGGACTTCATTTTATACACCTATGCTAATATTTCCACCATTTTAGGAATTCTTATGTAGTAGAACTAGGAGGACTTAGAGTATCCAATAGCCTTATTCAATCAAATATTGGAAGAATATGAAATAAGGTACTCTTTTGGTGAAAATCATGTACTTTCAATCATAAGGTCTCTCAAGAAATTCAGATACTTGTTATCTAATAATAAGATAAATCTTATGGTTGCCCATCCAAATATCAAACAATTTCTCTTAAACAAATATATAAATGAGAAAAGATCTAGTTGGATAACAAAAATAATGGAGTATGATGTGGAGATCAAGGTTACAAAGTTGGTTAGAGGCAAGGGACTTTGTGAGCATCTAGCCCAAGACTTATAATAAGCCAATGACATGGTTATAATGTCAATTAATGAATAAATTTCACCTGATCATACCTCACCTTCTACCTATTATCATGATTTGGTAAAGTATCTATAGTATGTTTTATATCCTCTCATCTAACTCATTCAAAAATAACATATTTTAGATTGAAATTTATAACATTTTTTCTTGTTGATGGTGTTTTGTTTGAGAAATATATCAATAACATGTTGTTAAGATGCATTGAACAACATCAAAAGGAAAGGCTAATTGAATGATTCCATGATGTACATGGTGGAAGAAATTACTTAACAAGGACTATAGCCCATAAGATCATGAAAGGTGGGTATTATTGGCTAAGATTATTTAGTGATTGTCATGCATGGGTTAGGAAACACAGACGATGTGCTATGTTTGTAGTGAAGGTGAAGCTTGTAACCTTACCTCTCTAACCAATTTTAATGTATCATCCCTTTGTCTAATGGGTATTCGAATTTATTGGTATCATTAACCCCCATTGAATCTCAAGTCATAAAATAGATATTGACTGTTATAGATTACTTCACTAGATGGACAAAATTAGTAGCATTGAATGAGAATGAGATTAATGTTCTAGATTTCTATAAATGTCTACTTACTAGGTTTATATTCCCTTCAACTATTATTTATGGTAATGCTATAGAATTTATGGGGTCTAGAATTATCCAATGGGTAGTTTAACATGGGGTTTATCTTAGCACTTCATCAAACTACTATCTCCAAGGAAATGGTCTAGCTAAGTCCACTAATAAGAACCTATTAAAGATGATAATAATAACAATTGAGGATAATCATAGGTCATGGAATATCAAATTAAAGTTATCTTTATGGGATGATATGATCACCTATAAAAGGTCAATATCCAACTCTCCCTATAAGTTGGTATATGGTAAAGAAGAAACAATGCCCATTTATGTTTAATTTCCTACCCTAGAACTAATGAATCAACTTGATTTATTGGAGAATGAACCTATGGAGATAAGATATGTTAAGTTTATGGATTTAGAAGAGACAAGACATAGTGCATGATAGCCATGGAAAGCCATCAAGAAAAATTAAGGAGA
Organism: Torreya grandis; assembly: GCA_037957365.1. Taxonomy (NCBI): domain Eukaryota; kingdom Viridiplantae; phylum Streptophyta; class Pinopsida; order Cupressales; family Taxaceae; genus Torreya; species Torreya grandis. The sequence goes on from JARHVA010001576.1 coordinate 3,086,916, forward strand.
ACCATTGACAAATGATCTTCTTCATGAAGTTTTAAAGAAGGATATTTGGTCCTCAAGTGGGATGAGGATAGAGCTAAGCTAGGAAGGCATACTAAGTTTGACTCTCTTTAGACTGGTCAATATAATTTTTCTAGTTGAAAATCCCATAATGCCTTCCAACTTGAAAGGATGTATGGTGAAGATCTTCCTATCCAAATTAATGGTATATACTAGAAACATTACTATTAAGGAAGATATGTTCCATGTACATAATTAATTGTTTATTTTTTTCAAGTGTTATCCCAACACATTAGTTTGTTTTCTTTTACTTTGTTTAGGTAGCCTTCATGTTTTCTATGTTTCCCTTATTGTTTGGTGGAATTTATTATATTTACAAGTCAAAGGGGTTATTTACATCCATGAATCAAACTTGTCATTACTTTATGAGTCCAAAAGTCATGTAGATGGTCTAGTTCCCAAGCATAGTAGGCATGCTTCCTAGATGAGTTACCAAAATGTTGTCAATTTTTACCCCATAGATCAAATTGGTACCCTATAGTTTGAAAATTAGTATATCTAATCTTAAGAGTTCCTTAAGATGATGTA
>JARHVA010001576.1:3092500-3127500 GCA_037957365.1 Torreya grandis
GTCACCTCTAGATGGGATTCCATATTTGTTCCTTAATGAGTGGGCATATATATCACATGAATATGATCCTTATAATCTAATTGAAGAAGAAGTACTTGGTGTTTATTTCCTTTATTAGAAAGATGCACCAATTCTAGCCTTGATGAAGGATGATGAGTCTAGTGATGATCTTTGCCAACTATAGTTTAATGGATCAAGGAATAATCATGGTATAATGGATATAATGATGTTGATTTATCCATAAAAAAAGATGTATTTATCATCTATTAATTTTCAATTTGGTTTTTCAAATAATACTATTGAATATGAATCAGTAGTTCATGGTTTGCAATGGGATAGGAAGATGAAAGTCAACACCTTACAAGTCTTTGGTGATAGTGAGTTTGTAGCTCACCAAGTGAGAGGTATTAATGTATTAATAAAAACATTTATTAAACATTATCATCATAGGGTATGATACATAATTGAAGATTTCTAAGCCTTCAACATTCAAGCAATATTAAGAGATGAGAACAAACATGCAGATAGGTTGGCTACCATTAGGGCACAATTTAGTATCCTAGTTAATGCAATAAGTGAAAAGGTCTAGTCATAAATTAAAGTGGTTTTTAGGCCTTTTTTATAGATAATAATGATAATTGACAAGTGTTTTAAGATGATATATTATCATATTCTTCCAAAAGGAAGCTAAGTTTTCTTCAAGAAATCAAACAAAACACTTAAAATAGTATGGTGATCAGATTTTGAAACTAAAATTAAATAAGTTTCCCAATGGATTGGTCACACTTAATAACATATTCAGTGGTGATGATGAACTAAGGAAGAGAAGTCAAATTTGTCAACAAGGGAAGAACACCATGCCAATGTGGAAGTTGCACTTGGTAATAACCTAAAGTTGGTTTAGGTATGCACTTATTTAGAGAATGAAGCTTTCATTAAGATATGTGCAATATTTTTTAATGTATTTTCATGGAAATATAGTGATCTCAATGTATTTAACCCAGGTTTATCTCAACACACCATTAAGATAGAGGATGAAATTAGGCCAATAAGATGAATATAAAGGCTTATTAATCCTAAGATTGAGCCTTTGATGAGAGCTTAGCTTCATAAGATAATTGAGTAAGCTATTATATTTTTAATTAAGCACTTTACTTGGGTGGCAAACCTTATCCTAATATAGAAAAATAATGGTGAAATTAGACGGTGTATTGGCTTCCATGATCTAAATAAGTCTTCCCTTAAAGACCACTATCCATTTCCATCTATGGAGCATATTTTATGGTTGGTTATAGGTTATAAAAGGTTCTCCTTATTGAATTTCTATAGTGGGTACAACCAAATTTTCATCAAATAAGAAGACTAGTACAAGACAACCTTTGCCATAAAGTTGGGGACATTTACATATAGAAAGATGCCCTTTGGTTTATCTTATGCTGGAGAAAATTTTTAGAGAGCCATGGATACGACATTCTAAGGTATTCTTAATAAGTCTATGATGATATATTTGGATGATATAATATTATTTTTAAATAATGCAAGTGAGAACATGATTCACCTTGAACAAGCATTTTAAAGGTGTAGATAATTTGGGTTATCCTTAAACCACAAAAAATGTATCTTCTTGGTCCATGAAGGTAATCTTATTTTACATATAGTTTCAAATCATGGTTTAAGTATAGATCCTAAAATAATAGCTTCAATTCTTGCACTTTCCTTGCCCAAGCACAAAATATATTTGCAAAGTTTGTTAGGGGAGATTAATTTTATCAAAAGATATATCTCATATTTTTCTACTTTATATAAGCCACTTAAAACCATGATAAATAAGAATCATATCTTTAGTTGGTATAAGGAAGGAGTAAGGATTTTTAAGGAGATTAAGAAAGCCATGGTTAGTGTTCATATGCTCATGAACCTAGATTTATAAAAGGATTTAATTATATACACCTATACAAACATTGGCACCATTTAAAGTATTCTTATGTGGTAGAACTAGGAGACCTTAGAGAAGCTAATATCTTTCTTCAGTCAAGGGTTAGAGAAATATGAAACAAGGTAATCTTTTGTTGAAAAGTATGTACTTTTAATCATAAGGTCTCTTAAGAGATTTAGATACTTATTATCTAATGATAAGATACATTTGATGGTTGCCCATCCAAGTATCAAATAATTTATCTTAAATAAGGATATAAATGAGAAAATATCTTTTCGGATAAAAAATTTAATGGAGCATGATTTGGATATCAAGGTCACAAAGCTAGTTAGAGGCAAGGGACTTTGTAAGCATCTAGCCTAAGACTTACAAGAAGTCAATGAGGTATTTATGGTGTCAACTGATGAAAAATTTACACCTGATTATACCTCACCTTCTAGATGGTATCATGATTTGATAAAGTATTTATGAGATGATCTCTATCCCTCTCATCTAACTCCTTAAAAAAGAAGATATTTTATATTTCAATCTATTCCATTTATTCTTGTTAATGGTGTTTAGTTCAATAAATATATCAATGGCATGTTGTTAAGATCCATTGAAAAACATCAAAAGGAATGGTTTATTTAAGAGTTCCATGATGGATATGGTGGAGGACATTACTCATCAAAGACTACATCCCAAAAGATCATGACAATTAGGTATTATTGGCTAAGCTTATTTGGTTATTATCATGCATGGATTAGGAAATGTAGACAATGTGCTTTGTTTTTAGGGAAGGTAAAGCTTATAAACTTATATCTATAAAAAATTGTACTGGATTAACCCTTTGTATAATAGGGATTGAAATTTATTGGTCTCATTAACCCCCATTCAAGCTCAAGTCATAATTGGATACCAACTCCTATAGATTACTTCACTATATGGATTGAAGTAGTAGCATTGAAGGAGGTAAATGAGACTAATGTTCTATATTTATTTAAAGGTCTTATTAATAGGTTTGGATTCCCTTAAACAATTATTTATGACAATGTTATGGCCTTTATGGGGTCTAGAATTAGCCAATGGGTAGTTTAACATGAGGTTTATCTCAACACTTCATAAAACTACTATCCCCAGGGAAATGGTCTTATTGAGTCCACTAAAAAGAACCTATTAAATATCATAAGAATAATAATCATATGTCATGGCATCTCAAATTAAATTTAACTCTATGGGATGATAGGATCACCTATAAAAGAAAAATATCCAACTCTCCTTATAAGCTAGTAAATGGTAAGGAAGCAATAATGTGTGTTTCTCTTGAATTTCTTGCCCTAGAACTGATGAATTGACCTGAGTTGTTGGAGAATGAAACTATGGAAATAATATATGTTAAGATTTTGGAGTTAGAAGAGATATGAAATTAATCCATGATATCCATGGAAAGCCATCAAGTAAAGGTAAAGAGAACCTTTGACAAAGGATCTTCTTAAAGAAATTATAAAGTAGGAGATTTGGTCCTCAATTGAGATGAGGATAGACCTAAGCTAGGAAGGCATACAAAGTTTTACTCTCTTTGGATTGGTTTATACATAGTCACAAACTACAAATCCCATAATGCCTTCTAACTTGGAAGGATGGATGGTGAACAACTTCCTATCCCATTTAATGGGATACACTTGAAACATTTATACTAAGGAATTTAGGTTCCATGTACATAATTAGTTGTTTATTTCCCTCCATTTAGTGTCGTAACACATTAGTTATTTTCTTTTGATTTTTTTAGTTAGCCTCCTTATTTTCTATGTTTTTGTTCTTTTTTGGTAGAATTCATTGTCTTTGGAAGACAAAGGGGTTGTTTCCAACCATGAATAAAACTTGTCATTAATTTATGTGTCCAAAAGTCATGTAGATGGTCTAGTTCTCAAACATAGTAGGCATGCTTCTGAGATGAGTCACAAGAATGTTGTCAATTTTGCCCCCATAGATCAAATTATCACCTTATCATTTGAAAATTAGGATAAATGGTCTTAAAAGTTACTTAAAATTATGTATTTTATTCCCTAATTATTCCCTTCAAGTTTTGTGCCTTGGTGAAATTTCTATTTGTAGAAATAAGCCTTTAGATATGATCAAAAAATGACTTGAGCAAGCCTAGAAGAGCTAGAACATCATCAAGACATCACACAAAAATGGTCTAGTCAGCTCATTTGTGAATTTTATAAAAATATTTAGAAAGTTTCTTAGGTCAAAAGAAATGCATGGACATGAAGTTCTTCATGCCTTGAAAATTTTGTGTAAAATTCATATCGTGATGAGTTTGTTATCTTAATATATAAAGATTCAAAGTTAATATTATAGAATGAAATGGGCATACAGGCATCAAGTTCAAGCCTCATAAAATAGCCATTGAAATTAAAATAAACAATATAAATGGTCAACATTCATTCGTAGAGAAGATTCAATGTTGGCCGATCATCTGATAGATGTCAGTGGGTCCCAAGATCTATCAGTGTGAATTTGACTCATGCTAATTAAATCAATGGTGGAAATCAAGTTAAAAGGTTGGCATGAATGAGAAGTTAACAAGGGGAAATATCTCAAGTGTCCTGATAGAGTTCCAATGGTGAGCATTGACTGATAGATGGTAGTGGGTCTAGGAAAATCAATGTTGTGTGTTCATTCATACATAGAGATCTAATGGTGAGTAATGAGTCAACAAGTCAATGTATCTCAATGATAAATAAGAAGATGCCTAGTGTCATAAGTGTGTTAAGCTATATAAATATTTATGTCTTGTGTTCATTCATACAAAGAGAGATTAATGGTGCATGTACAAGTTGATAAAGTATATCTAATGATGAAAAAGTAAGATAATAAATATTTAAGATTAAAATTTGATGATTAAGGATAAAAAATCAACATGTGATCACCAAATAGATCAAGATTGATGGTCATGATTAAAAGTCAAAATCTAGGTCAGACCAAAGCAAATATCTCAACCAACTACATGAATGTGACTCTTTTATCCATTCTTCATGATAAAGAATGAACTAATAATAATTAATTGATGCCAGAATAAGAACAAAATGGATTGGTTAAGCTATTATAACTATATCAACATCAGAAAGAGATTACAAAAGATCAACCCAACTATTGTAATGAATTCAATGCTATAATTCTTCTTATAAATAACTTGATGTTGTCATTGTAACCATAAGTATCATCATGCATAATAAAAATATATTGAAAAGGAAGGATACAATTTTCATGGTCATTTTCTAGTAGTCTCAACATGATGATCCTTTCCAACTTAATCAACACTGGATGATAAAAAAATATTGATCATAATGCCCCCTTATCCATCTTCTACACATTGGTTCCAAACTCTGTCATCCCTTTTTCTATATATATATATATATATATAGGCTTCTAATCCTTAAATTGGATCCCCTCTCTTTGGCATGACTAGAATCTACTAATATTTACATTGTAACACCTCTATGATGTAATAAAAGATTGAATTCCTTCATTATGAAAACTAAGTTGAAGTGTGTTTCATGATGTCATTGATGTGGTTAAGTGAAGCTATGTGTTCCTTACCTCTATCTAGATTTCCTCACCTTCATGTAGTGTTTTGGTAGTTCTTACAAGTCACTCTAAGTGCATACATAATTTGTTGGCTAGTGTGGAAGTGAACAAATAAATAGTTAATAACTTATTGTGAAATACTCGTCTAAAAAATAATTAAAGATTAAATGAAGTGATGTCTAAAAGTCTTGAAAGTGTCCTACAGTGTATCTTGTGCAAGTGTGAGGATTAAACATTGTGTACATCACCTCACTTTTTATTCTTTTATGAATCATTGTCAATCTCTCTCCCTTTTCCAAGAAAATGCTAGTATTAGGTCTAGTATAGGTGATATATTGAAAAGGAAGTCAACCTTATTTAGAGTTATGACCCAAGTTTAGGTGACCCACAACCTACCAAAGTTTAGTCCCATGTTTGACTAGGTTTGAGCAAGAGGAATTAAACAACCCCTTTACTTAGGTAGGGTTCAATCTAGACAATCAACAGTAATAATCAATAAAAGGAATTCCTTCTATAAATGGCTTTGGTACTAACCATATAATCATATTGTCTACACCAATCTATAGAACACAAACTCAATAGGCTCACTAAGGTCACTAAATTATCTATAAATGGTTGGTCTTATCCTTGGAGGATGAGCTTAAAATTTGGAGTGATTTTGTGTTTATTGGTTTAGTGGAGGCCTTGGTTGAATGAATGGAGGTTATGGTTATTGAATGGGTAGAGGTAGATAGACAACTGATTTTTTCACCATTTATAGATGGAATGATTTAGTGACCCCATTTCTAACAACATTATTTATTTAATTTTAGGCCTTTGGTATTTCATTGTGGTTGGCCTAAAGTGGAATTGAAGTTGGTATTTTAATATGGTTCTAATTTTGGCTATGGCTTTGGTTCTGATTCTATTGGCCTTGATGTTGGTTTTGGCTCTAGTTAGAAGAAGATAACTTATTGATCCCTTCATTGATAAGGTATTTCTCAATATATATCCCATTTTAAATAAAATATTCAAACATATGACCACATTGTATCTTGATATGGTATGATATCTCTATGTGTAAGCTCCTGGTAAATATCATGGACAATTTATTGTTTGGAAAATTATGATTGAACCAGCTTGTCTGTACTATCCATCATTACAAGTAAGTAACAAATATTTCACCATTTTTATATTTTACTTTGCCCATGTCTATGACTATAATATGATATTTGATATTATAATAGAAATATTATACAAAATTCTTAGAAAGATCATCAAATCTAGGTATAGAATTATCTAAAAATTTCAATAGCCATTCTAAGGTTTGTCTAGCTAGACTTGCTGAAAAGAAGAGAAGCAAATATATGTCATTGTATAACACTAGTTAAAAAGTAATAAATAATTATTTTAGAATATATTTAGTGTCACTTTTACCCTTATATTTTTTAAATTTGGGTGGATCATAACCCCAAGGAAATAGTATTTGAAGATAATCCATGTTGAATGGATACAAGCATATTTCATCTAGTTTGAATTTTTTTGTTTACTTTCCTATCTGATTGGGTTGAATTGCATCCTTACCTTGATGTAACTATTATGAAATAAATTTGGATGACATGGCTTATTATTGTCAAGGTTACATTATCAAAGGTAGATTACCTTAACTAAGGTATAAAGGAGTGGCATACTACATAATGTTGGTTGAGTTGGTTAGATGACCATGTATACATATTTGTACATTAGGAATGTATTGTTGATACATAATATTTTCCTATTGAAAAATATTCTATCTAGGGTTGGATACATAGACTTGGTTTTAAGATTCAAACTATGGAAATGACATTTGACTTGGTGGGATATGTTGGTATTGTTGGGTTTGGGTGGGAACTTGTTATCTAATTGTCAAACCCTATTATATATAGGGAACACATTGTTATCTAGAACCCTGATATTGAAAGTGTTGTAAATTAGATCCCTGTTATATGTGCAATACCTATTGGGTGAAGATAACTATTTCCAAGAACATGGTATACATTTGACATTAGAACCTTACTATTGAAAAAACACCTATTGTTAATTAGTCACTTATTGATGGTTTATAATATGTTGAGGGTTTGGTATTTTTTTAGGTTTTAGCATTTATTGAGGTTAACCAACTAGCACTTTATGTGTAATACAAAAATTTGTGATTATTTAGGTATACTAGTTTGTGCTTATTGTGTTAGAACATTTATTTCCCCATGTTGAGGTTGCATAGTGTTTTGCATGTATTGAGGTGGTATGTTGGTCTATTGATTTTGGATTATTTTCCCTTATTGCATACTTGAGGAAGTAGTTGGTGTAGGATTAGAGGTTGTTTTTTATTTTCAGGAGAGTAGTGTGCCTATCCCTTACTTTTATAATCTAATCATGTTATTGGTTTAAAAAATATAGTATGTTTTTCTCGATGGTGCATTAATCCCATTTTGGTTTACATTGGAATGCACTTATGTATTATCCATTACATTATAAGTGAGGTCTTCCATTTAAGCAATAGTTTACTTTTTATAAATATGGGAATTATAGATATATCTAATTACATGATCTAGATAAATGGGTCTATGTTTTGATTTACATCACTAGAAAAATTCATTTTTGGCCTTATTGACAGAGTTAGATCTATAAGTGTCATGACTGAAATAACCATTTCATTAAAATTGTGAGATAGGTTAAGATAATTTTAGTAACTTGTTGTACTTGTTCTAATTGATCATTCATATGACCTTTTCATTTCTCAAGTGAAATTTGGATCTATTGAGGCATTTGGACTAAAGCTTGATTGTAACTAGTTGACACCTATTCAAGCTATTGGTTTCAAGGCACATTACTAGGGGTTCTAATCAAACTAGTCATAATTTCATGTGGTAAGTCTTGTGGGAATTTGGATTTTAATTCCATATCCCTAACTAAAATTTTGTCTTTATTCTCTAAAAATGGAAATAAAAAAGTATGGATCATAACTTGTCTATGATGGCATTGTAACATAGTATGGATCTTATTATTGGATTTGTTTGACAGTAGGAACCATTTGAGCAAGGTACTATGTTGTTTGCTCTTGCTATTGGCTTGGATAGGATAGTGTACTTACTAAGTATAGGAAATTTGTTCCAAATTTGTTAAAAATAGATAACCTAATTACCTCCCTTTAGTGGAAGAATAAGAGTTTTGTTTGGTCAGATAGTGAGAGAAAGCTTTTAAAGAGTTGAAAAATAGGTTTACATCAGCATCTATTCTAAGATTTACTGATACTAATGATCAATTCTTAGTAATTACTGATGCATTTAGGGATGGTCTTAGATTAGTTGTTATTCAACATGGTTTAGTTGTATCATATGAGTCCAAGAAGCTCAAACCATATGAGGTGAATTATGATCCACACAATCTATAACTTACAACAATTATGCATGATTTCATGTTTAGGGAAATTATCTATTGGGTAAACCATTTAAACTCAAGATTAACAAGTTAGGAATCAAATTTATCTTCACCCCACCAAAACTAAATGCGTATTAGAGACATTTATTATAATTCTTATTTGATTATGAATTTGATATTAGCTATATCAAGGATAAGGAAAATAGAGTTGTTGATGACCTAAGTCATAAAATTTATATAGCAACATTATCTACTATCAGGAGTACCTTTAGTGATCAAGTTTTTAAATTCTCCCCTAGAGATTATTTCTATGAGAAAGTTAAGATATCTTTGTTAGAGGATGATCAAAATCCTAAGTTTAAAGGATTGAATTTGGAGAATGATGGTGTTTTGAGGTACAATGGCATAATGTATGTACCTAATAAAGGGAATTTTAGTACCAAAGTGTTAAATTAATAACACAACACCCCTTATTTAGGTCACCCTAGAGTGATTAAGCTCATGGCTAAACTAAATCCTCTTTAATTTTATAAAGGAATTAAAAGGGATTCAACAAATTTTGTGTCTTATTGTTTGGAGTGGGAGCATGCAAAATTATAACATGTGCATCTGATAAGATTGTTATATCCTTATGATATACCAAAATGGAAGTGGTAGGTAGTTAGTATGGACATTATCCAAGGTATGAAATTATCATAGAACTAACATGACATGATCTTGGTGGTGGTTGAACAACTAACCAATGTAACTCACTTCATACTAGGTAATTTGACTAATGATGAACCAATTCTTATGAAAAGATTCAAGAAAGAGGTGTACTAATTACATGGGTTTATAGATAAGATAATTTAAAATCAAGATCTAAGGATGACATCTAGGTTTTGGTTGACTCTAAATTCAACTTTGGGAAAATAGTTGAATTTTAGTATTGATTCTCATCTAGAAATAGATGGGAAAACAAAGAGAGCAAAACAATTTCTATAAGATCTTATTCAAATGTGTTTCATGCATTGGTAATACAAGTGGGAAGTGTATCTTCCACTAGTAGAGTTTGCATATAATAACTCTTATAAATCAAATTTAAATATGTCTGCATTTAAAGCATTATACAAAAGGGGGTATCAAACAATAATTAATTGGGACAAGCTTAAGAAAAAGGTGGTATTTGGTCATGAAATGATTATATAAATGGGGTTTTAGTTTAAGTTAATCATACAAAGGTTAGCTAGAGCTAATGATAGACAAAAAATCTTTGTTGATCTGAAAAGGATAAATAGATAGTTTTATATTAGTGATAAAGTATTTATGAGGGTTAAGGGTCAAAGGATCTTGATTAAATTTGGTACATAAGTGAAGCTTTCACCAAGATATGTGGGACCCTTTAAGGTATTAAAAGTGATTAATATTATTGCATGTAGTCTTACCTTACCACTAGCACTAGCACTCTTACATAATGTTTTTCATGTGTCATAAATTAAAAATAATGTAGATTGGAATACTTTATAGGTTCTAGATTTTGAGGTAGTTACAGTGGAACTAGTCAAAATAATTGACACTCACAAACTTAATTAGCCTAATAAAGAAGTGTCATAGTATAAGGTCTAACAAGACTACTATCTTGAGGAGCCACTTGGAAGGACTATGATGAGTTCTATAGGTTGTTTCCACATTTATTTATTTGAGCATTTACTATTGTTATTTGATTTTTTTAATATATGTTATTTTATTTTAGAACTTTGAATTAAAATAAGTATCATTAGGATGATGACTAGTTTTGGGAGGGGATGTTACATCTCAATTTCTTGAGTAAAAATTATTTGATTATTAAATGTATATTATGGCATTAATGTTATTTAATTACTTTTGTAGAAAACTATTTTTATTATGTTGATGTATGGATAGACATATAATGATTATTTTTTGTGATTCATTACTTGATTAGTTAGTTGTATATTGGATTTATGTACATGTGGATAATGTTTATTCAATATTTATGTGATTTAGTAGCATTTTTACTAATTATCATGGTTATGGGATAAATACCATTTGTATTTGTGAGGTGGATGCAGGAGAAATTCTACTTCTAGTCAGCTATGGAAGGAGAGTATCATCAAGGAGGATGTTGTAGATAAAAATGTTGGAGGTGTTAAGATTCGATAATGAACCCATCACACACCACATAGAACAATAAATTCATGAATGTTTTAATATTCATTATGTTTGATTAATACATGCTTGGATGGTTGATATGGTCTAGATTAGTGTTTTGATTATAATCAATCTTATTTATAGTTGAGATTATTTTATATGATTATAAGGTGGTTTCTAGTATGAAATGTTTTAGCTATATATATATATATATATATATATATATATATATATATATATATATATATATATATATATATATATGACTCTGCTTTTTAATTACATATCACTTATAAGCATGTACCTGCAAGCATTCAACGTGAAAGTATTGTTATAAAATATATACATAGAAAATAATTGAATTACATTTTTGATCACATAATAAAAAGGGATTTTATTAACCTATATCTAACTTAGACCTAAGGCGATACCTAGGGTAACTTAAATACTAAATACCTAGTGGTTACCTAGGTATGTGGCACTGATTTGTTTAAATGTTTGGATTGGTTTTTTAATGTGTAATATATATTTTATCTATTATTATTATAAAATAATAATTATGTTATTTGACATAATATGATGCCAGCCCTAATTTATAAACTATCATTTGATTTTGGATTAGTATATGTTACTAAAACCATGTAATTTTGTGGCTAGGGTTCAACTATGATTTAGAATGTTATTTAGGTGGTTGATCTATGGAGATTTGGAAAGCATGCCTAGAATTTATGTGTTGAGAATGGGTTGTCATGATATTAGGGGTTTTCAAAATGCATGCAAGACACTATAAAAAAATAAAGAAGAGATTTCTACCATCTGGAAGTGGTCATGGTAGATAGAGAAGAGAAAATAAAGGAATTGGTAGAATAAAGATAGAAGACTACTTTAGGGCATTATAGATGTAGGGTTTGTTCTTTTGGATTTTCTCTAAAATTTTTTATTTAGATTAAAATCTATGAACACAATTTTTGATGGTTTTTTACAAAAAATAATGGTTGTTTTTAAAGTTTAAAAACCCTAGGGGAATCAAGGATTCAACCCTATGGGAGGAGCAATCCCTACATAGAATCAAATCCATGTTTCAATTAAAGTTAGTCTAAATATAGAATGTTAGAAAAACTATGGAAATGAAACCCTTGAGTGTTAAATTGCATGGTTGTGTGTGGCTCAGTTAGTTTATTTGCTCGATCATGTATTTTTATGTGAGTGAAATGACTCAAAATATTTTCTTAGGTTTAGTATTTAAACAGGGGTTTTATTAAAAATTGAATTGATTGATGTTATCTTAGCATGTTAATTTATTAAAATGACTATATTTTATTACTATGGTATAGATCTACTATTTTTAATAAAGTTCAAATCAAGGTTTAATTATTTATTTATTGCTTGAGTTTATTTAAATTATTGGAAACAACTATGGAATAGAGCTATTTAGCTAAGTATGAATGTACAGTGAATGGCATTAGGGGTAGTTTTTAAAACTTTATTTATTTTGGCTAAATATATTATGGGTTTTTGTTTAGTTCAATATTTAGTTTGGCTGAGTATTTGTATTATTAACCCCTATGCATGAATGGTTATTTGGCACAATTATTCAAGTTAGCATAGATCTAGTTTGTAATGTGTGTTATAAAAATGTGTTAAACACATAAATAATAATAGAAAGGCTTGAATATTGTATTAATTAGGAATGTGAAATAGGGTTTTTATGTTTATTATTTTGACTATGTTCATCATATGAATGAAACAACTATGTATTATTTTCCTTATATAAAGCTAACTATTTTTTACTTGTTATCTTTGTGTGTAATAGTGGTTTGATTTGATCATGTATAAATATCATTAGGTTGACACTATTTTAAGGACTATGTGTCACCATTTTATAATTATCTAAGATTTGATTATTTATATAATTCATAGTTGATTTAAAATATATCATTATAAATTGATTGTGTATAGATAATTTTATGACGTCTAGGTATAAACATTTATATGTTGAATGTGTATAAGTATTGTGCTTCAATCATGTTATAATGGTTATTTATTAACTTATTTTGTGTATCAACTGGGTATGCAAGTTTATATTATTTGTGATTAAATTATCATGAGTCAACTATTTTTAGAAGGTTATGTGATGATTGTGTATGAAATACTGTATGTACTTGTTGAATAACATACTACAAGATTTAGTATTGGTTATATCAATTGATTATTGACATAAATTCATAGTTTGATTTACATATTATGTTTGACTTTTAAACATTGTAATAGGTAGAAATAAACTAGTTTGGGTCTTAGGTGTTTAATAGGGGGTTAAGTATGTGTTGAATGATTTCAATAAATTGATGTACCATATGGTATGTAATAAAATTATATAGTTTATGTTGTATGCATTTAATTTTTTTCTGAATGTTGTGTGGTGTTTATGCAATTTATATTTTGTTTAAATATGAATTAATATTCCTCAACTTACTTGTAATATGAACATATATATGTAATTATGGATTATGTAAAGACAAATATATATTGTTAATGTGTGTGTGTGTGTGTATATATATATATATATATATATATATATATATATATATATATATATATATATATATATGACCATATATATGTATGCATATATGACCATTTATATGTATATATTATTCCATTTGGAAATCAATGGCTAAGGGTTTTTAATGTATATAAATATAAGTGGGCATATTTGATATACATGTTTATGTGGATAATTTTGGTTGTTAGTAGATGTTTGTTATTATTTGTTGATTCATTTAGGATTTATTTATAAATTCCTAAATTATATTATTTAATTATGATACTTGTGAACACAAGATTTTATATGGAATTGATAAATATTTTAATGTTATTAGAAAATAATTTAATTATAATGTTTCCTATTGAAAAATGGACTTTGGTTGTATTTGAGATTAGGAAATATTTAGTTGATAATATGTTTTTATTATTTTAATATGAGATTATTTAAAGTATTTCCTATATTTAATTACTATGGTATTAATACTAAGAGCTCTATCAAAAATCCATAGAATTCCTTACTATGGATTATGTAGTAATCTTGTATTTATTATACTAATGCTTATTATCATGAGATAGATTCTCATGTATATATTTTGAGTCATTAATACCTAGATTAAGTGAAATCTGATTGAGTGTGTGTGATAATGATTGATCTAATGGACCATTAAAATATATGAAAACTTTGGTCAAAGTAATGTTTATATTTAAACATTATATTTTTACTTGTTTAATTATATGTATGTATGCACGATGTCATGCTAGAATGGAATTTTTTATGATATGTTTCATGTAGTTAGTATCTTACAACACACAGTTTCTAGTTGACTTGTTGATACTAACACCATTATCATTTTCTCATCTATGAATGAAGTGGCATTCATTAGTTGGTAATTGTGAAGGGGATCTATGGTATGTGGTTGGTGTGGAAAATCACTCTAATGATACTTTCTCTCTCCTCTAGAGGTCAATTGATAGAGGCTTTTAATCATGATTTCAATTTATTTAAAATAATGATTTTATGGACATTAATTGGTTTGGTGAAATATTTTATTTATTTATATACACTCTAATGGAAAACATTATATTATCATACTTGATAAATAATAGTTTGACTATTCTTAATGTATATTATTATTGTATTAAATTTTAGTAGTTGGTTGAGTTAATATTATTCAACAGTTATACATTTTATGATAGACTAAATTATTATTATTATTATTGATCCATAAATCCAAGTTATAAAAACCTTTACAGTCTGCTTGGATCAGATTTATAATAAAATGGAATATTTTAATTTCTAATTTCTCTTTTTAAATAAATACAAAAAATATATTATAAAAATTATATAATTTAATAAATAAAATTTAAATGATTTATGATCACAAAGAGGAAATTAAAAACAAAATATAACATAGAGTATTTATTTATTGGGTTTACCAAATGCATACATCCCCAGGCCCACTCTATGAGTGTTCCAATCTTATTAAAACTCTTTGAGACTAATTAAAAAAAATTATCTCTAATTGAATAATTTTTGTTATACTAGATATCTATTTGTACAACAAAATAAACCTTCTAGAGGTTTTGTTGCCTTTGTATTCACATATCTCTGTCTACAATTTCCTATGTGCAAATCCACTGCTTCTCTACCAAAATCTTGTTAATGCCCCTATAAAATAACTTTGTAGTTATATTTATATTTATTAACAATAATGTTGGTTTGGAAATAAAAAATTTCCTTGGGGTACTAACAATTTCCCTGAATTGAGATTTTTTCTATTTTGATAGCATGGTGTTGGTTCTCTGGGATTTCTTACTACCTGTATTCGGTTTCACTCTACAACTGATCAAAACCAAAAATTCCAAAATGAAATTCAACATCATTGACATATATTTGATCATGGATAATTGCATATAATTAGTTCTAAAACTGATCCATGCTATCATAAATATCAAATAATTAAACTTCCCCACATAATATGTTGAATAATCTTTACCAACTATAAGCCCTTTGTCGTCAATCTTTCTATATACAACATCTATCAAGAATATTTAAAGAATTAAATTACCACATGTTTTCTATTGTAATAATAATAATAATAATAATAATAATTCCTACTTGAATGTATAAACTTTTTTTTATAAAAATATTCCAATATATAATTAAATTTATGCCAAGACTCCTTAAGCCAAGATAAAGATTGGCAATTCAAGATCAAGATTTGTACTTTCTTGGTAAATAAATATTACCATGAAATAAACATGTCCAAATAAATTATCACATTTTATTTGAATAATATTAGAGTTAAAGACTTCAGATAATATTTTAACCAGAGATTAATATGCATGTAAATATCTACCAAAAAAAACATGATCTTCTTAATAAAATAAATCAAGAACCAAATATTTTTTCACCAACCATATGATTCTTTGCAAATGGGGAAAATAAATTGGAGTTTAACTTATGAGATTAAAGAATTAAAATATTTCCATGACTTTCTTTAACAAACATCCAAGAAGTCAATGCCACATTTTTTTGGTGAAATAAGAACTTATATTTTATAGAAAACATGCAACCATGCTCATCTTAAATAACACGTGATTAAACTACCACATCAATTATTTAAAAGAATCTTTATAATTTTTTGATAATATAAAAGTGGTATGATTCTTGATTTATGAGATAAATAATTAAAAATATATCCCATGACTATTTTAAATAACTATCCACATGGGAGTGGAAATAATATATTTTTTGGGAATAAAATATATAATGGTAGATTAAAAACCATTAAATATGATGTTTAATGAATTAAATATATCCCATGATAAAATAAAAAATACCATTAAATAGGATATTATTTAATTATCCTAAACCATATAAAGAGTGAAAATCCTTTAGATCAATTATGTTGGATGTGATTAGTTGATGATTATATAAATGAATCATAACTAGTTTATTATAGAATGTGCATTTAGTTAAGATCAATTGATGTATAATAATTAATAATAATCTAATTTGATTATTGAATAAAGTTTTAAAAAATTACCACAATGTTTTTAACTTTAATAATCAAATTAAATTATTCCCAAATAAGATTAGTTAAGTGATATTTAAATAATTGAATATTTAATAATAATAATAATTTATTATTTATTTAGACAATGAGCAACTAATCACATATAACATAATTACAAATTTAATCCATTATAAAATGTACAACTATTGAATAATAGCTTAGCCAACTATTGAAAGTTAATACAATAATATTATACAATAAGAATAATAAATCTAATGTTTATCAAGTGCAATAATACAATGTTTTTGAATCATAGTGTATATAAATAAATAAAATGTTCCACAAAACCAACAAGTGTCCACAAATTTGTTATATGTATATAAACTGAAATCATGAGTAAAATTCTCTATTGGCTAACTACTAGAGGAGAGGGAGAGAATCATCATAGTGATTTTCCATAGCAACCATGAACCATTTATCCCTCACACAATTCCAAACTAGGGAATTGACCTCCCTTCAAAGATGAGTAGATGATAATGGTGTAGGTATTAAGAAGTCAACTAGAAGCTGTGTGTTGTAAGATTATAACTACGTGTAATATATCATAGATAAATTTATTCTAACATGACATTGTGAATACATGCATGTAATTAAACATATGAAATGATAAAATTTAAATCCATTAGATCTCTCTCTCTCTCTCTCTCTCTCTCTCTCTCTCACACACACACACACACACACACACACACACACACACACAAAAAAAAAAAAAAAAATTCATATAATTAAAGTATTAATGACTCTAAATATATGTATGAGAATTAATCTCATGATAATAATCATTAGTCTCATTAATACTAGATTACTAAATAATCCATATATAAGAATTCTATAGATTTTTTATATAGATTAGTATCTAATACCATAAAAATTAAATACAATAAATATAAATAATAATATTTTAAATTCAACTAAATATTTCCTAAGTTTCAATACAACCCTTAGTCCATATTTAATTAAGGAAATATTCCATATATAATTGTTTTATAAAATCTTTATAATATTTAAAAGTACCAATTCCATGAAAAATCTCGTGTTCATAAGTATTATACATAAAATAATATAATTCAAGAATTTTAAATAAATCCTAAGCAAATCAACAATAATATAAACAACATTTAGTATTCTAATCAACTATTAATCGCATTTCACATAATTTATAACTAAACAAAATATTATAAATTCTTGATATAAATCCTTGTTTGTATATGAATAAATATATTCACCATAAACAAACATCTAATTATAACCCAAACTATCTAGTTAAGGAATGTAAATTCATATTTAAATAAAAAATAAATCAATTAACATCACACAACATTCAAAAATTTGAAATGAATGCATACAACATAAATTATTAAACACTATTATGTACCTTATGGTATATCAATTTATTGAAATAATCCAACAAACTTAACCCCTAATTAAACATCTAAGATTCACCATATAGTATTAATATCGAATCTTATCAAAGATTCTAGAGAAAAATAATAAGAGTCTAAACCAATAACAAGATAAATTTCACATAGTCAGCTTATAGATTGTTTATCAATAGTAAACACTATAAAATAACACACATCCAATTATTAATAACATATGCACAAAGAAATAAAATATGCATATCCAAATGATACACAAACTAACTCAAGTTGATATTTAGCCATCCCATACAACCTTATGTAAAATCGACTCACTAAACACAATAAGAATTTAAATATAATCAACTCATAGACAATAAATCATTTTAACATAGTTGATAAATAACCATATTCACAAAGTTAACTTCAAAGACATTCATACATAGTTGACTCGTATGTACTTACATATAGTCCAATAACTATAACTTGAATACATAGTTAATTGGATTGATATCACTCGACTGTTTATACAATATTTTACCGAAATTGAATCACAATTTATTTATGCTCAGTTGATATACAAACATTCTTATCCAGTCAAAAAAATCATATATATTATTATATATTCAGACCAAAATAATCTAAAACCCCTATTATGATAGTCGACATTGTTAACTCATAGTTAACTCATATTTAAATAACTATGTTACTACAAATATTTATATTCAATCAACCCATAACTTATTTATAGCAAGTTGACACACAACCATATGTACAATATTTAACTAGATCTTCTAGTTGTCCAATAATAATATTCATACATAGGTGGTCACAATATAATAATACTCAATCATTCAAAATTGAAAAGAATCTAATAACTAACTAAATATCATCTAAAAAAATGTAGTTTAAAACCCAAGTCAAAAAATATCATGAGTTGTATGGATAAAGGTACACATAGGTCTTTCACTATATTACAATAAACTAAAGAAACCATAGTCACTTCTTTTTTATAATGAACATAGTCAACCAAAGGATAATGAAACTCTTATTGAAATCCTATACCAAAATAATGTATTTAAGACTTTTCATTTATACTCAGTCGTTTAGGCATAAAGTAACTAATATGCATAGCCATGTGAATTACAAGTATAAATAACACTCAGTCATGCATATAAACCAATCAAACCATTTCCTATTCAAATCAATAAACTAAACACAATTATTTTATCTACCCTAACCATTTATACACTTGTTACATAGTCAAATCATGGATTTGATTTAATTGGGGAAATCCTTTTCCCATAAGGTTGAATCTTTGACCCTCTCTAGGGTTTTAAAAACACTAACTAGTCATTCAAAGAAACCCTAAAACAATTGATTCATCTTATAGTCTAAAATGAAAACAATTTTTTAGAGTAAATAAATAACAAAACCATACCTTTGATTGTCTTGAAGTAATCTTTTTTTCTTGCCTTCTAGTTTCTTTCTCTTTTACTCTCTATTAGCGATGATTGCCTCTCCAAAATCACAAAATTCCATCCCCTTTTATTGTTTTTTTCATGACTTGCATGCATTTTGAAAACCCCTAATATCATGGAGACCCATTCTCTTCCACAATTTCTCTAAGAAAGACTCACCATCAGACCAAAAATTCCTAGCATGATCTCCATATATCCTAGCTCAACCAATGAACTCATAGTATAACTCACAGTTGAACCCTAGCTACCAAATTACATGGTTTGAGCAACAAAGACTAAGCCAAAACCAAATAGTAGTTTAAAAATTAGGGTTGACATAGAAATATGCTAATTAAACATAATAATTATGTTTTAATAATCATATCTCAAATTCCCACTATAAATTAAGCATTATACACTAAATAATCAAGCTAAACATTAAACCATCGATGTTACATACC
The DNA here is from genome assembly GCA_037957365.1 of Torreya grandis. NCBI lineage: Eukaryota > Viridiplantae > Streptophyta > Pinopsida > Cupressales > Taxaceae > Torreya > Torreya grandis. The sequence goes on from JARHVA010001576.1 coordinate 3,112,457, forward strand.
TATATAACCATTAGATATTTAGGAACTAAGTCATCCTAGGTACCATCTTAGGTCTAGGTTAGGCTAAAAAACATTTATTTATATTATTTAAAATAGAATTTGTTCCATATCATGTTTATTTATATGTTCTAACAATACTCTTTCTCATGCTTGTAGATACCTACTTGTATAGGTTATGTTATTCAAAATCATAGTTATCTAAAAAAAATTATATAGATGAAAAATTTTATACTAGAACCACCTTATAATCATAGAAATAGTCACAACTACCATAAGACTAAATAAAATATAAGCATGGATCATAACCAAAATAAATTAAGACCAAGCATGAATTAATCAAAACATAATGAAATTAAAGCAATCATGCATTATTATGCTTAGTGATGGGCATGGGGTTCATTATCTAATATCAACACCTCCAACATTTTCATCATAACATCTTTCTTGATGATACTCTCCTTCCATATGTGCATAGAGAGTATAATATCTATTGCATCCACTTCACAAATACAAATGGTACTTACCTATAACCATGATAATCATTACAAATGTTACTAAAGAACAAAAATATTAAATAAGTATAATACACATGCATATAAAACTCATAAAACTAATCAATCAAGTTATAAGTCACACAAAATAATCATTATATGTCTTTCCATGCATCAACCTAATGAAAGTAGTTTGCTAAAGTAGTAATTAAACAACATTAACCCCATAATATCTATTTAATAATCAAATCAAGTTTAGTGAGGAAATTGAGATGTAACATCCTTCCCCCATAAAAATGGTCATCATCATGATAAAAATTATTTCAAACCAAAGTTTTGAAATCAAATAGCATATAGTAGCAAATAAAATAACAATAGTAAATTATCAAATAAATAAATATGAAAATAACCTATAAAACTCATTATAGTCCTCCCAAGTGGCACTATCCTCATCATATTATTTAACATCTTGTAATCATTAAATAGGCAATGAGTACCATGTTTCTTCTTGATGAACATAATTGGTGCACCCCATGATGACACATTTGGTTAAATCAACCTTTTAGATAATAACTCATGTATTTAACCCTTCAACTCAACCAATTTTATAGTTTTCATCCTATAAGGTACCTTAGATTGCAGTTCTAATACCACAATGTTAAAATAATAACTACATATTATCAACTAAATATTTCCTAAGTTCAATTACAGCCAACACCCATTTCTAATAGGTAACATTAAATTTAAATTGTTTTCAAAAAACAATTATAATATATAAGAATTTAACAATTCCATACAAACATCCTGTGTTCACAAGTATTATAATTAAATAATACAATTCAGTAATTTTTAAATAAATCCTCAGCTAATCATCAACTAATAAAAAATAAAATATTATTTTTTATAATAATCAAATATTATTTTACCCATGATTAATAATTGAAATAGCATAGTATTAATTAATGATTAAACCCCAATTTACATATGAATAAAACTATTAAGTATAAACAAGCATCTACTAACAACCCAAATTATCCACATAAACATGTATATAAAATATGTCCACTTATATTTATACACATTAAAAACCATTAGCCATTGATTTCCAAATGGAATAATATATACATATAAATGGTCACACACACACACACACAAAGAGATAGAGAGAGAGAGAGAGAGAGAGAGAGAGAGAGAGAGAGAGAGAGAGAGAGAGAGAGATGCATATAAAATGTATGTGTTAACTTACACACACATAATATATATATATAATTATGGACTATACATAAAGACTAATATATATTCTTTATGAATAGCTCATAAAAACACATATATGTATGTGTGTGTGTGTAGGTTAGTTGTGTGTGTGTGTGTGTGTGTGTGTGTGTGTGTGTGTGTGTGTGTGTGTGTGTGTGTGTTTATTCATATTACAAGTAACCTACTTGAGGAATATCAATTCATATTTAAACAAAATACAAATATCATTAACACTACATAGTATTCAAACCCAAATTAAATACACATAATATAAATTATTAAATCTATTATGTACCATATGGTACATCAATTTATTGAAATCATTCAACACATACTTAACACCCTATTAAACATATAAGACCCAAAAATAGTTTAGATTTAACTATTACAATGTTCAAAACTAAGACATAATATGTAAATCAAACTATGTCTTTACATCAATACTTTGTCAATTTAACCAATACTAAATCATATAATATGTTATTCAGCTAAAATGTACATATAGTCTTCTATACACAATCATCACATAACATTATAGATACAACTGAGTCATGATAATTTTATCACAAACAATATACACTTATTTACCCAGTCGATACACAAACTAAGTCAATAATTAACCATTATAACTTAGTTGACTCACAATACTTAAATTTAGTCAACATATAAATGTTTATACGTGAACATCACAAAATCCACTTTACATAATCAATTTATAATGATATATTCATAATCAACTATAAATTATATAAATATTCAAATCCTAGATAATTATAAATTGGTGACACATAGTCCTTACACACTTTGAACCCATTGATATTTATACATGTTCAACTCAAACATCTTTTATACATAAAGATAACAAGTTTAAAACACTCAACTTTATATAAGGAAAAGAATACACAATCAACTCATTCATATGATGAACATAGTCCAAATAATAGACATAAAAACTTTCTTTTGCATTCATAATTAAAACAAGATTCAAGCCTTTCCATTATTACTAAGGTGTTTGACACATTTTTATAACACAATATAAACTATATCTATACTAAGTCAAATAACCCTTCATATAAAAGAGCTAATGATACTAACACTCAGCTAAATTAAATACTCAACCAAATAAAAACCCAAAATGTATTTAGCCAAGAATAAATAAATTTTAAAACATTACCCCTAATGTCATTCACTGTACATTCATACTCATCTAAATAGTTATATTCCACATCCATTTCTAATAATCTAAATGAACTAAGTCAACAAATAAATAACTAAACCGTCATTCAAACCATAATCAAAACAATATCTCTATGCCATAATAATAACATATAGCCATTTTAATATATAAACATTCTAATATAAACTCAATCAAGTCAATGATTAACAAAATCCTTATTCAAGTCCTAAACCCAAAACAATATTTTGAGTCATTTCACTAACACACATAAAAATACAAAATTGAATGAATAAGCTAACCAAGCCACATTCATCCATGCAATTTAACACTCAAGGGTTTCATTAGCAAGTATTTTTTAACCTTCTATACTCAGATTAACTTTACTCAAATCATGGATTCTATTCTATGGAGTGATTCCTCCTCCCACAAGGTTGAATCCTTGATTCCTCTAGGGTTTTCAAACTTAAAAAAAAACATTATTTAAAAAGAAACCCTCAAACATTTTGTTCATAAATGGTAACCTAAATATATATTTTTAGAGAATTATAAAATAACAAACCCTACCTCTGTAATGCCCCAAAGTAGTCTCCTTTATTTTTTTTCTAGTTCCTTTATTTTTTATTCTCTATCTACCATGGCTACTCCAAATCCTAGAACTTTCTTCTTATTTATTGTTTTTATAGCATTGTGCATGCATTTTGAAAACCCCTAATATCATGGTGACCTATTCTATACCATAAATTTTATAATAAAGATTCACTATCAAACTAGAAATTCATAGCATGCCTTCTAAATCTCCATAGCTCGACCACTGAACTAAGATTCTAACTCTTAGTCAAATCCTATCCACCAAATTGCATAGTTTGAGTAATAAAGACTAAGCTAAAACCAAATTATAGTTTACAAATTAGAGTTGACATCATGTTATGTCAAATAACATAATTATTATGCTTTAGTAATAATATCTCAAATGCCTATTTTTCATTAAACAATCAAGTCAAATGTTTAAGAAAATCAATGCCACATACTTAGTAACCATTAGGTATGTAGGAATTAAGTCACCCTAGATACCACTTCAGGTCTAGGTTAGATATAGGTACCTTTTTTTTATACGATTAGAAATATAATTCAATTATTTTCTATGTATATATGTTTTAAATAAACATTCACACTGAATACTTTTAGGTGCACACCTTTAAAAAATATGAAATTCAAAAGGATATTCATCTAAAAACAAATATACAATTGAAACATTTCATATCAGCAACCACCTTATAATCATAGAAAATAATCTCAACTACAAATAAGATTAATTAATCTCAAAACACTAATCTAGACCATATAAACACATCCAATCATATATTAATCAAACATAATGAAATTAAAGTAATCATGCATTTATTGTTCTCTTTGGTGTGTGTCAGGTTCAATATAAGATCTTAACACCTCCAACATTTCCATCTATAACATCCTCCCTGATGATACTCTCCCTGCATATCTGACTAAAGAATACAATTTTTCCTACATCCACCTCATTAATGTAAATGTTAATTATCTTGTAATCATGATAATAAATAAAAATTCTTATTAATCACAAAAATATTGAATAAACATAATACCCATGCATATAAAACTCATACACAACTAACCAATCAATTAATGAGTCACACAAAATAATCATTATATGTTTGTCCATACATCAACAAAATGAAAATAGTTTACTATAGTAGTAACTAAACAAAATTAATCCCATAATATATATTAAATAAGAAGATCATGCTTAGTGAGGAAATTAGGATGTAACATCCTTCCCCCTAAAAATGGTCATCTTCTTGATGAGAACTTATTTCAAACCAAAGTCTTGAAATCAAATAACATATAGTAAAAAATCAAATAACAACATTAAATTCTAAAACAAATAAATGTGTAAACATATTATATAACTAATCATAGTCCTCACAAGTGTTGCTATCATTAAAATATTGGTCCCACTAGACCTTTTACTATGACACTTCTCTGTTACATAAACTAAGTTTGTAAGTGTTAATCATTCTGACTAGTTCTACTCTGACCACCTCAGGATCTAGAATTTCTAAAACATTCCAATCCAATACATGATAAGGATTAAATACATACTTTTAAAGATAAGACACATGAAAAATATTATGCGAGAAATTTATATCTATGGAAAGGCAAGCCTATATGTTGGATTAATCACTTCCAAGACCTCAAAGGGTTCCACATATCTTGGTGAAAGCTTTGCTTATTTGCCAAACTTAATTAAGGTATTCTTAGGATTAACCCCTAGAAATAATTTATCACCAACATAAAACTATCTTTCTATCCTTTTCAAATTAGCATGGCTTTTTTTTATCTATTATTAGTTTCATCCAAACATTGTCTGATTAACTTGACTTGCTCCTCAATTTATGTAAGCATTTCAAGACCAAATACCACCTTGTCTTCAATATTGTCCCAAATAATTGGTGTTCAACAACTCCTTCCATATAATGATTCAAATGGATACATATTTAAAGATAGTTGGTAAGAGTTAATATAAGTGAACTCTACCAATGGAATATGCTCTTCTCATTTATATTATTGATCCATGCAATAAATTATAATAATATCCTCTAGAACTTAGTTTACCCTTTATATTTATCCATATGTTTTCAAATGATATGTAGTGATAAGATTAAACTATGTTCTAAAATCTAAATTTTTTGTTACATCTTGATTTCTTCACTAAACTTTATTGCTTATCAAACAAATATTATGAGGGTAATGTGTTTTAATTATTATTTTATCAAAATATTTTTATTTATGTTGATGTATGGAAAAATATATAATGATTTTTTTGTGTGACTCATTAATTGAATTTTTAGATATCTATGAGTTTCGTATGTATGTGGATTATGCTTATTTAGTATTATTTTACTTTAGAAACATAATTATTGATTATTATGGTTATGGGATAACTACATGTTGCATTTGTGAGGTAGATGCAGGATAAAGTCTACTATCTAGACATATATGGAGGGAGATTATCATCAATGAGGATGCTACAGATGGAAATGTTGGAGGTGTTGATATTAGATAACAAACCCAACACACACCATGTATAATAATGAATGCATGATTGATTCAATTTCATTATGTTGATTAATTTTTTCTTGGTCATAGTTGATATTGTTTAGATTCATGTTTGATGCTATTTAATCTTATTTGAAGTTGTGATTGTTTTCTATGATTATAGTGTTGCTAACATTAAAGAAAATTTTAGTTGTATATTTGTCTCTAAATTAATTTATTTTCTATTATCTACATAACCTCTTATAGGTGGGTACCTTCAAGCATGTAACAAAAGAACATTCTTAGATTATATATATAAGGATAACATGGAAAAAATTTGAATTTTATATCATATAACATAATGATTTTTATTAAACTTATCTAACCCAAACCTAAGTGGTACCTAGGGTTAATTCCTAAATACCTAATGGTTACCTAGGTATGTAGTGATAATTATTTAAATGTTTTATTTAATGTTTGTATGGATTATTTAAAGTAGAATAGGAATTTGAACTATTATTATTTAAACATAATAATAATGTTATTTGACATAACATGATGTAGACAGTAATTTGTAAACTATAATTTAGTTCTGTCTTAGTCTTTGTTGTTCGAACCAATTAATTTGGTAGTTAGGGTTTGACTATGAGTTAGTCTATTAGTTCAATGGTTGAGATGTGGATATTTGGAAGGCATGCCAAGGATTTTCAGTTTAATGACTAGTCTTTCTTAGATAATTTATGGTAGATAATGGGTCACCATGATATTATGGGTTTTTGAAATACATGCAAAAGACTAAAAAGCAATAAATAAGATATTTCTTGGATTTGGAGGTGACCATGATAGATAGATAAGAAAAAAGAAAGGAACTAATAGAACAAATAAAGGAGACTAATTTGGGGTATTACAAAGTTAGGGTTTGTTCTATTGGATTTTCTCTAAATATCTTTATTTAGGTTACAATCCATGAATAAAATGTTTGAGGGGTTTTTAAAAAAAATCAATAATGGCTATTTTTAAAGTTTGAAAACCCTAATTGAATCAAGGGTTTGACCCTGTGGGAGGAGGAATCCCTCCAAAAATTTGATTCCATAGTTATATTAAAGCTAATTTGAGTATATAAGGATAGATAAACAATGGAAAAAAACCCTTGAGTGTTAAATTACATGTCTTAGTGTGGCTTGGTTAGTTTGTTTTCTTGATTATGTATTTTTATGTGTTAGTGAAATGACTTGAAATATTATTTTGGGTTTAGGAATCAAATAAGGGTTATATTAATCATTGACTTGATTGATTTTATTTTATCATGTTTATATACTAAAATGGCTATATGTTATTGTTATAGCATACATATATTGTTTTGATTGGGGTTCAAATCAGGTTTTGTTATTTTATTTTTTTGACTTAGTTAATTTAAATTATTGGAAATGGGCATGGAATATATCTATTTGGCTGAGTATGAATGTAAAATTAATGGAATTAGGGTAGTATTTTAAACTTTATTTATGTTTGGATAAATATATTGTGGGTTTTGTTTGGATAAGCATTTTCTCTAGTTGAGTGTTAGTATTATTAACCCCTATGTATGAATGGTTTTTTTAGTATGATTATTTGACTTAGCATACATCTAATTTATAATTTGTGTTATAAACATGTTTCAAACACCTGAGTAATGATAAAAAGGCTTGAATCTTGTTTTAAATATGAATGCAAAATAAGGTTTTTATGTCTATTATTTTGACTGTGTTCATCATATGAATGAGTCGAATGTGTATTCTTTTCCTTATATAAATATAAGTGTTTTTAACTTTTTATTTTTGTATATAAAAGGGGTTTGAGTCAATCATGTATAAATATCAATGTGTCGATAGTGTTTTACGGACTATGTGTCACCAATTTATAATTATCTAGGAGTCAATTGTTTATATAATTTATATTTTATTGTAAATATATAATTAAAAATTGATTATTTATAGAGGATTTTATGATGTCTAGGTATAAGAATTTGTATGTTGACTACTTATAATTATTTTGAGTTGACTATGTTATAATGGTTATTTATTTACTTAGTTTATGTAACATTTGGGTATGAAAGTTCAAGTTGTTTGTGTATATGTTATTAACAGCTAACTATGTGTTTAGTTTTAGTGTCAACTATGCATAAACAAACTATGAACCAATTATGTGAAAATTATCTTCTTGTTTGATGGGATTGTTTTTAATAGATTTGATATTAAGACTATATGTTGAGTCTTAATTGTTTAATCGGAGGTTAAACTTGCTGGATGATTTCAATAAATTGATGTATCATATGATATATAACAATATTTAATAATTTATGATTCATTTTAGGTTTTGAATGTTGTGTGATGTTAATTGACATATATATATATATATATATATATATATATGTATATATATATATATGTATGTATATATGTATATATATATATATGTATATATGTATATATGTATATATATATGTATATATATATATATATGTATATATATATATATACATATATGTATGTATGTATGTATATATATATATATATACATATATATGTATGTATATATGTATATATATATATATGTATGTATATATACATACATATATATATATATATATATATATATATATATATGTATATGTATATATATATATATGAATTTATTTTCCTTAAGTAGGGTATTTAGAATATAAATATATATACATACATGTATATGCAATTATGGATTATATATAAAGATGATTATATATTCTTTATGGATAGTTCATAAAAACATATATACTTGTGTGTGTGTGTGTGTGTGTGTGTGTGTGTGTGGGTTATCACTAAAAATTATATTCATATATGTGTGTGTGTGTAAGGTCATTTATATGTATATATTATACCATTTTGAAATTAGTGGCTAAGGGTAAATGAATATATATATATATATATATATATATATATATATATATATATATATATATATATATATATATATATATATATATATATATATATATATATAAAGTGGACATACTTGATATACATGTTTATGCAGATAATTTGGGTTGTGAGTAGATGTTTGTTTATAGTGAATTGTTTTTTTCATAGGCAAAATGTCATTTAATCCTTAATTTATAATATGTTGTTCAATTATAAATTATGTGTAATTTTATTAATAGTTGATTAGAATAATAAATGTTCTATTTATTATTATTAATTGTTTAGGATTTATTGAAAATTCCTAAATTGTATTATTTTATTTATAATGATTATGAACATGGGATGTTTTCATGGAATTGGTAAATTCTTAAATATTATGATGACTTATAGAAAACAATTACATATGGAATATTGCCTTAATATAATATGGACTTAGGGTTGTATTTAAACTTAGGAATTAAAATGTTATTATTTAACATGAGATTATTTCCATATTTATTTAATTTAATTAATATGGTATTAAATACTAATATATATGACAAATCCATGTAATTATTGTATATACATTATTTAGTATAATTTGGTATTAATGAAAATAATGATTATTAACATGAGATAGATTTTCATGTATATATTTAGACTCATTAATACTTAGATTAAATGAAATCTAATTCATTGTGTTTGTGATTATGATTGATCTAATGGATCATTAAACTATATGAAAATATTGGCCAAAGTGATGTTTATAGTTCAACATTATCATTTAATCTATCTGATTATATGCATGTATTCGCAATGTCATGTTAGAATATAATTCTTTATGATATGTTGCATGTAGTTAGAATCTTACAACACATGGGTTCTAGTTGACTTTTTGATACATACATTAAATCATTTTCTCATCCATGAAGGGAGGACCATTACGTAGTTTGACATTATGTGGGGGATATATGGTCTATGATTGGTGTGGACAAGCACTTTGATGATTCTCTTCCTCTTCTCTAGTATTCAATCAATAGAGACTTTTACTCACTATTTTAATTTATGTACTTATAACAAGTTTATGGGCACTCATTTGTTCTATGTAACATTGTATTCATTTTGATACACTTTGATATAAAAATATTGTACTATTGTACCTAATAAATAATAGTTTGGTTGATCTTATTATGTAATATTAATGTATTAACTTTTAGCATTTGGTTGATTTATTATTTAACAAATGTACTTATGTGATGGATTAAATTTATAATTATATTGACTTTGTTAATATAATCATCATCTAAATGAATCATAAACAGTTTATTATGAAATATACATTTAGTTAAAGATCATTTAACTCATCTTATTTGGGAATAATTTGGTTTAATTATTAAAGTAAAAAAATATAGTTATTTGAGTTAAACCTAGTGGGGTTCTAATACCAAGTACAATGCTAGTGAGTCATGCCTTTGTTCAAAATATGACATATTATAATATGGATATGTATCCATCTCATATTCTATATCATCACCATTTGACTCTTAGACAAAGGGGTCACTAGTAAAAAAGTTCTCATAGTCTAGACTATACATAGTCCTACTTTGTGTATAATGAGGCATGTTTAGATCTATGACTAGGTCTATTAATAAATAAAAGTCAAAAATGGAAAAAAACTAAGGTTAAGACAAACAAACTTTGGATTTTTAAAAGAGGCCCAAAGGGTAAAAAAAATAGTCTAAGTCTATGAAAAGGTTAGAAATAAAAACATGAAACTAGTCTATCAATGCTACTAATTTTGCCAAAGGTGGTTATAATTAATGGCAAAAGAAAAATAAAAGATCAGAATCCATATAGGCTAAGGTACTTATTTTCCCAAAGGTATTTATAATAAGTGTCAAAGGTGTCTATATAAGGTATAATTCTCATTAACTATATCAAAAGGATAATAATGATTTACGCAAATGTGGTTATAATAATTAATGTGAAAAATAGTACTAGACTCAAAAATAAAAATGAATCTAAATCAATAAACCAAAATAAAATCTAAATTTAAGGTATTTGGCTTGGATAAACTTGTTAAATGACATATAAAACAACCTAATTCTAAGGTAATTGGATTGGAAGATACTCGATAATTGGCTCATAAAAGACTTGGTATTTGGAGCATAAGAGACTCTTTGACAATAGAACTAGGACATTTTACAACGTATCACAACAAACTCTAAACAAAGCACATGGTAATAAACTTTTCACAAACTACACTAAAATAAGGCACACAAGTCAACAAACAAACACTAGATCTAGGCAAGGGGTCTTTAAATCAAATAATAAATCAATCCAAGCATCACAATCTAAATTCAAAAAGGCTAACCACCTAAGTCAAAATTAGACGAAACTTTGGTGTAAACTTGATTGGTTTAGGATTTGTACTTTGAAATATTAAATTTCAAATTTAATACAAAAAGAATCAGATTTTCCAAGGCAAATAGTCTTGATGAAAATGGATAGTGTAACTGCACACTTTGAAATAAAGGTATGACTGATTTTAGGAACTTGGTTTTAAAATGAGACATGTGGATTTAGAACAATTTAGGTAGTGTAATGATGCTCCTTCAAAAAAATGGTAAGTAAATAGTTTTGGAATAAAATCCAAGGAATTTTTTTGAGATAAAACAAGTAGTATAACAATTCCCCATTAAATAAGTGGCACACACAATTTTTTTTGGAATAAAACTCCAATGTAAACATGTGAAAAAAATGGCCAGAGTAACACCTCTTAGCTCAAAGTAGTGCAAAAACACATGATGTTTTAGACTCATTTTTATTTAATATTAAAAAAAACAATTTTAGACCCAAACACACATGTAAATAAAATAATATGGGAATAACACCAGTGGCTCATCTTATCTTTAAAATTGACAAGGTGTACATAGCTTATACCAAATTTTATACCAATATAACAATACTCAAAAGACATTAATTTCTAATCCAATAATTGAATAATAAGTGTAGGTATATTTTTTAATCCTACCTTTATCTCTTAAACATTGATACATGGCATGAACTTAGAGTGTAAAACACTTGATATTTGGCAAGATATTCCACAACTAGTGGGGTTGACTAAAATTTATAAGTTTTAAAATGTAATAAATGGTAACCAGTGTGGCTAAAACAAGGTCACATCATGTCACTTAGATTCAAACTTGCTAAATTACTATGTAAAGGTCTAATCCTTTACATAATTACTTCAGCTATGTACTATTTAGTGAAGTCCCATGTTTAGTATGAACTAATCTAGTTTTTTATTTAGATTGGTAGGATAACAAATCAGTCCCTATCAATCCTAGAATCATGTTCCAAATTTATATATCCCATCATGGAGTGTTATTTATACAATTTTGCGATATGAAACCCCATGTCAACACACCCCTAAATAACTTGTGCAGAGGTGATGAACTCCCACCCACAAGCCAAATGTAAGAAATAAACTAATGAAAATTGGAAAGAGTTTAGAGTTAATATGTAGATCACCCAAGTCACTCTGAGATTAGGGAGATCATACATGAAATTATTTACATTATATGATAAACAAACAAAATAAATAAAGCATTTTTTTCACCTATGTTCCATATAGGGGATGTGGGAGAGCATACACATAATGATTTTGGTTTGCCACAAATAAATAATTTAATATAGTAACTTTGAAAGTAGATAATAAACAAAGAACAAAAATAAAAGATAAAATCTCTTAATAACTATAAATTAAAGTCAATTTTAGTTTTATATCACTAAAAAAAATATGAATGAAATTTTGACCTCTTGTCCTTGTTTTCTCTTGAAAAAATGTAAAGCAAAATAGATAAGTTTTGTTAGGTTAATATTCAACACTAAAATTAAATTTTGTATGAGACTTAGAAGTTTTTATGACTCTCTTTATCCACCTTGGATCTTTTGAAAACATTAGGGTATTCTCATGTCTTTAGGAAAAAAATCAAATTAACAAACAACATTCCATTTTTTGCTTTCATGTTTCTATTTTTTGTTTTGATTTTTTATTTTTTTCATTTTGTGCCTTTATTAGTTATTGTAGGTCTATTACATTTTATTTATACTTAAGTCTTGATTATCCATATCTTATACTTAGGTTGTGAATATTTGTATATAGTCATCCTCTTGGTTTATTTGTTTTATATATACACTTGGGATCTTATTGTTCATATCTTATTCCTAGGTTATTTATATTTTTATTTAATCTAAGTCTTCTATGCTTAGGGTATATATTGTCATTATGGTTGTTGATAATTATTATGCATACTATCACAATATACAATAAAAATTAGTCCAATAGAGACTATCAAATCAATGCAATGTCAATATTTATCCTTGTTGACACTTGGAATATCCCAAACATCACCCAAAGATGGAGTAATTAATCATAAAATGAATAATAATCCCTCCTAGTTAAGATGTGCATCTCTCTGTTGGCAGGTATCCCAAATTCATACCTATTATATGTACTATTTAACTATTAATATATGATTATGGGTTCATTATGTGAGCTTTCATGTCCCCATTATGGATAATTGGTAGATATCCCTTATTCAATAAAATAAAATTACTAAACATTATGGTTGTATTAGTGATAATAAATTTGATCATCTTTGCATTTATAGGTACAACCTAATCATTCACATTGATCAATTCTTATTCGTATATTCTATCCTTCATTCTAGTTTCTCCCAAATCTTATGTGAATTGGATTGGCCTAAGGTCTATTTAGACTATGCAGGCATTGTTTGGATACATGATGTATTTAGGGTAAGATAAACTACCACCATCACCACCATTATTATTCCAATCATCTCTTTCATCACTTTGTACATCTTCATGTGCCTGGTTGTTTTTTGGTTTCTTTAGTCTTTGAAAATTCATTAGACCATTATACCTATGTTTTATCCCACTCATATTCAATATATGTAATAGGTTATAGCCTTGAGTGATTCTTTTTGATCCACCCTACTAAGGTATATTTATCTTATCATGATCAAATATGCCCTACTAGGGCACTTTCATTATTCAATCTAGGTTATCAAAATGATTATAACCACCTTTGGGAAAATAATTATTTTGACCCATCCACCTTGTTGGGGTACATAATTGTGCCACTAATTATAAATGAATTTGGTAAAATTAGTTTCTCCACTTTCATTACTGATTATAACTATATTTAGGCAAATCAATATTTTAATGAATGTGTGTAATAATTAACTCAATTGGATTAATCTCAACCATGGTTTAATTTTATGCTTATTATTGATTCTTTTCAAAGAACAATCCATCAATTCTATGTATCAACCACTCCCTTGAGGGGAATCATAGTCTTCTCAAACTTTGTTTTGAGTAGAATTCCTCAATCAGTATCTTCTTTTTCTTCTTAGTGACATTTTTCATTCTTTATAAATATGTTACTATGCTTGTGTCTTGCAATGATTTATCAAATAGGGGGAAATTATGGATACTTAATTTAGGTCATTTTCATGTCTAAATTAGGATTTAGATCAATTTCTAGAAAATGACATAATTTAAGCTTTAAAATCACCTAAATTTCCCAATTTTTTTGATGTAAGGTGTTTAATTTCTCAAAAAAATGGTGAGGCTTACTTATTTTGGGTATTACCTTACATACACCAATAACCTAATTTAGATTTAACCCTAGTCATATGATGACCTAGTAATTTGACATTTTTGGCATGTCGAGCTATTAATGCAAAACATTTGAAAATAATTTCCAAATCCAAAAACCCTAAGCAATATTAATTAAAAATCAAATCTCAATTTAACTTTCTTAAGTAAATATTCTAGTTTGAATTAGTTAATTTCATTTATTTAAAAAGGAATTTTTAGACAAATATGAATCCAAAGGTGAAAGGAGATAATAAAGTGATTTATTAATTATTAATATTATAAAAAGGTGAGTCACAAGTTCACAAATAGATAAAGTGAGTTTTCATGGCTCATAAATAAATAAAATTAATTTTTCAAGACTTCATTATTCAGTATTGTCATTGATACCAAAGGTGCATCTTACATGAGATTGATGTCAATGAGAAAGTAAGCCTAGTTGGAAGTATC